>CM047883.1:23172715-23594833 GCA_026212405.1 Petrea volubilis | reverse complement strand
GTTACTGCTACTGATCAATTTGCTCCAGATGATAGAGAAAGGAAAAAGAACTTTGACCTGTCGACATTCACGCCGGCAGGTTCGGTTATGGAGCATAATGGCGAGAGGATCGCCGTTTTCAGCCCCCAAGAGAAAGAAAAGTTGTGCGAGACATTTAAATTTGCGTTAATTGGTAAGTTCTCTCATGGGAGGCCATCATTGAATAATTTGAGAATATTGTTCATGAAGATGAGTCTTAAACGCCGTTTCAGGTTGGTGCCCATTAATGCTAGCCATATTTTGATACATCTTTATGATCATGATGATTATTCAAGATTGTTTATGCGTGAGGTTTGGTATTTTAATGGATTTCCAATGCGTATATTTAAATGGACTCCTGAATTTGATCCGAAATTCGAATCTCCTATATGCCCAGTCTGGTTTAAAGTGCCGGACTTACCTTTTCATCTATTGCCGGTTCCTGCTCTTTATGTTGTTGCCTTATGCATTGGTAATCCTTTGCGAGTGGATGAGCCAACGGCAGATATTACCAAGTTGAGAGAGGCACGTGTTTGTGTGGAAATTGATATTACAAAGCGTATTAAAAAATCTGTCAAAGTGAAAGATGGGCACCGCTTTTATGAACAGCCGGTGGTGTGTGAAGGAAGTACCACTTTACTGCTCAAGGTGTTGCAGAAGAGATCACAAGTCCAAAGACTGTAGAGTGGTGGTAGAAGAAAAGGAATATAAGGATGATACATATCAATATCAAGGGAATTTGAGAGATCTGCTGAATGATATACGGAGAGGCAAACAGACGGCCACAGATACTTTAGCTCAAGAAAGGATGGAAAACTCAGCCGTTGACTTGCAAGGGCCCCGTCCACAGGCTCAGACGGGGCAGAGCTCGCGAAATCTGCAAGTTCCGAAATCTGCATGTCAAAACCAGCCACGAAACCCAGATTCTGGTGGGAATTTTCAGTTTCTGACAGCGGAAATGCAGAATCCGTCAAGGGAGGCCACTGCTGGTACGGGAAATCCGGAATGGGTTGAGGTCTCGAGGCGCAGGACACTTAAGGAAATGACCCCTGAAATGAGGGAGGACCTGCCATTGCAGCGTAAGAGGGGATTAGTTGAAGCTGGTATACCAAAACACGTTAATCCTACGTTGGCTAATAATCAATTTGTGGTCCTTAGAGAGTCAGAGGGTAATAAGGACTCTGTGGACAGGATTGATCGACAAGGAGTGGCTGAAATTTCAGAAAATCACAACAACCAGCCAGCTGTTCTGATGATGGAGACTAACAGGCTTGAATCTCCTCAAAAGTCAAATAAATCTCCACAAAATAAGGAACAGGATGCTAGCTTACTACAATATTCGTGTGAGGGAAATTTCGGTGGAGTGGTTGAGAAATTTATGCAGCTATCAAAATCTGAGAAAGTTCTGGAGGCCGAAAACGCGGAGAGATAAGGGGAGATTTGTGCTGAAAATGAATTTCATGCAGACGTGGACTTGGAAATTGGTAATATTGCAGAATGGGCTAATGACTCCTATAGGCAGCCTATTTTGGCCCGGGATGAGATGGACCCCGATTTGGATGGGCTTGGCTTGGACGAAGAAGATGAATCCAGTGAATTGGGCTCAAGAACACCGCGGCCTTGCAATCAGTCGCAGTTGGGTAAGCCCAATGAATTGGGTTCACAGACTAACGGACGGAATCATGGGCCAAAGAATTCTGGCCCAGGCGATTTATCTCTAAATGGACCAGAACCTAGCCTTCAAGGAATGAACAAGGCTGAGATTTTGGGCTCATCACGCCAGCCAATTTTAGATGAGGGTGATCTTCATAACAACCCACTTGGGCCTGGTGATCCTTTCATGAGAGTCCTTGATCCAGGTCTACTCGATGCTGGTCTGCAGGAAGATGAATCGGACCAGAATTCTTCCAGGGCTGACCCGGCCTATAGGCCTAGTAGTGAAAAAACAATTGGGACAAATGAGACCAGGGAGAGCAGCCCATCTCTGGCTAACTCAATACAATCCAGCTACAAATCTCATGGGATGCACTCTGCAGATCGAAAGAAACGGCTGAGTAAACCCAAAAAGAACAATATTGATATTACTCCTAGAGTTACGAGGAGTAAAGCAAAGTCCGGGAATTCTTCCCAAAATGTCTCATGATAAATCTCCTCATATGGAATTGTCGGGGCTTTAGGGACCCTGCTAAAGCTCGTTGCATCAAACGATGGAGAAAGAAGCATAAAATTCATGTCTTGGTGATTTTAGAACCTAAAATTCCTTTAGATCAAGGATATATGTCTCGCAAATTAGGATTCGCTGGGGTTCTTGAAAACCCTTCAAATCATATTTGGTGTTTTTTCACTGAGCAGGTTACGGTGCAGCTGTTACTTAATGAAGATCAATTAATGCATGTTACGGTCACTTCTCCTCTGCTGCCATCTTCTGTGCTCTGTTCCTTTGTTTATGCACGACATACTAGGGCGGCACGGCAGGACTTGTGGAGTTTGATAAAGTCGATTGCCACCCCCGATCCATGGTTGATTGGAGGCGATTTCAACGTGATCAGGTCGATTGAAGAAAAAAGAGGGGGTGCCCCACCCCGGATTGGTGCGATGGAGGATTTCGATGACTGCATCGACGGCTGTGGTTTGATTGATTCAGGATTTATGGGCGATCGTTTTACCTGGACTAATCGGCGATTATGGGAGAGGTTAGACCGGATTTTAATTTCCTCAGGTTGGTTAGAGTTATTTCCGGAGTTCAAACCAATTCACTTGGTCCGTCATACTTCGGATCATGCTGCGCTACTTATGAAGCCGACGCCAACATCATCGAAGTCACCATCGACTTTTAGATTCCAAAAGATGTGGATAAGGCACCCGAACTTTAGTGAAGTGATTGCTCAAAATTGGGGTGCTCCTATTCTCTCCCATGGCATGCAAAAACTTCAAGATAAATTGGTGAGGCTAAAAACATGCTTGAAACACTGGAATTGGACGATGTTTGGGAATGTTTCGGACAAGGTGGCTGAAGCAGAGCACCGTGTGGCTAATGCGGAGAAGGTGTTCGATAGAATGCCCGATGAACAAAATTTAATGGCTATGAATAAAGCAAGTGCCGAATTGAACAGAGCTTTGGCAATCGAAGAGGATTTTTGGCAACAAAAATCCACGGCTAAATGGCTCGTGGACGGTGAACGAAATACAAAATTTTTCCATA
Organism: Petrea volubilis; assembly: GCA_026212405.1. Classification (NCBI taxonomy): domain Eukaryota; kingdom Viridiplantae; phylum Streptophyta; class Magnoliopsida; order Lamiales; family Verbenaceae; genus Petrea; species Petrea volubilis. Next base: position 23,591,613 of record CM047883.1, on the reverse strand, counting down.
GTCTTGTAAAGAAAAAAAGGCAAAAGAATCATATTCATCGTATCACCGATGACGGCAAACTGCTGGAGCGGCAGGAGGAAATCAAAGATTCTGCCAAAATATTTTTTCAGCACTTGCTTACGGCAGAGGACAGTGAGGACTCGGGGGATTCTTTCGATCATATCCCATGTATTTTAGCACCTGAGATTTCTTTACAGCTGTGTGCACAACCTTCTCATGAGGAAATCCAAGCGGTGGTTTTTGGTATTTCTCCCGATTCTGTGGCGGGACCTGATGGTTTTTCCTCTCTCTTTTATCAAAAGTGCTGGAACATTGTGCAAACTGATGTGTATGAAGCTGTGGCGGAATTTTTTTCCGGGGTGCCCATGCCGAGAGCATTCACATGCACTACCCTGGTCTTGTTGCCCAAAACTGAGGGGGCGACGACTTGGACAGATTTTCGTCCCATAAGCCTATGCAATGTGACGAATAAAATTATGACAAAGCTACTGTATTCGCGCCTTGCTAAGGTTCTACCCATGGTCATCTCTCAGGCCCAATCAGGTTTTGTCGAAGGCCGGGCTATTGCGGATAATATTCTTTTGGCGCAAGAATTGGTCCACTCCTTAAATCAAAAGGTGCATGGTGACCGTCTGATTGTCAAGCTTGATATGGCCAAAGCGTACGACCGCGTTCATTGGCCATTCTTGTTCCGGATGTTGATGAAGCTGGGCTTTAGTGATCAATGGTGCTCTCTCATTCGAAATTGTGTCACTAATTGTTGGTTTTCTGTCTTGGTGAATGGAGCCAATGCGGGTTTCTTTCCCTCATCTCGGGGTCTACGTCAAGGCGACCCAATCTCCCCCGCACTATTTATTTTAGCTGCGGAATGGTTAGCTCGGGGCCTTGATGCTCTGGTTCAGCGGAATAAATCGATGCACTACATTGATAATGCAGAGGTTGTTGTTTCACACCTGGCTTACGCTGATGATTTTATCATCTTTACCAAGGCAGGGATTGCTGGCCTCAAAAAGCTCATGAACTTTCTGAAAAAATATGAACTGGTGTCGGGTCAAAAGATAAACATGGGAAAGAGCTCTTTTGTGGTCTCCAAAAGATGCGTTCAAGACAGAATTTGCAGAATCAGACGAGTCACAGGATTTTCCCAGGCTGTTTTGCCTATTCGATATCTTGGCGCTCCTCTATATGTTGGTAATAAACGTGCCCATCTTTATGCAGCTATCCTTGCGAGAATGAAAGTCACTTTATTGTCTTCGGAAAACCGTCATTTAACATTTGGGGGGCGGCTGCAGTTAATTAGGAGTGTGCTTTTGTCTTTGCCCATCTATTTAATGCAAGTCCTTGAGCCCCCCCAACAAGTTTTGAATAAGATGACACGACTCTTTAACCGTTTCTTCTGGGGCTCCTATGGGGGAAAAAAGAAATTACACTGGGCTGCATGGGAGGCATTGTGCAAACCCATTGGTGAAGGGGGGTTAGGTGTTCGTGATCTTGGTGATATGGTGGAGTGTTTCTCTAGGAAGTTGTGGTGGCGATTTCGATCACAACAGTCCCTTTGGGCAAAATTTTTGAAAGGTAAATATGTGGGGGGAATTCATCCCATGGAAATAGGGATCAAAATTCATGACTCTCCTATTTGGAAAAGAATGTATCGTATTCGACATGTGGTTGAGCCCCATATTGCTTGGCAGCTTGGCAGCGGCAACATTTTCTTTTGGCATGACCCGTGGTTGCTTGAGGGTTCACTAAAAGATGTTATCGAACAACATAACTTTGGGTCGGAAAAAGTGGCACAATTTTGGAATGCTCATGGCTGGGATATTGACAAGTTGGACACGGTTTTGCCTATGTGCCTTGTCGAACGGGTTGTCTCAGTCCCTATTCATTACAGTGGAGAGGATAGGCCTGTTTGGAAACTGAATTAAGGGGGATTTCACAATCAAGTCCATGTGGGAGTTTGTTAGGGAGCGATCACAGCCTTCGGATCTCTGGTCACACATCTGGTCCCCTCTTATTACGCCCAATATTTCTATTTTCATATGGCGTCTTCTCAGAGGTTGGCTGCCGGTGGACAAAAGAATGCAGCGAAAGGGTTTTCAATTCGCGTCTAAATGCCAATGCTGTTTTAATGAGGAAACGGAGGCACATCTCTTCTTACACAGCGCCAAGGCCCAGCTGATTTGGCATTTTTTCTCCAGCTTATTCGATGTGCCTTTGGTGGTTTCGGATGATGTCCGAATGGTCTTGAACTTTTGGAGAAATTCGCAGCAACAAGAAGGTGGCATTACTATACGTTTCATTGTGCCCATCCTCATTATTTTGTATATTTGGGATGCACGTAATAATGCTAAATATAGAGGACGCAAAATGGTGGCAAGTCGCATTGTTTTCCGGATCTGGCGCCATATCTATATGCTTAAAGGGGCTGGACTTCTTTCGCCTAAACTGTGGCGCGGCAACGAGGCTGCTGCTCCTTTTTTTCAGGTTAATTTCCAGCAGCAACAGCGGACTGAGGTGTGGCTCGTTAAGTGGTTAAAACCTGATTATCCGTGGATCAAAATTAATACGGATGGGGCGTCTCGTAGTAGCACTAAGGTTGCCGGGGCTGGTGGAATAGCTAGACAGCACACGGGAGCTTCGATTTTTGCTTTTTTCAATTATCTTAACACCTGTACAAATACATACGCAGAGTTGTTCGCTGTGTATGAAGGATTAAGGCTGGTCAAGGTGCGTGGTTTTTCTCGTATTTGGGTGGAAGTGGATGCTCAGGCTGTTTTGACACTAATCAGAAACAAAGAGGGATGCTCGTGGCATTTACAACATCTTTTATGCAAGATTATTTTACTGATGCAGTCCATGGAAGTTAGAATTACGCATGTGTTCCGTGAGGCCAACCAAGCGGCCGACCTCTTGGCCAACATGGCTTGTAATTTAAAAGAATCAAGGGTGCTGGAGCCGGAACAAATTCAAGGGCAGCTGAGAGGGATTGTGCGTCTTGAAGTACTTGGCCTCCCATATTTTAGACACAAAATTAGGAATTAAGTTCGGTTATTTCAGTTTGTATTTACCTTCTTTGTTTCTTTTTGTAAAGCTTATTTTGTTCTTTTGAAATTCCCCTCTGTAATGGTTTTTGATTTTTTAATACAAGGGGGGGTCCCTGCGAAAACCTCCCGGCGGACACGTGCCGGTTTTTCTAAAAAAAAAAAAAAAAAAAAAAAAAAAAAAAAAAAAACCCTAAACCCAAACCACTAAACCGCTATTTTTTTAATAAAGGGGTGGGGTCCCCACAGAAAACCCTACGGCGGGCACGTGCCGATTTTATTAAAAAAAAAAAAAAAAAAAAAAAAAAAAAAACCCAAACCACTAAACCCTAAACCAAAAAAACTTTCTCTCTCTTAAAAATTCTCTGCCTTCTCTCCAGACTTTCTTCTCGGTCTTAGCCCAGTTCTCGGAAATGCCGCCGGCTGGGGTGCAGCCGGAGAAGAGGCCGCCGCTCGCTCTCCCTCCGCATCGGACCTTCGCGGAGGTCACCAATCCCGATGCAGGCCGTTTTGCCGAGGTCTCTTCCCGTGTTCAGAAAAAATTCTTCAACAATGCCTTGGGTCCGATGGGCATTGCTGCACGGAAAAATGGATTTAAGGCTCTCAAGCTCTCAACTGAAGAATGTGACCTTTTAATGAAGCCTTACCAATACGCCCTTGTGGGCAAATTTCCCTGCGGTGGCCCTTCCTGGAAATCGGTCAGAACACTTTTCCACAACCTCAAACTGAACGGGGTTTATCAGTTCGGGATTATCGACGAAAAGCACTGCCTTATCATCCTCTCTAAACCCGAAGATTACAATCGATTATGGAAAAAGAAGCATTTGGATTTCCACGGTTTCACGATGCGTTTCCTGAAGTACACGGCTGACTTCGACCCTGATGTTGAATCCTCCATTGTGCCGATTTGGCTCGAATTTCCCAAGCTCAAACCTCATCTTGCTAATGAGCGGTGTATTTGGGGGCTTGTCGAGCTGCTGGGGACGCCACTGCGTATGGACGAACCCACGTCCGACCGCACGCGACCTAGCACCGCGCGCGTCTTGGTGGAAGTGGATGTAAAGCAACCCATGGATGAGACGGTTCTGGTCGAGTATGGCAGCACCGACATCGTTCAAAAGGTTGAGTATGGTCCCTTCCCTTTCTATTGTGATTCCTGCCGCGGCTTCCACCCCAAAAACGAATGCAAGTTGAATGCTCAAGAGAAGCGGCCTCCAGGTGTTCGACAAAATGCCCAAGAGAAAACAAATGACATTACTCCCTCCAACCCCCCACATGTTCGTCAAAATGCCAAGGAGACAGCCTCTTAAGAGTGGCGGATTGTCTCGAATCCTAGAAGGAAACATCTGGGCCAAGATAAAGGTAAGATGGATGGTGTGCCAAGTTCAAGCACAATCCCTGTTTTCGGTAGAACAAACCCCTTTGCAGCCTTGGAGACTATTAATGAGGAAGAGGCCCGAGAAGTGGATTGCGCTGCCACCAACAACTGAGAATCTCCCCCTCAATACACCCACCCCTGCAACAACGTCCAGTGATCAAGATACCATGAAGATACCTAACGAAATCCAAGTCCATGAGGGAAGCCAAGAGGGAAGTCAGCACCGAGAATGCTCTTTCTGGGGATGAACCTACTGATGTTGCTGATATTCGGGACAGATGTAATTACCTGCTGCCGCACAGCTCTCCAGTTTCCCCCTCTCAAGGCGATAATTGTCTAAGAGTTTCAGCCATCCCCACCCAGAATTTATCTAACCAAGACGATGTTGTGCAACTCCAGAATGATATCTCAACCGAAAATGAAGCAGTGATGGACAGTGAGAATGAAGCTGCTATTGCTCATGAACCTGGCGTCTCTCTGCATCAACAGACAGCGGCTGCTTCTTGCCCCACACACAGTAATCACAACAATGCACATCTCTGTTCTCCAGCGTCGTCCACCCAAGAAGATAATGTTTCAGAAAGCCCCACTCAGAATCTATCCAACCAAGACGTTAGTGTGCACCCCCAAGATGGAGTATCAACTGAAAATGAGGCAGTGCCGGACGGTGAAGACGAAGCTGCCATTGCTCCAGAATTTGGCGTCTCACAACAGTCAGCTGCTGCATCTTGTTTTAATCAGTCCCCAGGCTCATCGGTTCTCCCTCAAGATGACCACCTACACCATACTCCAGCGGCTTTCGATCAGAGCAGGGGCCCTTGTTTTTTAAATGTTGCCGGGGACGATGACTCTCTCATCCCACTTAACACTAATGCTCACGATCCTATGCAACAATTACTCTTTGACGAAGCTCGAATTGCTGCGGTACACAAAAGGGGAGGCACAGTAGATGACGCATCCCTCCAAGAAGCAGAACACACACAGAAGAAAGATAGAGCGATAAAGTCTGAGGTGCCTCCTCGATTACAAAGACAAACCAGGAGCAAAAGTAAACCCACTAAAGAAGATGGGAGCGACGTGAGTTATGGGATGGATTGCGGAATGTTTGCACCTCTTCCCCTTGGCTTGTGGCCGGAGATTTTAATACAGTGCTGTCACCTTCAGAGATAAAAGGGTGTGCTTCTCCAAAATTGGGGGCCATTGAAGAATTTGCAGAATTTGTTCAAGACTGTGAGTTGCAGGATGCGGGCTGCATTGGGAGTCAGTTTACTTGGACGGATAAGAAGCGGAAATGGAAGCGACTTTACAGGGTTCTGCTGTCCTACGAGTGGGCTGATCTATTCACGACCACCCGTGTCTGCCATTTATCCCTTCATAAATCTGACCATGTCCCATTGATGATTCAGTTGGAGAATAATGATTACAGAGGGCCATCCTCATTTCGTTTTCTGCACATGTGGTGCCAACACCACGGGTTCTTGAAGGAAGTCCATCGGAACTAGAACATGCCGATCGCAGAAACAGGGATGGTGAAACTTCAACGGAAGCTTGGCCAACTCAAACAGCACCTGAAATGGTGGAATATGCAGATTTTTGGCAATGTCTTTGATGCTGTGACGGCTAAGGAGGCTGCTGTCCAAGATTGTGAGCGCCGCTTCCAGCATGATCCATCTGAACAAAACCTGATCGATTTGAACCGATCAAGTGCTAAACTCACTAAATCATTAGCTATGCAAGAGAGCTATTGGAAGCAGAAAGCTGCGTGTAAATGGGCAGCAGAAGGGGAGCGCAACAATAAATTTTTTCACTCACTTGTTAAGAAGAAACGGGCAAGGGCAACCATCCACACTATTCTGGAGGGCGACCAAGCTCTCACGAGTCCTCTCCAAATTAAACAGTCAGCCGTGGCTTTCTTCCAGAAGCTCATTGAGCTCCGGGGATGAGGAGTTGCTTCCGGATGATTTTGCTTGTATTCCAGAGACTATATCGAAGTCGGACTCTGATAAACTCTGTCTCACACCTTCTCTTGAGGAAGTGAAGGAAGTGGTGTTTGATATCAGTCCCGACAGCGTGGCAGGCCCAGATGGTTTTTCCTCTCTCTTCTTTCAGACTTGTTGGGATATTGTGGGGTTGGACATCTTTGAGGCAGTGCTGGACTTCTTTGCAGGGAACCAAATGCCTAGAGGGTTCAAAGCCACTACACTTGTTCTTATTCCAAAGGCCATCACAGCTTCTTCTTGGGCTGATTATAGACCAATCAGCCTGTGTAACGTGACCAATAAGGTCATCTCTAAACTCATATATAAGCGATTGAGCCAAATTTTGCCTGACTTGATCTCCGTGGCACAGAGTGGCTTTGTTGCTGGACGATCCATTCAAGATAACATCCTCCTTACACAAGAGTTGGTTCATTCGCTAAATGTGAAAGGCCATGGGAATAAGCTTATCCTCAAACTGGACATGACCAAAGCTTATGACAGGCTCCAATGGCCGTTTCTCTTCTTTGTTCTTGAAAACATGGGATTTTTCGAGAAATGGATTTCTATGATACGAAGATGTGTACAGGGTTGTTTCTTCTCAGTGCTTGTGAATGGGTCTAGTACTGGGTTCTTTGAGTCCTCCCGGGGTCTTAGACAGGGCGATCCCCTCTCTCCGGCTTTGTTCATCCTCGCAGCTGAATGGATTTCTAGGAGCTTGGACTCTCTCTTTCAGCGTATCCCCTCTCTCAGATATGATGGTGATACCCGACAGGTGATTTGCCATCTGGCATTTGCGGACGACATCATTATCTTTGCTAAGTCCACGGAGGGAAATATTGCTGCATTGATGGATTTGTTGCGTAGATATGAAGCAGTTTCGGGGCAGCTTATCAGCTGCTCCAAGAGCCTTTGCGTGGTGGGCAAACATTGTGACACCGTGCAAAGGCACTACATTCAGATGGCCACCGGATTTGCTATGACCTCTCTCCCAATCACTTATCTCGGGGCCCCCTTATACGTTGGCAATAAAAAATCCACTCTCTTTACTGACACTTTGGATAAGATCAGGAATAAGATTGTGGGTTGGGAGAAGACCGCACTCTCTCATGGTGGGAGACTCCAGTTGATTCAAAGTGTCCTGAACTCTATACCGCTATACATCCTCCAAGTGTTGCAGCCTCCCCGGTCTATTCTTAACAAGATTGACAAGCTCCTTAACAAGTTCTTTTGGGGCGACTATGGCCAGCAAAAGAAGATTCATTGGACTTCTTGGCCGAATGTCTGTTTTCCGTACGATGAGGGTGGGCTAAATGTCAGAAAGCCTGCCGATCTTATTGAGGCCTTCTCATGGAAGCTTTGGTGGAACTTCCGGAAAAATTCATCTTTATGGGCGAATTACATGAGGGAGAAGTATGTCAAGTGGTTCTTCCCACTTCATGCTCCTTCTCATCCTAAACACTCTTGTATTTGGAAACGGTTGGTGAGTGTTCGCGCTGCGGTTGAGTCTCATTTCTTCTGGATTTTAGGTCGGGGAGATTGCTCTTTTTGGTATGACTGTTGGATGGGTGAAACTCCGCTCTCTACTTTATTAAACAGGCCAGTTTGCAGGCTGGAACCTGTTAATGCTTATTGGACTGATGGGAAGTGGGATGTGAGCAAATTGAGTACTATCCTTCCCCCTCATCTAGTTCAACAGATTGGTCAAGTCCCGATTGCCCGTGGTAACGACGATATCTTCACTTGGAAAGCCTCTCCCACGGGAAGATTCACCACGAAGTCTGCATTTGAAGCCATCCGTGATAGTCGGGAACACCATGGTCTGTTAAAGCATGCCTGGAATAAACAAATCAGACCTACAGTTTCTGTTTTCACTTGGCGTCTTCTCAATAATTGGATACCAGTCCACACAAGACTGCAAAAAAAGGGAATCACCATGGTCTCTAGATGCTATTGTTGCGGAGACAATATTGAAAATGTTCAGCATCTTTTCCTTAAAAGCCCTAAAGCTAGGGATATCTGGGCTTTCTTTTCAGAAATCTTTGATATTCCTGACATTGACACAGAGTGCGTGGCCACTCAGCTCAATCATTGGAAAAATCGTGCGACTTCCTGCATTAAAGGTAATGTGAGGTTCGTGGTGCCTGTTCTGATTTTTTGGCACATTTGGGAGGAGAGAAATGATTGTGTCCATCGACATAGGAAATTCCTTGCCACACGAATTGTTTGGCGGGTCCTTCATTCACTGTTTACTCTTTACATTGCCAAAGTCTTCACTTCGAAGCACTGGAAAGGGGATATCCTTTTGGCAGCGCAGCTTGGTCTCAAATTCGATCTTTCCGCTCAACAGTCGAGACCCACACGTATTGTTTATTGGCTGAAACCGGACAATGGTTGGATTAAACTTAATACGGATGGAGCGTCAAGAGGCAACCCGAGAGTTGCGGGCTCTGGTGGTGACATTCGTGATCATCGCGGTGAGGTGATCAGCTGCTTCTACTCTTTCCTTGGTCATCAATCCAACACTTTTGCCGAATTACATGCTGTCAAGAAAGGTTTGCAATTGTGTTGTGAACGTGGCTTCCAAAGTGTCTGGGTGGAAATTGACGCATCCTTCTCCTCATTCAATCCAACAATACCACCAATTGGAGGTTGTCACATCTTCTTATGGAGATTCAAGAACTCAGAACCAAAGCCAATGTTCGTTTCTCTCACATCTACCGAGAGGGTAACAAAGTGGCGGATTTTCTGGCTAATTTGGCTTGCGATGATCAAACTTCCGCGATTTTGGAAGGCCATCAAATTCAGGGGACTATTCGGGGATTGCTTAAGATTGATAAGTGGGGTTTCCCAAATTTTAGATTTAAATGATCGCCTCTTTCAATTGGGCTTGTTGCTTTGGTGTTTGGTCGCTTCTCTGTATTTTTCCTCTTTTCATTGTTTCCAATTTGTCTCTTATGATGATGAGTGATTTGTGGTGCTTCATTTGCTGCTGCTTTGTCGTTTCTTGGGCTGATTTTTTCGTTTGGGGGCGTCTTTTTCCTCTGCATTCCTGCCAGGGGGGTAACTGTAATTTTCGAATCATACTCCCTTGGCTTTCTGGGATCTTACGGACCTGTTTCTGCCATTTTTTACTGCTGCGTGACTGTTTTTCCTACGAGCAGGGGCACTCCCTTTGTGTGGGGGGGGGGGGTTCTTTTGACCTGAATACCTGCCAGGGGGGCTGTTGCAATTTTCGTAATTGGCTTACTTGGCTGTCTGTTCACAATCAGAGCCGCTGCTACCTCTGCGATTCTGTTGCTGCACTGCTGATGCAGTATCGAGTACAGCAGTTGGGTGGCAGTAGCTTGATGTGCTTTGGTTGGCTTCTTGTACGTAGCAAGGCTGCGCTTTTGGTTTTTTGGGATCCCGATCAGATCCGGAACAACACTTGGTCACAACAGAAGCAGATTATTTGGAGTGACTTTACTGTTTTTCATACTTCACAGGGGGTTTGCTGTAATTTTCCTGCCCACGGTGAACTTTGGATTGTGGGATTTGGGCTGCTGAAATTGGACCATTTAGACATGATTGGTGGCTGTACGCCCTTTGCTTGTCTAAATTATCCAATTTCTAGTATTCCCTCGCGTTTACATTTCTTGGATTTTGAGCCCATTTATTTTTGGAAGTTCTTCTTCATTTCTGTTGTCTTTTGTAAAGGGAGTAGTACTCCTTTTTTATGCTTTGATCTTACCCACCCTTTTTGTAAATGGAGTAGTACTCCGTATTTTTGCTTCCACTTTCCTTACTATTATTGTAAAGGGAGTAGTACTCCTTTTTTATGCTTTTATGTTACCTACTCTTTTTGTAAAGGGAGTAGTACTCCTTTTTTATGCTTTTATTATCTGCTTGTGAATTGTAAAGGGAGTAGTACTCCTCATTTACAGCTTATTAGATACTTAGGATTTAATGTTCGGCTACTTATGTATTTTGCGAACTTTCCTTTGTAACTAATTTTTTGGTATTAATAAAGGGGTAGGACCCCACAGAAAACCCCACGGCGGGCACGTGCCGGTTCTTTTTTAAAAAAAAACCCTAAACCCTAATCCCTAAACCCTAAACCCTAAACCCTAAAACCCTAAACCCTAAACCCAAAACCCAAAACCCAAAACCCTAAACCCTAAACCCAAAACCCCAAAACCCCAACACCCCAAACCCCAAACCCCAAACCCTAAAACCCTAAACCCTAAACCCTAAACCCTAAACCCTAAAACCCTAAACCCTAAACCCGACGCCCGCGAACGTAAGAAGAATTTTGATCTCACGACGTTTAAATCGGTGGGCAGTGTTGTGGATCACAACGGCGAGAAGATCGTCATCTTCACCACGAAGGAGAAGGAATCGTTATGCGAGGTTTTTCAATATGCATTGATTGGCAAGTTTTCTCGTGGTCGTCCATCTATACATCATTTACGCTTTATGTTTACGAAAATGAATTTGAAGGGGAGATTCAGGTTAGTGTGGATTCGTGATACCCATATTTTAATTCACCTTTATGCTCATGATGATTATTCACGTTTGTTCATGGGAGAAGTGTGGTATTTTCGTGGATTTCCCTTGCGTATGTTCAAGTGGACTCCAGATTTTAATCCACATCAAGAGTCCCTGATTTGTCCCGTGTGGTTCAAAGTTCCGGAGTTGCCATTTCATCTATTACCTGTTCCGGCCTTATACGTAGTTGCAGCGTGTATTGGCCACCCTTTAAGTGTTGATGACCCGACCGCTGATCTTACTAAGGTCACTGAGGCACGCGTGTGTGTAGAGATTGACATTACCAAACCCATCAAGAAGTCGGTCAAGGTGAGGGATGCTGATAGATTTTTTGAGCAACCTATTGTGTGTGAAGGGGTTCCTCCGTATTGTCAAAGATGTTGCCGGAGGAATCATAACTCGCGAGAATGCAAGTTGTATGCCAAGGATGATACGATGGAGTCGGATAACCTTTTTCGGGGAGATTTGCGGGATTTTTTACAAGGTAAAAGAAAAGGAAAAGAAGTGGGGCAAGGGGATTTGGATGCTCAATCATTACAGGCTGCACAAACAGATTCACTACAGCTGCTGCAACAGGAAACAGCAGCTGTTTCTGGTAGCTTCCAGTCTCTGAAAACTGTTGCCCAGATTCCAGCCACTGCTGACCAGGTTCCGCCGCCTACTGTCCAGATTTCGATGACTTTTGGGGTAGACTCCAGTCCAGGATGGGGGGCTGCACCTAGACATTTTTACAGCTGCTGTGCCTCCTTCCATTACGCCTTCAAACCAGCCAGAATCGCTGGCTGACCTTGCTCACAGCAGTGGCGTGCGTTTCGGGATGTATTTGGACGTGGACAAGGCCTCCAGTTTGGAGCAACAAAATGGGCATTTCCTCAATTCCAAATCTGGTCCAGCTGCTGTGATCTCGGGTGTGCAAAAAGAGCAGGTCCACCTTACCGAAAATACTCACCCGGGGTCACCAAATCCTTCCATATCTGCTACTAGGGGTGTGCAATCGGTTAAAATCGCTACTTCGGTTTTTTCGGTTCGGTTAACCGAGGAAATCGGTTTTTCGAAGTTGGGAACCGAAAATCGAACCGAACCTCTTCGGTTCGATTTTGGTTTTTCGGTTTTTTCGGTTTTAACCAAAAAAATCGAAAAATAAAAATTCGAGTTGAATAATGTAAAAACCGAAAACTGAAAAACCGAAAAACCGAACACAAGCCAGTGGAAACCGAAAAAACCGAACAAGGAAAAATCAAAAAACCGAAAAAACCAAAAAAAACCGAAAATAAATTACAGTTTCTGCTTGTTGTCTGCTGTTAGCCTGCTTCATATATTGCAGTAATACAGTTTCTGCTAGCCTGTTTTATAATCATCAAGTTTACATCCAATTATCCAAAATAACAATACATATTACATCAAATTTTACATACTTCTAATTCATAACACTCCAAATTAATTTCAAACTTCAAAGTGGAAAATTACATAACGGCACGCAAATGTCAAACTTGCAAGTGGCAATCAACAATTCAACATACATCATAATATCTAATACATCAAACACAAATGTCAAGCTTCAAACTTTGAAGTCTCCATCCAACTCACAGGTTCATTGTCAAATCTCACCCTAAAAAAAAGAAGAATAGAAAAAAAAAAAACAAAATAAGTGAAAAATATACAAAAAAATTAAATTGTTATAACAAAACAATATCAAACCTCATCATAAGCCGATAACAACTGATTCTACACCAATACTTGAGATTGCATCTATAAACAAAAATACAAAAGAGATAGTCAAATAATGAACTTATAACACATAAATAATGAACTAATAATGAGCTAATATTTTAATACATACCTTCTTCAATTTTTTCCATTTGACCATAATCTTCTTCAATTGGTGGCTTTGGAGGCTCGTTGCGAAGCCAATCTTGAGCACAAATAAGAGCTTGAGACATCCTTGGAGTCAAAGAGGATCTAAAGTCATCGATCACACAACCCGATGTGCTAAAGGTGGACTCTGAAGCAACGATAGATACCGGCATAGCAAATAAATCACGAGCCAACTTCGATAAAATCGGAAATCGGTGGGCATTCATCTTCCACCATGCAAGAACATCAAAATCCATCACATCTTTTTCTTTCTTTTCACTTAAATATGAGTCAAGCTCCGATTGGCTTTCAGAATCCCCATCTTCATCAATACATATTCTACGATACTCCGCCAATCTACGTGCCCTCACTGCTAATATGTCACTATCATTGTCGGAATCGGAAATACAACTTTGTGCCGAAGTAGACTCATGTGACTCCGAGGATGGTCTCGTAGTGCCATATATTTTCTTATACTCATCAAAAATCTCCTCAAGGGCTGTAGTGACCCGTGTACACATCTCACTTTGTACTTGACCCTCATACATTTGCTTAATAATGAAATTGACATATTTCAACTTATGACGAGGATCAAGAGACACAACAACAAATAATAACATATTCATCTTCAAAGGATCACCCCAATATTTATCAAACTTTGTTTTCATCTTTTTGGCAACAACCGCCAATTCTTTGTCTTCACTCGCCTTCCAATCTTTTATCAAAGCATCAATATCACTAATCTCATCCAAAAACACATTAGAAGTAACAAATTTTGACCCAGAGATTCTAACAGTCAACTCATAGAAATGTTTCAACACTTTTACCAACCTTCCAATGACAACCCAATCATCATTTGTAGGCACCATACCATCATGCGAACCTTTTTCACCAAAATCATTACGAAAATCTTTTTCACATATTTCATATCTTTCAAAGACCCCACGAAAGATCAAAGCCGTTTCAAGCATAAAGTAACAAGAATTCCATCTAGTAGGACAATCAAGACTCAATAACTTTTTACTTGCTATCTTTTCTTCTACGGCATAATCTTTAAACTTTTTCCATCTAGCCGGTGATTGTCTTAAATATCTCACTACAATGCGAACACGGTCAACTGAATCCCCAACTTGTGTCAACCCATCTTTCACAACAAGATTAATGATATGAGCTATACACCTCATATGCAAATATTTTCCTTCACAAATTGCTTTCTTCCATGTCACAAATCTTTTTCTTAAATATGCTACTGTGGTATCATTAGAAGATGCATTATCCACAGTGATAGTAAAGATACTATCTATTCCCCAATCAAGTAAACATTTTTCAATCAAAAGACCAAGATCTTCACCCTTATGACTAACACATGGAACAAAATTCAAAATGTATTTGTGCAACTTCCAAGCATCATCAATGAAACGAGCAGTCAAACACATGTAGTTGATTTTTTGATTTGAAGTCCAAGTATCAGTGGTCAAAGAAACCCTCACCCCGGATTTTTTAAAATACTCCTTCATCTTATTTTTCTCATTAAAATACAATTTGTAGCAATCTCGGGCAATCGTAGTTCGTGAAGGTACGGCAAATTGAGGACATGCAACAGAGACAAATAGTCTAAATCCTTCACCCTCCACAAATCTAAATGGCAATTCATCAACAATAATCATTTTAGCACAAGCCTCCCTAGTTGCTTCTTGATCAAATTTACTAGGGCCACTAAAATGAGAAGTCATGTCTCTTAAGTCCACACTTTGAGTAAAGCTATCAATAATGTAGCTAGCAATCATGTTATCGGGATTTTTCTTGCAACTTTTCAAATGATTTAGTAATCCCGCAGTCCCATTTTTTTTTGGATCAGCAGCATAATCTTTACCACAATGCTTGCACTTACCCCTCTTTCTACCATTTGTAGTAGTTAAAATGTCAAAATGCTTCCATACCTCTGACCTTTGTTTAGAATCTTCAGCCTCTCCAGTATCTTCCCTTGATTGCTTTCTTTTTTTCTTTTTTTTAGCCAGGGTGTCATCCCTCTCCTCAGACGAATCACTCCGATCAATTGACTTATCACCAACACGTTCATCAACCATGTTAAACTCGATATCTTCATTCTCTGGAACTTGTTCCATGTTCTACAAGTAGAAAGCAACAAAACCAACTCATATTGTTTTCTCTGGACTATATATTAATTATATTAATCACCAAAAAGTTAAACCAACAAAGTTATACTGTTAAAATGTTAAAACCAACAAAACCCACAAAGTTAAACTGTTAAATAAATATCTCTTTAGTTGATTTATTTAGTATTATACTGTTAAGGCTCTTTAAGTAAATAAACTGAGATAAATTAATATCTCTTTAGTTGACATATTTAGTATTATGCAACAGAGATAAATAAACTGCTAAATAAACTACAAATATTTGGGCGGCTAATTTTAACTAAATTGAAATTAAGCAAGGCTCTTTATTGGGGGGAAAATTGCCAAAAAAGAAAATTTACCTTCGATTTGAAGATGGGCGGTCGCCGGTCGGCACTCGACAGCCGTTGGCAATGGAGAGATGGTTTCAGAATTGATATTGAGACTGAGTGAGGCAGTGAGGCAGCGAGCTACTGAGCTGCGAGAACGCCAAGCAGCTGCGCGAAATGTGAATTGCGATTTGCGAACAGAGCTGACTTAGCTGAGGCGAAAATAAAGACTTAGAGAGAGAGTGACTGACTGAGATTCTGAGAATGAGAGTGAGCTGAGCTGTGAGTCGAAAATAGAGAATTAGAGAGAGAGTGAGAGACTGAGAGTGAGCAAAGAGCAGAGGCGTGAGCTGTGAGCCTGTGAGGGAGAGACCGAGAGAGAAGTGAGACAAACCACTAAAGTCTAAAAGTCTAAAAGTCTTTGACTTTTGGGAATTGGGATGGGATTAATTTTAATTAGCCTATAATTTATGAATGAAAATCTTTATTATTATTATTATTATTATTATTATTATTAATTAAAAACGATTTTTCGGTTAACCGAAAATCAAAACCGAATATTTTCAGTTTTCGGTTTTTTCGGTTAAACCGCGGTTAAAAAATCGAAAAAACCGAAAATTGAAAATTTTTTAAAAATAAAACCGAAAACCGAACCGAACCTACTTCGGTTCGGTTCGGTTGGCTCGGTTTTTGGTCGGTTCGGTTCGGTTTCGGTTTTTTTGCACACCCCTATCTGCTACAGATTCAGCGAGATCCTTGGGCATACACCTGGACATGGACAATGACCAATCCAATGCATATAATCAGGCACATTCTTCTCCGTGCACAACTACACTTTCTGATCCAGCAGCTGCTGTCAAAGGGGCGGATTTTCAGCAGCCCACAGCTTGTTTGGACCAAAATGGGAAAGTCAGACTTTCCCATCCTGCTGCAGCTGCATTTAATTCGGGTGTGCAAGGAGGGAAGGTCAGACTTACTGCGGATACAGCTGCATTAATTCCTTTCCAAAATTCCTCTGATTTGCACGCGGATTTGGTGGACCTAGATGGTAAGGCCCCTTCCCAAAACGAGCAGGTCAACCCACCAGATATTTTTCAAGGAAAGAGAATGTACCTGCACATGATCAAGGCTCTCAAAGCTGTTGAAAATAGTGTCTCACCCTCCCCTCAATCCACGCCCACTGCTATTGAAAGTTACCATAATAGCATTGCGCTATTAGAGGGACCTCTTCATGTGATATATCCCAGTCAATACTTTCCTATTCAAGAGCTGCCAGTCACTCCCGTATTAAACCCTAAACCCTAAAAAAACACTAAACCCTAAACCCTAAACCCTAAAACCCTAAACCCTAAACCCTAAATCCTAAAACCCCAAACCCCAAACCCTAAGCCTTGATCGCTTATTCCAATCATACAGTTATATGAGATATATTGAAAATTTGGAGCTCGTCGTATCGCATCTAGCCTATGTGGACGACGTGATTATCTTCACCAGAGCAAGTGTGGCTGGGCTTAAAAGGTTGATGGCATTTTTGAGGAGTATAAGCAGATTTTTGGGCAGAAAAATAGCATCACCAAAAGTTCTTTTGTGGTTTCGAAGCGATGTGTCCAAGAGAGTTCTTTTGTGGTTTCGAAGCGATGTGTCCAAGACCGCGTGAGGCATATCAAACGCATCACAGGATTTACCAAAGAGGAGCTCCCCATCAAGTACCTTGGTGTACCTCTTTACATTAGAAACAAAAGATCCCTACTATATACGCCACTTTTGGAAAAAATTAAGGCGATGATGCTCTCGTTAGATAACCAATACCTGACCTTTGGGGGCCGTCTGCAGTTAATTAAGAATGTCTTGGGGTCACTTCCGTTATACTACGAGCAGGTTTTAGAGCCTCCAAACCTGATCTTGACAAAGATGGTGCGGATATTTAATCGATTTTTCTGGGGCTCTTATGGAAGCCAACGAAAGCTTCATTGGGTGGCTTGGAGTGAGATAAGCAAGCCAATTAGTGAAGGAGGCCTTGGTGTGCGGGAATTAGGTGACATGCTTAAGAGCTTTGCCGGTAAGTTGTGGTGGCGTTTCCGCCTGCAAGATTCACTGTGGGCACGGTTCCTTAAAGGTAAATACGTTAGCAGTTTTCACCCAATAGAGACACAAGTGAAGGTTCATGATTCCCCTGTGTGGAAAAGAATGTGCCATGTAAGGCAGCTGGTCGAGCCTAACATAATGGTAAGGTTTTCTTTTGGCATGATCACTGGATGCTGGAGGGCCCTATGAAGAATATAATTAAGCTGAGACACTATAGGTCAGAGAGGGTTGAGCGATTCAGGAAAGCTGGTGCTTGGAATGTGGATAAGTTGGATGAGAAGATTCCCATGAGTTTGGTGTAGAAAGTGGTCTCTGTTCCCATTGCACAGGGCGAAAAAGATAGGATGATTGGCAATTGGACTCAAGAGGGCATTTTACCACTAAATCTATGTGGGAATTTATGTGAACTAAAGAAGGGAGTCTCCCCCTTTATTCCTTGATTTGGTCCCCTGCCATCACGCTAAACATATCAATTTTTATATGGCGACTTCTGAAGGGATGGATTCCAGTTGATGTGTGGCTGCAATGCAAGGGCTTCGCTTTGGCATCAAAATACCATTGTTGCTTCAATGAAGAGACCATTGCTCACCTTTTTTGCATAGTGCGAAAGCGAAATTGATATGGAGCTTCTTTTCTAACATTTTTAATGTGGCATTGGTGGATACGGATAATGTTGGGATGGTGATTCAATTTTGGAAGAACTCACGCCAGTCGGGCAATAGTATGCACATAAGGATCATTGTGCCCATACTCATTTTATGGTATCTTTGTGATGCCAGGAATAATGCGAAATATAGAGAACGGAGAGTGGTGGCGAGTCATATTGTGCAAAAAGTTTGGCGATATGTGCACTTGGCACATTTGAGTGGCGCACTCAAGGTTAGCTTGTGGAAGGGGGGCGGACATGTTGCCTCCTTTTTCCAAATTCATCTGCAGGAGCATAAACGTACCGTAGTGCACCAGGTCAAGTGATTGAAGCCACTGTCACTATGGATAAAAATAAATACAGACGGGGCTGCTCGTGCAAGTTCAAAGATGGCTAGAGCAGGCGGCATTGCGCGCGATCATCATGGAGCTCCGATGTTTGCCTTTTATTCATATCTTGGCAACTATAGCAACATGTACGCAGAGCTATTTGCAGTTTATAAGGGTTTACGACTGGCTAAGGTACATGGATATGATCAAGTTTGGATTGAGCTGGATGGGCAGGTGGTCTTGAAGCTCATTGCCAAGTGTAAGGGAGTTTCTTGGCATTTATAGCCTCTACTGTGCAAGATTAATAACTTGATGCAACAAATGGAGGTTCAAATCACACATGTATTTAGAGAAGCCAATCAAGCAGCAGATTTTCTTGCACATATGGCCTGTGACTTGTTGACAGTCAAGTGTACTGGAATCGGACCAGATTCAAGCAAGACTGCATGGCATAATTAGACAAGATAGTTTTGGTTTACCTTATTGTAGACATAGAATCTCGTGTACTACACAATGATTATTTTTTCTTTGTGTTCAAAAGTAGATAGGCTCATTATGTGTTTTTTAAACTTTCCACATTAAGTGGAGTGATTTTTTAATAAAAGGGGGGTCCCTTCGAAAACCTCCCGGCAGACACGTGCCGACTTTGCCAAAAAAAACCCTAAACGCTAAACCCTAAACCAAAAAAACAACTTTCTCTCTCTAGAAAAAAATCCTCTGCCTTCTCTCTAGAATTTCACCTTGGCCTTTGGCCCCGATCATGGGGGATCCTCCGCATCTGCCCCCCACCAAACGCACATATGCATCGGTTATCAGCAGCACAGCCACCGGCAAGGGTGTTCAGCCGAACATCTCCTCACAATTGCAATTGTGATAGCAATTTTCGAAGGTACGCCAAAACAGCGATCAAGAATGATATTTTAGATTTTGAATTTTTTAAGCAAGAAATCGAGGAATTATCCAGTGATTTTTTATTAGCTCTGATTGGAAAATTTTCCCAAGGCTATCCGTCCATGGGACATTTAAATGCGTTGATGAAAGATATCAAGTTTAAAGGAAGTTTTCTATGTCTTCTTCTTAATTTGAATCATGTTTTTGTTTCGTTTTGATTTAAAAGAGGATTATACAATTTTTTGGTTACAAAAATTCTAGTATTTTGATGGCTTTCCAATGAGAGTATTCAAGTGGACTGTCGATTTTAATTCGAAGATAGAATCTCCCATTGTCCCAAATGTAATTTAGGTTACACTCCGGCACTTACCGATACAATTTTTCAAGACCGACGTCCTTTTTAGCTTTGCCAAAGAAGCTATTGGGAAACCACTTTGCATCAATGAGTGGACGTATGGATGCAAACGGGCCTCTATGGCCAAAATTCTTGTGGAAGTGGATTTGCTTAAGCCTTTACGGCATCAAATTAGCGTTTCATTCCGGGGAAAAAAGTGGATTCAATCTGTAGAGTTTTAGCGCTTACCTAAATATTATACCAAATGCCAGCATTTGGGTCATGCTCTTCATGAATGTATGGTCCGATCGCCGGTGAGGATTTGCGTCTATTTTTGGATAAGAAACGTGGCTAGGAACATCCTGTTGCACCTTATACTAATCTTGTGCCACATTCGTCTCCCCTTGCTTTGGTCATCTTTGAAGAACGAGCAAGTGTTCAACATGATCCAGCCATTGTATCCAGTCATGAAACTGGGCAGCCTATCAATGACTCTAGACCTATTGTAGGCCGTGTTCATTCAAAACAAGAAGAGCAACAGGCTGTCAACATGGACGGCACTTTGGCTAAGGATGATGGTCATTTGGGGGGGACAAACATGAAAGATTTGACCCTGCGTGGAAAGGCTGACCTTGCTGCAAATTTTCAGCAATTAGCTGTTACTTTTGAGGCAGAAACGCATGTTGCTTTGCTGTCAAAACAGCAAGAAATAAAGCTCCCTGCTGTTGTTTCTTTCCTCAACAGCAGCGTGCATAATCTGCAATCAGACATGGTTTTAGGGGCTGAAAATCTTACCATTTCAGCCCCTATGAACTTGGACGCTACTCCTACAAATCTAGATGCGAATATGGCTCCTAGGGCTGCCTCTAATAGCTCTTCGGAGCTGCACGATTTGCGG
Source organism: Petrea volubilis (assembly GCA_026212405.1). Classification (NCBI taxonomy): domain Eukaryota; kingdom Viridiplantae; phylum Streptophyta; class Magnoliopsida; order Lamiales; family Verbenaceae; genus Petrea; species Petrea volubilis. Next base: position 23,571,187 of record CM047883.1, on the reverse strand, counting down.
ACAGTTGCTGCTGCTTCTAAGGGAGGTTTGGGCATGAATGAGGGTGAAAATCGAGCACATAATCCGACTCCTAATTTTCTCGGATGCATCTGGAAGCGTTATGGGATTTGCTAGTGATGCAGCACATGGAAAGTTTGACCCCACGATTGCATCAAATCTGTCAGGTCTTCAATCCCGCTCAATTGTGCTTACTCCTATGGACGAGAATCACGTTGGCTCTATTATTGAGGGAAAGGTTGACCCCAAAATTCAAGAAAATCTTATTTCTCATACAGTAGTAATTAATCACACGGATTTGAGGGAATTAGCCGTAATTAATTCACAAACAGCAGCTAATTTGGGAGAGAAGTTGGGCATGAATCTAGACGCCTATCAGTCTTTCCACACCCTCTCAAACCTGTCAAAAACGTTTTTGGCTATGCTCAGGGATCTTAAAGAGGCTGAAAGCAGTGTTCCATCATCCCCTTTCACGCCAGCTGCAGATACTACTTACCATGATGATGGTGAGTTCGTGGAGCTACCAATTAATGTGATCTATCCACCAACACAACAAGGAATCAAGGCTGATTTTTTAGGTACTCAAAATGGTAAGGTATATCCACATAGGTCAACCCTTCCTTTGACTCAAAATTCGATTTCTGGGGAGAGTCCACGTGAACCTATGCCTAGTCATGCTCATGTGGATCCTAAGGTGGCGGGTGGTGAGTTGGATCAACATGCGGGCTCTCAATTAAAGGAGAGCATGGCCCAAGATGACTCTAATGAGCTGGATCAGTCTATAACCAGCCCAAACGACAACATTGGGGCTTTTGAACGGGATTTGGATGTTGTTGTGGATAAAACACTTGATCAGGCTTTGACAAGGGGAACAAAGAAAAAGAAAAAGAAATGAAATCGGGCCAAAGAATGCCATCAAAATGCAGCTCAAGCTGTTACTTTACCAATGAATGGAAATTCTTATAATTTCACTAAACAACTAGGGGGTCCAGCTGTAATGCCCCGGTACTTCCTAGTATTTTAAAATTTATTATATATTATGTTTCATGCAAAATATTTGATATAAAATCTTTTAATTCCTAAAATTTTTATGATTTTGAAATTTTATTCTTTAAAATTACTTTATAACTTAGACCTTAAAGTATTAATTTTGAATTGTGATTATTATTTTTCGGAAAATTTATTTAAATACATATTTTAGGCTTGCATTTATTTTGTTTTCGAATTTTACAAATAAATTATACAATTTTTGAATTTTATAAATACAAGAAAATATTTTCTGACTTTATATGTATAATCCTCAAATTTTAATTATTTATAAGCATAATTTTCGAATTTTAATTATTTATAAACCTAATTTTCGGATTTTAATTAAATGAAAAATATAAAGTCTAGATTTTTAGTATATTTTGTGATTGTTTTGCAAAAATATCTCCTCTAATACATATATTAGTGGTAAATTATATCTTTACATGTACACACACACATCCATATATATATTAGGGATAATTTATATATCTACATGTACACACATATGTCCATATATAAACTAGTGGTGATTTATCTATTTACTTATACACACACACATCCATATATCACCTAGTGGTAATTTTATATCTACATATCCACACACACATCCACATATATATGCTAGTGGTAAATCATACATTTACATAAACACCTACATGTCCACATACATAAATATATATATATACTAGATTATTCATATAGTTATGTGTATATATAAATCTCCACATAGAATGATTGGTTATCTATTTATTTTGTTATAATATTAGTTATTTCTTCTCTTCTTCCTCTATAAATAGATCCCAACTCCAACCTCATTTTTAATCCAAAATCCCGCCTAAAAACACATCCCCACACTCACTCTACTTTTAACACCCAAAATACTTCCTTTTTATAGTCTATCTTCCACCCACACATATATATATATATACAAACCCTTCTATTTTCATCCATATATACCTATTAGCCTTCCATATAGCCCTTTATATTCCCACTTTTTCCTAAAAAAACATTTGAAGGTAGGAATTTTGCTTGATTCCATAAGTCTAGTTGTTTATGCTTGCATCTATGTTTAAAATACTCCTTAGTGTCATTTATATGCTCTAGTTTATGTTGATGCCTTATTATGTCAAGTATATGCTCTCCTAGAACATAAAATTGAGATCTTTATGTGAAATTTTGTGATTATGTTCACCTAAACACGCACCTTCACCTTATGTGATTAAGTAAAATTTCTACTCAACAGTTGTGTTGACATGTGTTATGAACATATTTTTTTCTAGGCAAAAACATTCTAACCCATCAGGAGGAAGGCACCGGGAGGGCATTACAAAGCTTTTATTTAGCTAAAGTTATTATTTTCACTCGTATAACAGCTTTTGTACAACTACGATTTCACTATATTGTACTAAATTTCTATATTATTATATATTTACAATAAAAATATTACCGTTGCGTGTTTCGGTCCAATATATTTTAATAAAATAAAAGGATATTTTTTTCGGGTCGTGACACCAGCTGCAATTTCCAAACCTATTCTAGAAGCTGAACTTCATCTAGGGGGTGTGCCTCCAATTTCCAAACATGTTACAAAAGCTGAAATCGGTCCAGGGGGTGTGCGTGTTATTTTTACAACAGCCTAACAAGCACCAATGGAGGGTGCTGTAATTTTTGAAACCCTGGTAGGGGAGGGCGCTGCAATTTCAGCAACTTCATCACGTGTCCAGCGAGCAGAACTAACACTAAACCTTAAAACCCCAACCCGCTTATACTTTAAGTGTAAACGACCGTGCTATCTATATGAGTTGGGCTATCTTGTTATATCTCAACCATGGGCTACATGTTGGGCCAAGACTTGAGGAGGATGTTTTCTTTGGGCTGAAAATAATATATGACTTCATGCTCTTTGATGCTCCATATTGGACGGGATATACACATGAAGAAATGAAGATTCTGTGGCCTTTTGGATATGCAAGAGGTTCCTAAGATTATATTTGCTTTGATAGGGCTTTTTGTTGTTTTCCTTCTTTTAGGATATATTTTTACTATAGTTATTGTAAAGGGAGGAGTACTCCTCATTTACGCTTACTTAGGTACTTAGAACTTCCACTTTGCTTACTCATGTATTTTTCAAACTTTCCATTGTAATTATTTCTTCATTATCTAATAAAGGGGTCGGGTCCCCATAGAAAACCCTCCGGCGGGCACGAGCCGGTTTTACTTAGAAAAAAAAACCCCTAAACCCTAATTGAAACCGGCTCGTGCCCGCCTTAGGTTTTTTCTGTGGGAACCCCATCCCTTTATTAATCAATGAAAATTAATTACAATAGGAAGTTCATAAAATACATGAGCAAAATAACAAAAAGCCCTAAGTGTCTAAAAAATCGTAAATAAGGAGTACTACTCCCTTTACAAATAATATGAGTAAAATTAAAGCATAAATTAGGAGTACTACTCCTTTTACAAGAAGAAAAGTATTTTAAATAAACCTCCAAAAATAGGTGGGTACTAAGTCCAAATCTTGACCTGCCAAGACACTCTGAATTTGATATTCATCCTTTTGTTGAATCATGTAGCTCGTGGGCCAAGTTTTAATAGAGTCATCCTTGCAAAAGCAGCAACCCATAATATAACAATGATTAGCTCCAAGCATCTCTAAATAGCCCAGTTTCAGCAGCCCAAATCTCCAATGCAAAAAATCCCATGCCATCATAATGTAGCAAATATTAGCTCCAGTCATCCTTAAATAGCCCACTTCCAGCAGCCAAAAACTATAATGTATAAAATCCACTTCCAGTACGATTGGGCACGACCATTTTAAACGGTTAGCCAACCCACTTTTGAAGCAAAATTTTACTAATTTCAAGGGCACACAACAAAGTTTTACTAATTTTAAGGGCGTAAATGGATTAAAAAACCCTAAACCCTAATTGGCTCATATATCCATATTTACAACGAAATAAAAAAAAAACCTAATTGACTCATATATCCATATTTACAACGAAATAAAAATATAAGTAAATATATTAACTTTACTTATATTAATGAGCATATCCTATACTTATATATATACAAAAATTTCAATTAGATAAGTTATATAAATTTCATTTGATTTTTTTTATTTATATAAACAAATTTGGATATTTAGATAAACGGATTCGGATATTCAATCGAATATTTAGATAATTGTAAGCGGAAACGGATATCCGTATATCCGGATATTCATAATTTTGTCAGATTTTCAAAAATACTAAACGGATTCGGATATATCTGAATTCGTAAAATATCTGTTAGATTCGACTTCGGATATGAGGTTTTGAATATCCGTCGGATTTGATACGGATATGAATATCTAAAAACTTAATTGGATACGAATTCGAATACTGCATATTGACTCCGTTTAATATCCGTTTATACCCCTAATTGGAGGAATATCTAGGAGTATCACAAACTATTCCTTAGTACTAGGATTGTTTTCTCAAGTATAATAACTATTATCCAACTACTATGTCTAATAATAGGTTCAAATATTTTATGGGTTTTGTTTTATTTTATTTATTTATATTTTTTGTTTGTTGATTAACTTACTTAGTCAAAGAAATATTGTTTAAAGGGGACATATTGTTTATTTTGTTTTATCTACTACCAATTTGCAGGTAAGATGCATTTTATAATACTTGTTCATTTTTATCTTGTAACAATTTAGCACAAGAAAACCAACTTATTTTATTTTCTTTGGAAATAGATACAACGAAAAGCTACTAGGTCCGGGGATGTAGTTTTCTGTAGCCGAAGTTCCTCGAGTAACATTAGAGTTCAATAGCACCGTGGTGCCTTATGGTGGTCAATTTTTATGTCTTTATTCTTTTTATTTTTCATTTCTTTTGGATAGGTAATGAACTCCTACTTTCAATTATTGATGTTCAGCAAAATTTTATATGTTTTCATTTTATATTATTGATTATTTTGGCAAAGAAAGCGTCAACATTAATTTTATTTTCAATCCCACAAATTTATAATCATGTATTGAAGAGCACAAATGTTAATTTTTAGTTGTTTATACTTCTACTTTTTATTAATCAATTTTCAACTCTTTTAATAAATATGTAGCTCAACCTATTGAACAAAATTGCAGCCACTATCTTTTTTTATAATAAACTTTAGCAATTTGAAAGGAATAAAAGAAAGCATGCACTATTACATAAATATATAATAATAGTAATTTGTTAAGATTTGGAAAAAAAATTAAAAAACAATTTAGATATTTATTAGAATGAAATAAGTATTAACTAACACTCAAAAAAGTATCAACAAATGAAATAAAATAAAATTCCAACAAACACTTTGATGTATATTATACATGTTTGCATATGCATAGTGATAATATTATTGATCATGATGGAATTTGGCACTAGCTAGCTTGAACACACTCCAATGAAATCCAGAAGCCTCTGAACCTTCGGGGGGAATGGCAATTGAAGTCGAGCTTCAAAATGGTGCAAGTTGAAGGTGATGCACCTAGGCGGCGGCTCCACCATGTTTTTCACTAGGAGTGGGCATGAAAAGGGGGAATCGCATCCCGAATTCTCCCTGATTCTTTTCATCTCCATTGGGTGGATGTTATTAGCAATGTCCCTAGGGATGGAGGAGGTTTGAAATTTACCCATTTCCCCACCCCGGGACCTAGGGTTTCTGGAAGGATATTCACTGGGATCGGTGCCCTCACTCGTGCCCTTCTTATTCTTCTTCTTCTTTGATTTGGGCCGAGGACCTTTAGGCGCATTCCCCGGCACATCTTCTGCAAGAGGGTTCAACTTTACATTTAATGCATATATTGTGTATTTATGACAATGATTGTATTTATGAGAGAGCATTTAATGCTCCTGGTACTAATTTAGTGGCAGCAGGTACTGAGCCTGTCAGTCTTGCTAGCTAAGATCCTTCCGTTGGTTTTGTCAGATTTGGTGAAGGCTGGGGTGAAGACTCATGCCCTCAATAAGGTGCAGCTGCATTCGAGGGTGCCCCGCATGCCTTTGAAACACTATTCCTCCCGCTTCACTTGTTCTCCACGCAAAGTTTCTATAGCACATAGAGGCCTCTTGTGGCTTTTTAAACCACGGACTCATTAGAGAGGTAAGCTTGTGGGTATTCCCCCTCTTGTGACTTTCACTTTGAGCCTTCCTTTTACATATGAACGCTCTCTCAAGGACAGTTAGTATTTTCAAGGGCATCAGGCTTCACACTTATGAATTATAAGTTGACTGACAAATGCTGACGTGTCATGGTGAGGAAATGCATGGCAATCAATTATAATAAAAGACAAAAAAATAATTGTGGTTGTTTATTTTTTCACACTAATGAGTATTTTATTGTTTAAAATTTAAAAGAGTGAAATATTCTAATAGATATTTTATAAGTAATACTTAACATCCTGTTTGTTTATAATTTAAGATGGAGGAGTTAAGTGAAATTTATTATAGTATCAGGGGGTAAAGTGTTACATAAAAATAACTTTGGGGGGTTAAGTGTATTTTGTCCCAATTAATTTAATTGAATGAAATGTAATTTTAAACAACAAAAAAAAAAGTTCCTTTAAAATTTAGCTCTAATAGATCTTTAACAATTCAATCAGTTCACTAAGATTTCTCGTTGACTCCACAATAGTTAAAAAAAAATCATAAGAATTCGCCACACAATAATTTGTGAAAGATATAGGTGTAGTTGTATAAAAATATCAATTTTTTATTAAAATTATTTTAAAATTATTATAATTTGAGGTTGTGAAGGACTCGATAGGCTGATTTGCAATCCTAATTAGGTAGACGGCGCGGCCAAATGAGGTCCACAGACACTAGAATCTGTGAAAGGCCAATTACAAATTGATTTGGGATCTTCAGTTTTTGAAATGGGACCCTAACATCGACCTTTCAACGTGTTCCTCACCTCTCGCTCAAGAACCCTGTTGCAGAGGCTACAACATTCAAAATAAAAAATCTCCGATTATTCTCCGCCATAATATTAATTGCCCGTTATTCCCAAATGCGGGCGACGATTGATTGATTGATGGTAATTTGTAAAGCGTATTGAAAGATGGAAGCATCGTGCATTCTCTGCGGCGGCGTGTCGGCCTCCTTATTGAAATCGCCGGGGAGCCGGTGGCGTCCCCGTGATTCGATTTCTGTTTACCGCCAAAAAGGCTGGGTGTCATTAGGTTCCTCAGTTGCAAATCGTATTTGGGCCGGTACGAGTAGCCGAAGCAGCAGTGCCACCAAGAGAAGAAGTCGCAAGAATAGTGATGATGGCCCTGGTGGTGGCGGCGATGGTGTTGCTGCTCTCAGTAACAGAAACACAAACAACAAAGCTGCTGCTGCTGCAGTATCTGAAGAACCCATAAAGAAACAACGGCCGCAGGTAAACGAACAGAGAACTGGGCCAACGAGCGTCCGTGCTCTGTATCAGAACGGTGACCCACTGGGTTGGAGGGATTTGGGCAAACGCGTGGTGAAATGGATATGCCAAGGCATGAAAACCATGGCTTTGGATTTCGCAATGGCGGAGATGCAGGGTGATTTTGCCGAATTGAAACAGCGAATGGGGCCGGGTCTTACATTTGTTATTCAGGCTCAGCCTTACCTCAATGCCGTTCCCATGCCTCTAGGCCTGGAGGCCATCTGTCTCAAGACTTGCACTCATTATCCCACCCTATTCGACCACTTCCAGAGGGAGCTCCGAGACGTTCTCCAGGACCTCCAGCACAAATCGCTCATTCATAACTGGCGGGAAACAGAGTCATGGAAGCTGCTCAAGGAACTCGCTAATTCAGGTTCTCTTTTGCACTCTATCTCTTCAGCCAATTGTCATTTGGAATTCATTGTCTCCTTAATTTTGAACTGATTTTATGTATGTGCAGCTCAGCATAGAGCCATGGCCAGGAAGACTTCCTTGCCTAAGTCCGTCCAAGGTGTCTTGGGTTTGGACCTTGATAAGGTTAAAGCCATTCAGTGCAGAATCGACAAATTTACCAAGCACATGTCTGATTTACTTCGCATAGAAAGGGATGCTGAATTGGAGTTTACTCAGGAAGAGTTGAACGCTGTTCCAACACCTGATGAGCATTCCAGTTCGCAAAAGCCCATTGAATTCTTGGTCAGCCATGCACAGGCTGAGCAAGAACTTTGTGACACAATATGCAATCTGAATGCGATCAGCACATCTACAGGTTACATGACTTGAATTCCTACCGTTGTCACATACTGTTTACGATATCGAACTACCCCTTTGATACTAACATTATTAGCTTGTGCATGCAGGATTAGGAGGAATGCATTTGGTTTTGTTCAGAGTTGAGGGAAACCACAGATTGCCACCCACTAATCTCTCTCCAGGAGACATGGTTTGCGTGAGAATATGTGACAGTAGGGGGGCAGGGGCAACTTCTTGCATGCAGGGGTTTGTTAATAATCTGGGGGATGATGGTTGTAGCATTAGTGTGGCTCTAGAATCCCGTCATGGTGATCCTACCTTCTCCAAACTTTTTGGCAAGAGTATCCGCATCGATCGCATCCAAGGATTGGCTGATGCACTCACATATGAGGTACTAAATACCCCTACCACCATGCTCGCGTGCCTTTTTACATGTGAAGATTTCAAATGTAATCACAAAGATGTAGATGATGCCTCCATCTTTCCGCCTTGTTCTCTCATTGTATGAAGTTGAAAAATATATAAATGGCAGACTTTGTAGGTATTGTTTAAAGATAATCATATATCTTGAAGGTACAATAATATCGAATAGGAAAATGTTCCATAGGAATGTAAGACCATGTAAAATGAAATATACTCATGAGCTAATGTGGTATTTGCTCTGCATTATGAGAGAATTGGTTGACCTTGGAATTTTTCGTAATTTCCTTTTGCAATCAGCATGTATGTTTTCAATTCCTTTAATTACTATGTGCAGCGTAATTGTGAAGCCTTAATGATGCTTCAGAAGAAAGGTTTGCAGAAAAAGAACTCTTCAATAGCCGTTGTGACTACAATTTTTGGTGATAAAGAAGATATTACATGGTTTGAGGATAATAACTTGGTAGATTGGGCTGAAACAGAGGTAGATGGGTTGTTAGACACTGAATTTTATGGCACCTCCCAGAAAAGGGCAATTGCATTAGGTTTAAACAAGAAACGTCCTGTTCTGATAATTCAAGGGCCTCCTGGAACTGGAAAGACTGGTGTGCTGAAGCAATTAATTTCACTAGTTGTTAAACAGGGTGAAAGGGTACTTGTCACAGCACCTACTAATGCAGCTGTTGACAACATGGTTGAGAAACTGTCTGACATTGGAGCTAATATTGTGCGGATCGGTAATCCGGCACGAATATCACCTGCCGTAGCTTCCAAATCGTTGGTTGAAATTGTCAATAACAGACTTGCAGATTTTAGATCGGAGTTTGAGAGGAAGAAATCTGATTTAAGGAAGGACCTCAGCCTTTGCTTAAAAGATGATTCTTTAGCTGCTGGCATACGTCAGCTCCTGAAACAGTTGGGAAAGACGATGAAGAAGAAGGAGAGGGAAACAGTAAGAGAAATTCTTTCAAGTGCTGAAGTTGTGCTTGCCACTAATATTGGAGCAGCTGACCCGATGATTAGATGGCTTAATTCATTTGACTTGGTAGTCATAGATGAAGCAGGTCAGGCCATTGAGCCTTCATCGTGGATACCAATATTGATGGGAAAGCGTTGTATACTTGCAGGGGACCAATGCCAGCTTGCACCAGTAATCTTATCCAGAAAAGCCTTAGAAGGTGGTCTTCGAGTGTCTCTCTTAGAAAGAGCATCGACTTTGCATGAAGGGGTTCTTGTAACAAAGTTAACGACACAGTATAGGATGAATGATGCAATAGCCAGCTGGGCTTCAAAGGAGATGTATAATGGGTTACTGAAGTCTTCCGCAACTGTTGCTTCTCATCTTCTTTGTGATTCTCCATTGGTCAAGGTACAGTGCATTTTTACGAATATCCCAATTATTTGCCATTTATTACAGAAAATTATGTTTGTCTTCTTTGGGCTTAAAGAGATTAATTTTGTGTTGCAATCCATGGATTTTTATGTGTACAATGTTGGCACCCCTCTCTTCTTGCTACGAGCATATGATAATTGGAAACAACTCAAATATATCCTCCAATTTCGAAAAGCAATCTGATGTGAAGGTTAGGTTGAGCGATCGCAGACATAAAATTTAATACATAAACAATTTGGCAGTGCTAAACTGAACCATGTGATCTAGTAATCTTATTGCTGAGACATACAAAAGCTTAGTCATAAGATTACTGAAGTGAGATTTAAGTTAAATTAAGACACATTTAATTTTGTATCTTCTATAGGTTTACAAAAGTAACTTCTTACAAAATATATATATGTAGATATATCTATATCTCCAGACAAGGCTTTGTTGGAGTTTCTTGTACAAATTAGTCCTTCTGTGGTATTTATTCTATTTGTTTATTTAGTTGTGACTTGTCCCTCTTTTCTTCTACAAATGCCACTTAGGATTCCAAGTATTGGAGTGCAGGTCAGATATCATCTATGCACATGAAACAATATGACGTTTACAGCAATCACCATCTCTGCTTTCTATATGTTGTCAGTTACATGAATATATAATCTGTTTTGTTCATGTGTGCTTAGAGGCATGCATCAGTTAGACTCAGCATAGTAACCAGCCACTGATCTTTCTTTTCTTAAGCATTCGAGGATAACAATTATCTATACTCACTGCAGACAACATGGATAACACAATGCCCATTGCTATTGCTTGACACAAGAATGCCATATGGAAGTTTGTCTGTTGGCTGTGAAGAACAACTAGATCCAGCTGGCACAGGCTCTTTCTACAATGAAGGAGAAGCAGATGTTGTCGTGCAGCACGTTTTTGCCTTGATTTATGCTGGTACTCCGATCTACTTGTTTCCAAATTCAATTTATGATCCTTCTATTTACTAAACAACAGAGCAATCAGAAATTTATCGCGACACGACTATCTGATTATGTCAACCATACTGCATTTGTGATCCACCTCTATGCTTAAATATGTAGGGGAAAGTTAGTGTTTAGATGCCAACTGGACAACTCCTCCGTCCAAACGGCTTTCCGGCCCGGGGCGTGAAAAATATTCCTCAAGGGATAACACACTCATGTCAAGCTAGCATTACAGAACAATCATGTAAAATGAATTCACCATCCCAAGGGGTATACATAACACATAAAAAGTTTCAGTGGGATAATAGCTGGCCAATATTTATGAGATTTTGCTTAGGTCATTGGTACATGTTAAAGGTGTCAAAAAGTTAAAATACTTATTTCTCGAAAAGGTCTACACTTTTATAGAAGCTATCTGAACTTTTATTTTTCCAAGGACTTCAAGATGCTGGATTGGATCTTATATATTGGTCTTCAAACACGTAGTCTCTTCCAAAATATAATTTGGTTTCGTTATTTAACAAATGCTTCTATTTTCTCACAAATTGTTTACTTTTGAAATTAGAAATTTATCATCATCAACCCCCCCCCCCCCACCCCCAAAAAAAAACCAAAACAAAATAACAAGCTCTATCTTTGAAATATGTAAAACTGAAGAATGACATTGGAAAAATATAAGAAATGGAAACGTGAGGATTCTCTATGTACCATTCACCAGTCAAATTGATATCGCTTTCCAGAAATATTTGACTGCTAGTATTAGAGGAGTTGGCAGATACTGTAATCATGATTATTGGAAGTATTAATTTGTAGGTGTTAGCCCAAAAACCATAGTAGTGCAATCTCCTTATGTTGCTCAAGTGCAACTACTAAGAGACAGGCTAGCAGAGTTTCCCTTATCAGCTGGTGTTGAAGTTGCAACTGTTGATAGCTTTCAAGGTCGTGAAGCAGATGCTGTGATTATATCAATGGTAAGCTTTAATTTACAATTATATTGAAAGACCAATGGCTGAATGCTGCAGATCCTATTTCTTGGTCTTTATACATATCTACAACAAAGTTGTAACACTGTAGCACAAATCAAGATTTCTTAGGTTTGGAGCATATCCTGCATGTACGAAGCACACAAATCTATTATTTTTCATTTGATTAATATATCAAGTAGCTCACATACTTCTGTTAGTGAAAAATAACATGGTAATGCATGTTTTTTTTTCCCCTCTTTGTGTTGACTCCCCTCAAGAGTGGTGATTCGGAAGTGAAATTGCTGAACTTGTGTGCAGCTGGTTTGATGTGTGTTTAGCTGTAAATACATATCATTGAAACCATATGAGGATCCTACGCAAAATAGTTGAGCCCGCTGAATCTTGTTTCATATTTTAATCAATTAGGTTAACATGTCGTCTTGTATGCTTCATTTTCCATCTAACTGTGATTTCCACCATTACGGTCATATATGTTTGGCAAAAAAGAAATCCAAGTTGTGAACGTTACACTTGATTTCAAATGTCCAAATTTTTTATTGCCATTTCAGCTTAGTTTAATTTGTGAAATATATAAGAACTATATATAAGAGGCTGAACTATAAGAGTTGCCTTTTCCCCATATAATGTTTTGATGCCCCCAAAACCTCACATGGAAAATAAATTTTAGTGTTGTTTTACATGCAACCATTACATCAACAGGTGTTATCAAGATTCATTTTGCAGTGCTTATCCAGTAGCACACAGAGAGTAAGAGTTATATAGGCATATGTAGATAAATACAAGTAACATGCAGATTATCTCCCAACTGTTTACATGTTTTTGGAGTTCTATGATTTCTTAAATTCATATCACTGTCCTTTTTCAGGTCCGCTCAAACAACTTGGGAGCTGTTGGGTTTTTAGGGGATAGCAGACGAATGAATGTAGCCATAACAAGAGCACGTAAACATGCGGCTATTATTTGTGATAGCTCGACAATATGCCATAACACCTTTCTGGCAAGGTTGTTGCGGCATATTAGATATTTTGGCCGGGTCAAGCATGCCGAGCCAGGTGGTTCTGGAGGATCTGGCCTTTGCATGAATCCAATGTTGCCTTCAATCAGTTAACATTCCAGATGCAAATCATGCCACGGTCTACTTCAACTAGCTACTATGGGGGTGCAGAAATGTAAAATAACTATTCAACAACCCTCAAAATCAATGTGCCTATGTGCTTGTTCCTACGTCACTGCCTGGCTTTTCAATTAGGCGATCGGCAACCGGGTTGTTGCTTTCGTACAAGAGTGTCGAATCCATCAATACATTTCCAGTTGGATATAGGTAAACTAGCACCATCTAATATATATGGCAAGCATCTACCCAAGTGAAGATAATACAGTTGTCATAAAAGCTTGAAATTGATTCTTTGTCATTCAACATGACTAGCTTGAATGATTTCTTATGAAATATGTTCATGTGAAATGTAAATTCTTATTCTTAAGAGTTCTTTGTCATTCAAGCCTATTATTTTGAAACTGTGTAATAGCCTATTGAGCTCTAAGGATGATAATTTTCGTGTGTATTTTCATGTGAAATGTAGTTCTAGCATTATATGTTTTTCAGTATATGAGTTTTGCTTTTTCTTTTTGTAACGTACTCTGCTGCGTGATCCATAATCCATGTCCGATTGTTTTCATAAGAATTGTCACTATAGATTTCTCAATCTATGCGCAGAACCTCAATATCAACTATTTTCACCTTTACGTTGTAAATATATATATATATATATATATATCATCTTTTTTAATATCAATCAGAGTAGGAGTTCCCATCCATCATCTCCATTGGGGCCTCATTTTACCATAATGTGTGTTATGGTAAAGAGTATGGTATATCAACATGTATCTAAACAAGTTTATACACTTATTTTTGTGTACATGAAAAATGGATGCAAGAATCTTACATGTATTATTTTAATATAAAAATATATTGTATGCAAATTAAAATTTTAAATTAATATGTTCATGTGAAACTTATTTTAATCACGTCTACGAAACATATGAAGGGAATGAATATTGATTCATTCCGAACCTTGTTTTTAGGATATACCAAATACATAAATGCTATATTAATACCCTTTATTTTCCAATTTTATTCAATTCCAAAACTCATTCATTTCCCATCATTTAATAGGTAACCATAATAGAGATAGAATGACAAAGTGTGATGTATAAATATATTTAATGAAATGCCCTGGAATCATACTAAAATGTAAGTGAGACGAATTACAGACTCATATAAAATGACAAAAACATAATTCAAATAACTCGATTCTAAAATCATATGCTCACAAAAGTGTTAGAAACTCAATTTTGACCACTAAACAAGAGATTATTGACACCAACATTTTTAGACATCAAGAGTTTATAGATTTTGTGTTTCTTCTTTCTTTTTTTTTTTCCCTATTATTTACTTGATAAAGTAAATTATTTAAGTGTAGCCCAGACCAGTAGACATATTTATATTAATACTAGCCCCTTTTCTCTGTAACTTTTGTCCTTACTCAGGTCTCCTGCTCCTCCCTTCACAGTTGAGGATAAACGTTAGTTCTTGTTGCGACGCATAGACATGCCTATTAATTTAATCATAATATTATTACTGGTGATAAAAAATTTCGTTAGGAGAGAGTGCATTTGACTGCGGCTCTATCTTCCCCTGTTCAAACAAAACAAAAACAAAACTGAGAATTCTCTCTTTTTCTCTCTCTTCTCCTCTCTCTCTCTCTCTCTCTAGGAAGCGAGTGCGACGGAGGGCTCTGGAAATCTCAGGCTTTCATCTTCTTCACCCAAATCCAATTCAATCCTCAACTATTTAATTTTTAATTGAGGGACTAAGCTGGATCGATTGGCCGAGTCAGAGTCCGCCCAGCCTCCCTTTGTATTCGGTATCTTTTCCCTTCTTCTTCTGATCCTACTATTGCTTTTTTAATGGGACTAATTTTGGATATACTTTGTGCTTGGTGAGTCCCTTGACGGGTGAATGAGGATGGGATTGCAATCTTCTGGTAAATTCATTGAATTTGCTGGAGGATTAAACCATCCCGCTGGTTGGCAATCCAGTTTCTGAATTTTGCCCCTGGGCCCGGGCCCTTTAAAGTCTTTTTATTGCGTTTTTACGGTATCACGCATAGAGCAGCGGTAGCGGTGGGGGTTTCTTGAGGGAGGAGTGGGTTATGGACCAGGTCCGTATTGGTGGAGGGGAAGAGGAAAATTTGCTACTGGAATCGGATGCGAATGAGAGCTCATCATCATCTTCATCCACATCGAGGCAGATATCGTGGCGTCCTAGGCCGCTCGCTTTCCGTCCTTATTCGTCAATTCTGGACACTAATGCAAAGCCCCAAGCCTTGCGAGTGGTCGTCAGAAGGCCGGTAGGTGATTTTTGTCTGTAGTTTCTATTGACTGCAATTTTTGCATGTTTTTCTGATAGTAGATTAGTCAGCGGGATCCCATTGGCAATAGCTGATGTTTAGTGTAATATTGAGCTTTTCCCGTCCAACCTATGTGGGTGCAATCACTTATTCTACAAGTTTATTATATGTTTGTAGCACCCTATGTATGTTAGTTCAAATCTTAAGCAAGGAAGGCTTGCATGAAGTCCCTAGCATGTGCATAGATGTATTGATATGATCCAAAACTGTGGGATTTTTAAATGCAAAATGAGGATGGATTGTTAGGCAGGGGATGACTACGAGGAAGCGGACAAGAAAGACCAAAAGATTTCTCATTTAGATCGATTTGAGTAAAAAAAAGAAACTCCAGGGTTGGGAATTGTGAAGCCTCTTGGAAATTCTATTTTGGACTACTTGAATAACCACTATTCTCCGATCATTGTGTTATGATTTTTGTTGTTTCCTTTGTCTTAACCTACATGAAGAAAGATGAATTTGCCGAAACCTTCTGAGATGGTCATGAGTATAAGCGCTATTTCTCAGTGTTATTTGGAAGAAGGTCAAGAGACCAAGATCTGCAGTTATTCATTGGAACTCATTTTGCTATGAAATGCCGCAGACTAAGTGTGGTTTACTTTGTTTGAGTGGAGGATGAAATGACATTTATTGATTGGACACAATTTCAAAAAGATTGATAGAGGCTGGTTTATTATATCTTTTTCGTTGTTTAAAGAACTCAAAGAGACATTATTATGTATCTTTGTTTGACTGGCTTGGATTAAGCATATGTAGGTTTCTCCAACGTTGCATGCAGATGTCACTTTCTGTAATTGTTAACTTACATTCTATCTTATTTGGCATGTTAACTAGTCTGCCCTTTTGCGAAGAATTGATTTGCCTTGTGAAGTCTTTGTTGAGCTATTAGATCCCTCCTTGGCATATTAGTTTTTTAATTTTTTATGTTGCAGTTGGTTGCCCGGTTGACTAAGGATATTGTTGAGATCTACCAAATATGCAACCCGAAGTTCTGTTATTCAGAAGAACTAAATCCAAAGAGGTTCTTGACATCAGCCGTCTACTGGACTGTTGAATGATGGCTGTGATAATGCAAATTCAGACCTAATTCTTACTGTAAATTATTCACTGGTTAACTCAGACACAAAGCGAAGGTATGCTTCTGACTACAGCACTTTTGCGATTATGATGTTCTGGGCATATGCTTCTGACACTAGTGAGAGGACTGGTGCCTCAGTTATGATTGGTTCTTACACTCGCTTCAATAATATTATAATCAAACTAGTGATGTAAATATTTAGAATTCTAAGTGGTAATTTAAGTACTTTTTTGAAGAGCTTATCTACATATGATTCATCTTGAACAGGTTGAAGAATGTTACAAATCCTGTCTTACTTTAAACAATTTAACGTGTGTTCTTTGATTCCAAAATATTTAGTTGGACCTATTCTACCACTTTCTTCCTATTACTTCGCCGTACTAGCGGATTCCCTTGGAAACAGTTTATCCGAAGAATAGATTGTTAGTTTGAATAAGAAACCTGATATTATTTGGCGGCGACATGTGCAAATTCAGTGGAAATAACATCTGTCAAGAACAACATAATGTTGTGGAAATAGTGCCATATTATATGTATTGTAAAGTCTGATAGATCCTCTTTTTAACACACATCAACTCTTCATTGGTTATATCTTTCTGTATTGAAATTTGTTATCCGTCTCGTTAAGACATTCACCATGACCACTTGCTTCTTAGGTTTGCATCCTGTAACTCTTTTCTGCTGCATGACAGTACGCCCTTATAGAGGAGAAATTAATAGTGAGTGAGTGAGTGAGTTAAGGGAAATTAGGGAAACAAATTGAGCAAGCAGTTTCTTGTATTTTGTGCAATTGTATGAGTCTTATTTTTAGTAAAAAGATATTTGCTGCTATATTGTGATGATAATGAGCATGATGAATTACCCTCCGTAGCAGAGAATAATCATGAGTTGGAAGAGTAGAAACATTTCCTATTATAGCTCTGAACTCGCATAACAGGGAAGAAACTAGTAAAAGAGAAATTATTGTCATCTTAGGTCTATCCCCCTATTTATTGATGAAAAAAGCAATATTGTTTTTGACTTTCTTTTACACCTTGTTACATGCTGAAGAAAAGATAATGATTCATCTTCTGCATTCTTCCACCGTTTTCGCTATTTTCTTTGTTATTGATATCTCAAGAGCAAATATAGCTATACTCTTTATATGCAGGTATATTGTTAAGGATGTTCTTGGTCATGGAACATTTGGGCAGGTTGCTAAGTGCTGGGTTGCTGAGACAAACAGTTTTGTTGCTGTTAAGATAATCAAGAATTTACCTGCTTATTACCAACAGGCTCTTGTTGAAGTTTCTATTCTAACAACAGTAAACACCCCTTCAACTTGATTTTGCCATTTTATCTGATTAAAACGCAAAAACTCCCCAGAAATTTTGAGTTATTTGTTTTCTTTTTCCCCATAGTTAAATAAGAAGTTTGATCCTGAGGATAAGCACCACATTGTTCGAATATATGATTATTTTGTTTATCAACGTCACTTGTGCATCGCTTTTGAGCTGCTTGATACTAATCTGTAAGTTGCTGATCCAAATAGCGGTTAATTTTGCATAAAGATTTTATGTTTTTTGATTGCATCTGGGAACTTGGTTGTCTTCCTCTGGAAACCTTGTATCAGGTATGAGCTTATCAAGTTGAATCATTTTAGAGGATTGTCGTTGAGCATCGTGCAGCTATTCTCCAAACAGGTACACATTTCCTTGCTGTAAATTGATGCTTGTTCGAGAAAGTTTATCCATGTGACAGCTGTGCATTTCCTTTCCTGTTATAAGGTTGATTTCTTTTTATCTAGATATTGCGTGGATTGGCTCTCATGAAAGACGCTGGTATAATTCATTGTGATCTAAAGCCAGAAAATATTCTCTTATGCACAAGGTAGGATACTCCGTGATGATATTGAACTACTTAAATTGTGTTTGCATTTTGTTCATCTTCAGTAACTAGGGTGTGTCGTGAAATTGACAGTGTGAAGCCAGCAGAAATCAAAGTCATAGACTTTGGATCAGCCTGTATGGAAGATCGTACTGTTTATTCTTATATACAGGTAAATATGTCTAATTGTGGAACATGTAAAGTTCCCAATATTGATTGAGTCGATAAGATATCAATGTTTTGTTTCTGTTGCAGAGTCGGTACTATAGATCACCCGAAGTTCTTCTTGGATATCAGTATCCTAGAATATGCAATTAAGTACTTTCACCCCTTTCCAATTTCCCGAAGATTGCACTTTGTAGGGATTGCTTTGTTCTATCCTTGCTTGAGTAGAAATGCTCTGTAACCAACATCTAGGTAATGTAACTTCATACTTCTCCTGACTGAGAAAACAAGTTCCAGATCCCTGACTCTATTTGCTTTTCTGGTTGTATGATAATTGTCTAGAGAAGAGAGAGAGAAATAAAATAGAGAAAACCAAAAATTCACCTATTTACCAATACAACCTTTTGGCAGATTTTAATGAAATGGATCCTTGATGCCCCTTTGTCTTTTTCTTCTTTTTTGTCTCTTGTAACTTGCACGATTCCTTCTCATTGAATAGATTCTTTGTGATTTAATCATACTTTGGGACCTTAACCTAGCACAGGTATACTACAGCTATTGACATGTGGTCATTTGGATGCATAGTTGCTGAATTATTTCTAGGGCTACCATTGTTTCCAGGAGCTTCTGAGTTTGATCTTCTGAGGAGGATGATTAAAATACTAGGGTATGATTCTCTACTTTTTCTTTTCTGAAATTTGATTAACTCATACTTGTTTAATGTGATAAACTAATGAAATTGTTTTCATATTTTTCTACGCACCAAGCATATTTTCTTTTAGGAGTTTTGTCTTTAAATTGAGTAATCTTTCAAAATTGGGGAGCAATGGCATCTGGAGATTTCTTTTGATGTTCATCCTGTGTCTCAGTTCCTATTTGCTTAATCTGTAGACAACGTGAGTAGTATGGTCATGTGTGCTATGTGGGTCTGGAAGGTGTGGTACTATGTGTAGATATCACACATGTAGTTGAGGATAATTCTACTTTATATTCTTTTGCACTGATTTTGCTGAGTTTAGGTTGCATTGAAATGTGTGGAAGGTTGTCTTTTGGGCTTAAGACTATTATGTATATACTGCTCCAGCCTGGTGAGACTTGAGAACGGCCAAAAAGAGTCTCAGGTCTTTCAACTTCTCGTGTGTGTTGACCCTTAACTGTATGATCCATGTGTTTATTGGATACCATATGCAGATATAGCTAACATGTCCAGGTTTTGATTGGGTATAGCTGATATTCTGATATATTCTGGTAGTTCTTCAAGCATGTTTAAAACCTGATGTAGCCGTACTTCTAACAAAAAGTCTTAGTGGAGTTTGTCTCATAATGGATAACCTACTTTCAGCAAATATTACTTTGCCCATTGGATAGCTTCTGAGTTGTCTTAGTCACCTATATTTTATAGGGGCCAACCTCCTGATTATATACTACGAAAGGCCAAAAACACCAGCAAGTTTTTTAAATTCGTTGGAAGCATCAATCACGAGGAGAGGGAGCAGAGTCATAGAAGTAATTGTAGCATGTACCAAGTTCTGACTGAAGAAGAATATGCAGCTGTAAGTGCTGCTTCAAACTTTTAAGCCACATCCATGGGTATATATATTCAGACACACACTCTATAAATGAATTTGGAGGTCTACTGATAAGTTGGTTCAAATAATCATTTCTTTTGTATCTCTGCATCTTATTTTTATGCACATGTTTATTCATTTTCATTGCTGGTATTTATTGTACCTTAGGATCAGCGTGATTCTCCCAAAATCATCTCCATGCAATGTTCCTTCCTTCAGAAAAATTAGGGAAACAACTGCTAAGAGCTTTACCGCATTTCGTCTCCAAAAGTATTCATGATTTTGCATTCTGCAAAAAATTGTTGAAGTCGTTTTTCATTTTCTTCTATTCATACCCTGACCCAAAGAGGAACTTTGTTCATTTGTTTGTTTGTTTGTTTTTTTCGGGGTGTGTGTGTGTGTGTGTGTGTGGCTGGGTTGGTGGGTGTGTGGGGGATGGGGGTTTAAAGCTACAACTGGCAAACGCCTATGCCTAAGGTGCATACTACAACAGTTTTCTGTTCATGCATTTCACATTTCCATGAAACAACTTTGTGTATGCTATATATTTACATTATCTAATTCTTCTATTTATTCTAATGTTCTGTGAGTTCAGAGGGAAGCCAAAAAGCCATCAATCGGAAAGGAGTACTTTAATCATATGAACCTTGAAGCAATTGTCACAAAATACCCCTATAGGAAGAATTTGGCAGACCAAGACATCGCTAAAGGTAAGTAGTCATATTCTTTTAAGGAAGCTATTCAAGAATATAAGACTTCTCCGTTGAATATTTTTTCTCATTTTCACTCTATAATTAAGTTTTTAATGTTCATGCTTACAGAAAGTCAAATACGATTAGCACTGATTGATTTTCTAAGGGGACTCGTTGAGTTTGATCCAGCAAAGCGGTGGTCGCCTTTGCAGGTGATTGAACCTTTTTTTTTACTTTCAATAATTAAAGTATCTCTGAATTGTGGTCTTTCTTGCTAATTCTTATGTTTCATGATCTTGATAGCTTTAACATCAGGAATAATATTTTAACACATCAGGTATGCCCTTTTGCATGCAGTAGCAGTTCAATAGAAAAATTAGTGTCAATTGAGTATAACTATACATTGTTGAATCCCTCCTTTCAAATGTAAGTTTATGATTTATGTACATGCTACATACATATGTATTTTTTATGGGATTTCAATAGTGTATCTACTAGGCTAAAAGTAAAAAGGGATAGAAGCAAGAGGAGTGGAGAGAAATACCCCTTGTCACATTGTTCTGTTGTAGTGCATATGCTTTCCAACTGTATTCCTTTTCTTTTTGTTGTGTGTGTGTTGGGGGGGGGGGGGGGGGGGGCGCTCTCATTTCCTGATCTCCTGTTTCTGGAACCTCTAGGACCACAACCTTAGTTAGAATTGGATTCCAACTCAGCACTTTTGAATGAGATTTTGGTAGAGTTGCTCTTTGGATAACTTTGAGCTTCGAAACTCATAATTTATGTTCATCGACATAATTTTTGAAAGATGTAAATATCTGTATATTTTAGATATAATAATGATTTGAATATGCATTAAGATAATATGTATTTGAATTGGAATATACATATATAGATATGCATGTATAGTACTTAATTGGGTTCCTTTTTTCTTTTCTTTTAAATATATATAAAATTACTTTGGGTAAGAGGAAAATGTGTGTTTGAAGGGGGGGGGGGGGGGGACTATTAGACGTTTGGTTTACTTCTTGGGGATAAAAACATTCCCCTCAAAAGAATCATAGTATTTTCCTTAAAATGATCCCTTATCTCTATCTTTCTTGATCCTCTTGTTGTCTGCATCACCCTTCGCACTTTGGATTAATTCATTCTTGAGTCTAATGGTGTTGTGGCATAAGTATCAATGTGTTGTCTCACCATTACTTGGCTTAAGATTTTTATCCACATAACCTGAATTTTCTTTCAATCACTGAAAGAAAGTACTCAATCTTTAGGTGAATGCAAACTTGAAAAACATCTTTGCGTAATTACTTCAGTCCCTTTCCTTTTCTACTCTGAGCAATTTTACTCAGTAGAACACTTTAACATTTTTTGGAATTTGAATATCCAACCAGACGACTCTTGTCACAAGTGAATTGGTCTATTATTGACATATCTCGAATGACTTCAACAAAAAGGAGATGAGACGACTTGATCTTTTCCCAAAGCCCAAGATTCTGGAAGACTTGGGGTTGGCAAAAATGACAATTTCCTGGACTAGATTACCAGAAATTCGGGAAACAAAAGAACTTAAAACTGATGCACTCAAGAAAAGATTGCTCTGTTTATTTGAGTTGGCGCGGTGCATGTCAGAGAAGTGGCGTTCATCCCTCTTCGAATATCTTCGTAACCTCGTTATGTTCAGGGTAAAGTTTCCCTCCAACTAGTTGGAAAGAGTTTTCTCAAAATGGCCAGCTTTTGTTTGCAGATCACGAAATGGCGATTGTTGATTGACCACCCCTACTATAAGCTTGAGTTGTTAGAGACGAGGGACATTAAATATTTATTACCTCTTAAATGCCCACTCAGGTGCAGGCGGTGTTTTTCTTGTCAAGCTTTGCAAGTGAAACTCTTCATATATGGGTGACAATGAGATTTTAAACCAAGGACTTTGGGTACCATATTGAATGACCATCGCATTTAAAAGCTTAAGTTATTAGAGAGAGGGAACATTAAATATATTCTCTCTAACTGTTGTCTTTTGCTATCAAGTATTTGCAAAATAGTATGTGTTTTGCCTAACGATATTCTGGTAATTCATTCCTTTTTGTTGTTTGCTTGCCCTGAGACTTTGATATTCTTGCTCTATAGCATTTCATCATATATGTTTTTTAGGCTTCAAAGCACCCTTTTGTGACCGGGGAACCTTTCACATGTCCTTACAGACCTGCTCCAGAGACTCCTCATGTGGTGAGTGAATGTTGTCGGATTGCCTTATCGTTCTATGAAATCAACATGCTACCATTCTTCTCTTCTATTTTTGATTTCTGACTCAGCATCTGTTTTACTCGTCCAAGTTATTTGTATCATGTTTAGATGTGAGAATCAAGCTTTCCTCGCAGTTATGCTATCCAGTCAAATATATAGTTTTCTTTTGGTTGTGAGAATAGAGCATTGCCATAGTTGATCTTGTAGTTGTTCCAACACCCAACGTAGATGGTGAAGATTTTGACATACGTTGTGTTGAAACTATGTTTCCAGAACACAGTTTATCCACTGAGCAATGCGAGTTTATCCACTGAGCAATGCGTTTATTGTAACTGCACTTTGTGACCCTTTCTGCGCCTTTGACTGTCCATGAATTTTCATATTTGTTCCTGCTTGTTTCAGCCTGTTTCTCAAAACATTAAGGTGGACCATCATCCAGCTGGGGGCCATTGGTTTGCTGCCGGTCTCTCCCCTAATGTGAGCAAAATTTATTGAGATGCAGCAATTCTATTTATTTGAATGTTGTGGGCACGAATAATCATCTTGGTTGGCTGTCTTCATGTAGATTTCAGGCAGGAACCGGGCAGTGATGCCAAACAGCCCACATTACCAATTTATGTCATATGTGCATCCAGGTAGTTATGGTAGCTTGGGGAGCCATGGGAGCTACAATGATGGTTTAGGGCTGGGAAGCAGCTATGGAAGTTATGGTGACAGTAGCAATTTCCATGCGTTTTATTCTCCGGCAGGTCCATCTGGAATGAATGTCTATGCTCAAAGTGGTATCTCAGTTCTTGGGAATAGTCCTGATACTAGGCGCATCATGCACCTGGCACATGGAAACGGAGTTGGTTTTAGCCCAGGAAATTTTGCACCTATGTCCCTTGGTTCCAGTCCTTCTCAATTTACTCCTCCTGGCTCCTATGGCCAAATTTCAACTGGTTCACCTGGACATTATGGTCCTCCTTCCCCAGTGAGAGGCAATTGTCATGGATCTCCTTTGGGTAAAATGGCATCTGGCAGCCATTATAACAGAAGAAAGAGCTGGGGCTATCCTGGGAATTTTCAATCCCAAGAAACTGTATCCTCTTCCAACTGTCAAGGACATATTGCTGATATTAGCAGCCAGCCCGAGGGGAATTCTTCTGTATTTGTTGGTTCTCCATCACATCGACAAGCCATCCCGAGTTCATCAACATGGAGAGCTCAACAAGGAGGCAGGAGTATAACCTCTGGTTACTCCTCTTCGCTTACGCAAACTGTTCAAGGGAGTGGATACGACAAGTCTGAGGCTAGTAACTCACTGCCTGATCCTGGAGACTGGGACCCCAATTACAGGTAGATATGTAAATTAAATAATGCATTAGCTTGCAAACTTTTACACTTTAAACTAGAAAAGAAGTTTCTAATTTTAACGTGGCATCATCAGTGTTGTTTGGCACTTCAGATCAGCAATTATGCGCATTTTGATGGTGATATTGCCAATGAATGCTAATATCATCACACCATAGCCTATAGAATTGAAAACTATGCTTTTAAGCGTAGCACCAGTTTGCCATTTCTCTCTAACCTGCCATCATGGACTTATCTATCATGACTTTTAACTTAGGGTGGAAATGGTGATGGATCGATATCACTCCTGCGAAGGACTTGGGAAAACCGGTTAGGATTAAAAATGGAGTGCTTCTAGTATTTGCTGTCAAAGATAATGATGGTCATCTAAATGTGGAAAATTCTAGGCCGAGCCTATGTGAACATAAGTAAAGTTAGGAGTATCAAGGAGCACAATATCGATGCTGTAGTTGCCAAGAAATACCTATATATTTAACCATAGAAGAGTTGTAAATTACCGTTGAGCGTGATTTCCTTTCTTTAGGGTGCAAAGAGTTTAACTATGTAGAAGAACCCAAGGGAAAAATTGAATCTCATCCCTTGATACTTTAATCTGACCACTTGAAATGAATTAGCAAACAGCAAGAAGACACTTTGAAACAATTGGTACGGTAACACCTGACTAATCTGCTGCTATAACTCATGATTTTGCTGCTATGGCAAGCAAAATATAAAACAAAATAGAAATATCATAATATATAAACTTTGGCTTCATCAGTCTACCCCAGCTACAAAGAACTCTTCATGAGTCTTCACCTGACACTAAGCAAGAGTCGTACATCCATGTCAATGTTTTCACAAAGCACCTTATCAAAGTACTGATTTCCTATGTTTAAAGTGTCTAAACAGCTTATTATTGCATTATTTTGTCTTCTCTCAGTGAAGAGTTACTTTTACAAGAGGACAGCTCAGATATGAGCAGCATGACAAGTGAATTTATCAAGGCGATGCACTTGAGTCAACCTTCAATCTCTACTGATCCATTGATTGGAGCAGGAAGATCCAACCGCATGTCAAATGCAACTGGTTCTATGCAAAGGTGTGCTTTAAGTTCTCAAAGTTTGTTTTTGTATAGGCAAACAGTCTTTGAATGTCTATCTTGTCATGAAGATTATGTTACCTTTGTTCATCTTCGGATCATGCTTTCTGATTTCGCTTGCAGCGAAGTGCATGGACTTCCAATGGTGATTTGAATAAAGGGATAGGATCTTGGTACTTCATTGTCTTTTTTCCCCCCACATATGCAGTTCTTACATTTTGCTGAAGATATGAGGATCTATGTGCAGTATGTCTATTCCTTGAAGCCAATTTAGGGGGTAGTACACAATGACCATCCCACTAAATGTTGCTGTCAAAAGAAAATTTGACTGTTATCTTGCCTGATTTAGATAGTTCCGCAAGTCTCTAGCTGAAGTTTGAATGATTAAATGTTTAAATTGATTGTCTTCTGGTGTCTCAGGCTGGCAAAATTTGTAAACATAGTACACAGAGTATCAGCTGATATCCGATGATACTGGCTGATAGGTATTAGGACCAGTCAAATACATTCTGAGAATATCTGATCTAAGAGCTTTATTTGTCGCCGATAATGTCCCATAGCATTGGACTGTATTGGCATGATATTGCTCTATTGATATATTATTGGTGATGATACCCACTAATATCCAATTATCTCGAATGCTATATCTGATAATGGAAGTTAGGCTTCTTTGTTGGATACCCTTTCCTTATATGATTTACTTGATCTATAATTATATATACACAACAAATGTTTGTTTGGTGTTATTACTAGTGAACTGTTTCCTATTGCAAACTTAGATTTGGAATATATTTTTAATTTTGTTTTAATTTTTTTTCTACTACATATTAATGAGTAGTATTTATGTTATTTATACATTTCTGTGGGTTTACTAGTCTTTTAAGAATTTTCTGAGCATCATATATTGCTCCTTTTTGTCCCCTTATTGCTCCCATAATAGCTCGCTGCCGGAACCAACATGGGCAATCCCTATACAGTATTATATGTGTACGACAACTTTTAACTATCTTTTGTAGATCTCTAATGACAATACTTGATTTGTTTCCCCTGCCAAATCTTGGCCATTGTTTAAACAGCATAACATTTTTGCTCGTGCTGATGAGATGAAGCTGATGACATATGCCAGTTATATTTTTAATATTATTTAAGCTGTATAGCATCACTAAGCTTTTTGTGCTTTGTACTGGTCTCTCTGCTCTTAATTATGGCAGCTCAATTTGATCTTTTTTTGGTGGGTCATGGATTAGGCATGATGCTCAGTCTTCACTTGGCGAAGCAGGCAGCAATCCTGCAGTCCATGGTTATGCCCACATAACAAATCAATCACATTTTACGCCTCATTTAGCACAGAATTCTCCCAGCCGTTTGGGGCAGCAACCATTTCAGTGGCATAAACTAGGGAGATCCGCACCATTTCGTGATGGTGAGTGAAATCAATATTCGAATGTCCACAACCCTCAATGTTGCATTCTTGTTGAGGCAAGGACATATTTAAGTCCATCTAAACCAACCCATTCCCCAGCAATTCCTGTATTTGTTTTTGCTTTTATTCGAAAATCATACCCGTAATGGTGAAAGGCATTTGTATCTGTGAACTGGTACAAACTATTTGCTCCTGAACCAATTGTATTATTTATTTGCAGGACGTAGAGGCAATTACTCGGTCTCGAATGCTCCTCCTGCTTTCCATAGTAGAAAAGATTATGGAAGGAATGGCTAATATCTATAGTAGGTTGCTACCAACTGCAACAGATTGTTGTGATCGGAGTAGTACACAGCCCACTCAATGAGATCCGATCCTATCTCCCTTGGCTCGGGAACTGTCATGTTTCGCTCGAAGAAATCTTTAGTATTCATAATATCATCCTTTCATGTCGGACGCAGTTGTGAAGGCTTTGCCTCTTTTGAAACTCTTTCATCTTCTTGTGGCAGTCTCTATAGTTTTTAAAAGCTGAAAACCTCTTTCCAGGGTTCAAAGATTGCAATATTAGATGATGTTCATTTGTAGTCTCTGCTTCGTTGCCAAGTGAGCGTAACAGACGGGACGAGGTTATTGGTCATTGGACCGAATAGCAGTGTATTAGAAGAGCTCTCCTTGTAACTGGATCAGGGTTTTCTGGGAATGGAATGCAGCTTTTTAGCCCTCTTATCTGTTGACGTTTGTATTTCATTGCGCTTAATATTTGATTGAATTAGTGTAAACCTTTAAACCAAAAGAAAAAAATGGACCCATCATTGTGTCATTTTGGTAGATTCTAAGCGATAGTTGGACACATTTTGGCTCTGAGAACAAATTATGATATTGGCATAAAGTCGCAAAACAATGGAAAATTGACGTCTTTGATTGACATTTACATTGTTAATGTTTTTGAAATCATAACTAATTTGATGTTATTAAATAATATGTTTTAATTGGCATTTTTTTTTATCTAGCTCTATTTTTATTAAAAATTACTATTACATTTTTATGTCCTTTTATGTGTATCTGTGTGTGTTAGTGTGTGTGTTTTAGTGTGTGTGCTGTGTGTTTTCTTTGTGTGTTTAGTGTGTGTGTGTGTGTGTGTGTTGTGTGTATTTTCTGTGTGTACAGTGTGTATTTATAATTTTATATTATTTTTATTTCAATTATTTATATATATATATATATATATATTTTTTTTTATATTTTATATATAAATATATTTAATTTATATTTTTTATTTAAATATTATATTTTTATATTCAAATATTAATATAGACTGTTTATTTATAAAGTTAAGGTCCAACGGTTCCTATTAGAAGGGGGATAACGGGTATTCTTGTATAATTTTAACGGCTTTAATTTTTAACTAACGAAATGGACAAGTGTGTAGATTTTTTGAAAATACCGGGGGATGGGGGGGGGGGGTTCCATATTTTTAAATCATAATGGAATTTTTAGTACTATTTCAAAATCACAGGGGATTATATATAATTTTTCCTTTTTTTTCCTTTCTTCTTTCTTTTCCTTATCAGTTTTCAGGTGGAGGCGAACGGATGCACGACGGCGGAGGCAGTTGCCCGGACGAATAGCAGTGACAAATCTCTCGATCTCTCTCTCCTCTTGTCTCTTCTCAATCTCGTGATTTCTCTCTCCCCCTATCGATTCTCGATCTCTCTCATCCTTTGGATTTCTCTGCGTGGTCGTGGCTGTGGTGGCTGACGGCAGCTGGGCAGCAGCTGAGGGCGGTAACTTCTTCCCATCTCCCCCGATCTCTCTATCTCTCTTTATCTCCCTTTCCTCTCCTTTCTTGATCTCTACCCAGCTTTGGATCTCTCTACGTGAGAGCGGCGAAGGGCGGTAGTGGAGGACGACGATCTTCGGAGATGTGTGTGTGTGTGTGTGTGTGTGTGTGAGAGAGAGAGAGAGAGAGAGAGAAAGAGAGAGAGAGGAGAGAGAAACCTCTGGAAGAAGAAGGGAAAATGGAAAAAAAAAAAAACAAAGAAAAATGAGAGGAGGAAAAAAACTGAAGAAAAGCGAATTAATTTGTTGTATTAATGAAAACAAAATTTATAATATTGTAAGATATTTTTATATATTTTGTATTTATTAAATATAATTTACATATTTCAATTATATATTTTAAAATATATATTTATAACTAGTTGTATATACTATATAAAAGATATAATTTTTTTTTAAAAAAAATTAAATGTATATAATATTTTTAAATTTAAATATGCATATATAACAAAAAACAAGCTCAAGGACCAAATAAGATCTTTAAAATTTTATTATTAGTTTTTTTTCTCAAGTAAAGAGTTGTTAATTTATTTATAAGATTTTAAAAAATTCTGCTAATTTTAACTAAGAGGATGTTTGGCTAAGTTTTTTTAAAAATATTTTATTAATTTATATATCTTATAAGATATTTTATGAGTTTATAAACTATTGGATCTTAGTATTACCAATATATATATATATATATATATATATATTGGATCTCAGTTTCAAAATAATTTATTAAAATGCTTGCATAAATAAGATAGAAATTGTTTATAAGATATTATTTTAATTAATTTGGTTGAAAATAAAGGAGTATGTTAAGATTTTAGAAAATTATTGAGCACCTCTTTATTTTTTAAAAAATAATTTGGCAAATCTTTTTTGTTTTTTTTTCTTACTTTTGGTCTGATTTTGAGGGATACCTGATGTGTCATATGTAGAGAGACCTCCAATATTATATATTTCTTTGCTTATTGACATATTCATTTTAAGAAAATAATAAAAAAAGGAAAGAAGATTCATTAATTTTCCAAAAAAAAAAAAAAGAGGATAGATGGTTAGTGAGAAAAGTAAAGGGTAAATAGTATTTCGTTTATAGGTTCATTTTCATAGCAAAAGAAAAGAAATGAATATTTATTCAATATCTTAAAAATGTATCTATTATTAAATATTTATATCAAACTCATATATTTATATATTTTAATAACTAATGATTTTAAAAAAAATTTGCCTCCTCTCAATTATATTCCTGACTTCATCTCTATGCATCAACGATATTGATCACATACAATATTAAACACTACATACTTCATATAATGATCGTTAAAAATTAATCAATAATTATATCAAATAATATTTATCGCGCATTGGGCGGTAGCCCCTTACTAGTTATATAATAAAATAGGATAAAAGGTTGATAGTTCAACTATTCAAATGTTAAGTATAATTATGGGAAAAAATGAATTGTAACGAGGGGCCCTGGCCTCTTGGATTTTGCCATTGCGTTGCAACCTCAGATTTCCTTTATATGTGTATATATATATATACAAGTAAAATATATATTTTGTTCAAATATGTATAGTTTTGGGTGTAAAAAGCGAACGTGTCACATTGTTGAAACTTGGAAGGCTATAGACCACCCAAAACAGGACCAAATATCTAAACCAGCCAATAGCTGTTGGCCTCTCCCTCTTTCCATATCCGCAAACCAAATAAGCTAAGCCCGCCCCCCTCACCACCCCCACCCCCCCCCCCCCCCACCCCGCGCCTTTTAACTATTTATCAAAACTTGTAAAATAATAATAACAAACAAAACACTACACACACACACACTGATTTCAGCTGCAACAGAGACACAACCTCCTCCTCCGCCAAAGAGAAGACAAGGTAACAATATATATACATATATATATATATATATGTATTATATGTATTGGGTTTTCTAAGTAAGTTTATTTGAACTCATTTGTTCATCTTCCCAATCTCGTTTTGTTTGTCTGTCATCGATCTTATCGAACTACCCACCAGTTTATATAATGACAGCTGGTGAACTTGGAAAAAAAAAAAGGAAAGAAGCATTTAATTGATCCATTTCTCTTATATCTATCAGGAGAAACTTGTACGGATCTCCGGTAACTGTGTGTGGTGATGGTATGATCATGGCCACCGCTGCTGTTATCGGACTCAGCACTGGTAAAAGGCTCCTCCTTGGTTCCACCTTCTACTACTCCGAACTCTCCGACAAGCTAGCCTGCAACGCCACCGATCATCACCAAATTGCGCCACCAAAGAATGCCAACTATATCTCAGCTAGAAAGTCGGCCGATTTTGCGTCGAGGCGACGCCATACGCAGTCCATCAGGGCTCTCAAAGAACATGTGGGCACTATTAATCCCGGCTCCGGCTTCTTAAATGAGGACGAAAGTAGTTGTTGCGATCCCGAGTACTTGGTGGATGCGGTTCTCCTCTTGCAGAAATCTATGCTTGAAAAGCAGTGGAACCTCTCGTCTCAACCTCAGCCCGCCACGAAAACATCTGCCCCGAAGAAGGTTCAGGTCACTTGTTCTGGAACCTCTGCTCGACGCCGCAGAATGGATTCTAGGAAAAGAGTTGTTGCCCGGAAAATTAGCTCTACTAATTCCCAAGTCAACACGAGCAAGCAGTTGAGGTCCATTATCAGCCCCGAACTGCTTAAGAATCGCTTGAATGGCTATGTAAAGGGTGTTTTGACTGAAGAGTTGCTCACTCATGCTCAAGTTGTTAAGCTATCACAAAAAATGAAAGCAGGTCTTTTGTTGGAAGAGCAGAGATCCAGGTACTAGTTAGAAGATATACACTTTCTGTTCCCGATATATGTTAGTTCGTGTAAGTAAAAGTTAGTTGGAACACGTGATTAATAGATATATGTTCATGACATGATTTCAGACTGAAAGAACGATTGGGATGCGAGCCTTCAGACGAGCAGCTTGCGACTTCGTTGAGGATTAGTCGTGCCACTTTGCAGTCGAAATTGATTGAGTGTTCGCTTGCAAGAGAAAAGCTGGCGATGAGCAATATTCGGCTTGTCATGTCAATTGCTCAAAGATATGATAACATGGGCGCTGAAATGGCTGATCTTGTTCAGGTGAACTTACATTCACCAGCATCAATGGACAGATTTCGTATCTTTGCTATTATTCAGAAGGATAACTCTTCGACTTATGCAGGGTGGTCTAATTGGATTGCTCCGAGGAATCGAGAAGTTTGATTCTTCCAAGGGATTTAAGATCTCAACTTATGTTTACTGGTGGATTCGACAGGTGAGATATGAATGACTAGAATGGCTCTAGGACTTGATCTAGGTTATATGAATTCTCATGTCTTCATATATTTGATGGTTCAAATGCTTTATCCATGTTTAAGAACCATGATTGCTTTAAAGGTTTTACAAATTATCTAGAATGAGGCAAAAGATATTGCTAATTTAGCACTTCACATTGTGATTTTAATTTTCAGTTTCCTCTGCACATACATGTTGTCGTTCATTTGTACATTAGCCAGTCAAGTGTGATAGTTTCCTCTGCAGGGTGTTTCAAGAGCTTTAGTCGATAACTCGAGGACCTTACGATTGCCCACACATCTACATGAAAGGCTAAGTTTGATTCGAAACGCTAAGGCCAGACTGGAAGAGAGAGGAATAACTCCATCCATTGATGTAAGGCTTATATTTTCTACGTATGAGAATGATATCAAAGTGATGATTCAATATTTTATCACTTTGTGCATACGTTCTCATAATCTACTTGATATTCCAGAGAATTGCTGAATCTCTCAACATGTCGCACAAAAAAGTTAGAAATGCCGCTGAGGTACCGAGAATTCGCATCAGATGTGTATCAATTCAACAGAT
Organism: Petrea volubilis; assembly: GCA_026212405.1. Classification (NCBI taxonomy): domain Eukaryota; kingdom Viridiplantae; phylum Streptophyta; class Magnoliopsida; order Lamiales; family Verbenaceae; genus Petrea; species Petrea volubilis. The sequence continues at coordinate 23,538,559 of CM047883.1, read as the reverse complement.
TATATGTCTCGTCATCTTAATATTTACATGAGACTATCCTTTTCCAGGCAGTCAGCAAGGTTTTCTCGCTCGACCGAGAAGCATTCCCCTCGTTAAACGGTCTTCCTGGAGAAACTCTTCATAGCGTAAGTAAAAGAATTGGATCGTTGTATTTTACTTGATGAAATATATTGGTGATGGAAGGCGAATATAATGCTGCCTTAATTCTCACCTCCGTCTCGCCTTTTGCAGTACATTGCAGATAATCATGTCGAGAATAATCCATGGCATGGAGTCAACGAGTCGGCACTTAAGGTAACATAATAGAAAGTTGTTGAAATGTGATTGAACTTGAGATAGGCTCATATGGAAACTTGTCTGGGCTAATTAATAAGATGTAGTAGCTTATAAGTTACAAAAACATCTTATAAGCTTTTAAGAATAAGCTTAGCCAAACACCCCCTTAATCAGTGGAATCATGCATGATGAAGATTTGTTTAGGTCTTGTTTTTACCTTGTTCAAGCAATTGATGTTGCATGTATTAACTGACTTAAACTTGTTTGTACTGAAGAAGAAATACTAGTACATCTTTGTTTCAATTTGTGCAGGATGAAGTAGATAAACTCATCACTTTGACGTTAAGAGAGCGGGAGAGGGAGATTATCCGTCTATATTATGGCTTAGACAATGAATGTCTCACTTGGGAAGATATCAGCAGACGGTACGGACTGTGCCCCTGCAGGAAAATTCTTTTCCGGATCGATTTAGCCGCACCCAACGAATCATGTAGCAAGTGTTAATATGCATGTCATATGATTGATCTCTTTTTCTAAACTGTAAACCAATTACATGACAAGTGTTAAACATTCGTCACGTGATTAGTCTCATTGCAACCGAACCCAGTGCGGCCTACTAAGCTTTTACTTGGATTTCATCATATTTTGCTTAGGAGTTAACTGGTCTTATGCCTATACGGCCGTGTATGCAATATAACCTGATTGATTTCGTTCGTTTTTCCTAATTTTCAGGATAGGTTTGTCCAGGGAGAGGGTGAGGCAGGTAGGACTTGTTGCTCTTGAGAAATTAAAACATGCAGCCTGGAAGAGAAGATTAGATGCCATGTTGGTACGGCATTGATTTGAAGGATCTACATATATAAACACCACAAAAAGACCATGTTATGTATATAAACAGGAAGAGAACTATGTCACATTTTCTTAGAGATGGTAAGGGAGATTTATTTGGCAATATAATTTATCGGCAAAGAAGAATATCAACATGCTACTGAATTCGAAAAAGGATGTATCAAACGATTATGTAATCATATCGAGACTGTTTTTGGTTAATATAATCGCAGTGATACTGACTCTTTTGTGCTGCATTATTGCTCTATATCAAAGATATTCTAGTATGTTACCATTTTTACATGGGTTTGTCATTGTGGGTTCGCATTGGAATGAATGTTCAGGTCACCGGTTTGACAGTGGACAAACATCAGGGGCCCTCAAACATTCACTTCCGGTACTAACCATACCAGAAGGATTATCTGTCACAACTCTCAATTATAGCACGCAAAATTACCTTGCAAATCTTTAGATCCTCTGTTATAAAATAATATTATATTTTATCTTCCATTTATTAATACGTTATATTTTTTCAACTCACACACCATGTATATTAGTGGACGGTTGCTTGAGAATAAACGATTGCGATGTAGCAAGGGCGTAATAATATGGTAACTCTCTTCAAGTGGATCAACAAAGGCGAAATCAACTCACTTGCCCACCGACCCCTCTCTCTTATACGGTGAAGCTAAGTCCTTCAACTATATAAAAAGAGGAAACAGAGATGTAGTGAGTTGCCTACTTGTAGCAAGTTCTTACAACACGTAGCTAAATCTTCCGAGGGGCATCCTTCTATGTCAAAGAAATCATACCCCACAATGCCAGTAGTTGTATTATACAAAAATACTATACACCCTGAACTCTTCTATTACGAAAGAAAATCTTCAAAAAAATTTCATATCATAAATTTTTCTCTCTTTTTTTTATCTCAACTACTTAACAATTACCAGTACACGCGATGCATTTTGTAGCAAAGGATCTAGACTGCACAAAATTAAAGGACGCAAAACAAATGCATTCAACATTCATGGTTATACACAGCTACTCAAGGGTTATATATTACAAGGAACACAAGCACGAGTCATGGCTACACGTAGTTCAACTAGTAACAGAAAACACCAACATACATACTAGGCAGGATAGATAGGGACAAATAAGGGGAAAATATAACATGATGTTGAGAATGGCTAAACACGGCCATCCCACAAGCATTCAGACTTTACTTTACCCATCCTGAGCAGATTCTCAACTTGTTTCGGAGGGTGCAAGCCCATTGCGTTCGCTCGCTCCCACCGGGCCAGTCTTGTCATCCCTAAGCACGGCCCGTAAGCCATGTTCATGTCGAATTGCCTCAGAACCTCCTCCTTGTCATCAATCTCATCTGCGTTATTTCAAAAAATATAATGACAGTACTCAATCTGTAATAGATAACTGTCCAAGAATAAAAGAAAAGCACTTGTAAAAGCAATACCCATTTAGGAAAAACACTAATTAAACACTAAGAACAATGATTGAGCTCGTATATCCAACTGTAAAGTGAATGGCGGCTCGTGTAAAAATCAATCAAGCTAACATTAACAATCGAACAAAAACAAGAATAGTAGCTGATTTTGGGCAGTTATTGTTGTTAATTTTCATAGAACAAATGTAAATATTCGAGAAAAAAATAGAAATACGAGGAGACCTTGAAGATCGACGAGAGCGGGTTGTTGGACGAGGTCGGCCGGCGAATGTTTCGTCTTCTTTGACGATGATTTTGGCTTCGAAAGTGCCGATGACGACGATTTCTTCTTCTGTCGGAAGAAACCCTTCATGTCCGATGACGCCATCTCTAACTTTTCAAATTTTAACGGAGATTGGGGATTTGGATCAGATTTATATGACAAACCGTATTAATATGGGCCAATAAGTCCAATTGGTTTCTCCACGGCCCAGCCCAATATTAGAATGCTAAAAGTAGTGAAATCAAATTAAGCACAAGATTTATAGGCAGGCGTTTGAAAAAAAAGAAAAAGGAAAGACAAATATCGCATCGGATCGTTTGAATGGAGGATGGCAGCAAGGCGGCGGCGGCGGCGGCGATGGCGCAGCAGCAGCAGCAGCAATTGATGCAGCAACAACTCTTATTGCAACAGTTCCAAAGGCAGAAGGACGCCATATCCCGCTTCCCATCCAACATCGACGCCCATCTCCGCCCGCAGCAGCACCCTCTCCTCCACCACCGCCCTACTCTGAACCCTAATTCCGCCGCGGCCGCCGCCGCCCAACAGATCATTCCCAATCACCCTAACCCCAACCCCAACCCCAACCCCAATCCCAATCCCAATTCTGCATCCGCTAATAATAATAATAATAATAACCCGCAGCAACAACAGCAGCACAAGGCCTCTCTCCAGCTGGCTTACCAGGACGCCTGGCGGGTCTGCCATCCCGACTTCAAGCGCCCTTTCTCTTCCCTCGAAGACGCTTGTGAGAGGTACCTAATTTCTCTTATTACCATCCGCAAAGAAGCCCCTTTTGAGATTCTGTAGATTGTTTTTTTATCTCTTTGTTTCCAAATTTTTTATTTTGATCAAGTTGATTTGGCTGACGCACCAGTAGAATTTCTTAATTCAGCGACCAAAGCCAAATTACTTTTTTTTGTTTTTTTGTTCTCTTGGAGGCTATTACCTTACCATGTGGTGGCGGACTATGAAGCGGAGGAGGATGACAAGATTCTTGATTCAGCCACTACAGGCCAAGTTCTATCTCGATCTCAGCAGTGGGACCACAACATTGCTGCCAAAGTGGCAGAATTCACCGCCACATTCGAGAAACAAGTCCTTGCATTCAACATTATCTCCCGTAAACGAGGCCTTGGGGAGTTTCGCACGGAGGAGAAGTTGATGATGGAGCAACTGCTCTTGCAAGAAGAGAAGCGAGCAATCCTTGAGTTGAGGGCTGAAATGGATTCGAGGCAAAAGGCCAGTCGAGAAACTCAGGAAGCCAATATGCGTATGGCTGCCATGGCCCATGTGGAGCAAGCTCGTGCGGAATCACAAGCTCACGCTGAGATGATGGCACGAGCACCGATAAGAGCAAGCGCCCTTGGTTCTCGAGGTAGCAGTTCGATCGGTCCTGACATGGGCGATCAGGAGCAGGATTTCCAGCAGGATGTCATGATGAATGGATGGGGCAGCAATGCGCAAAAGGATGATAAGGAGCCCTCTGAGGACTTCTTGAATGACGACGAAACAGAAAATGGAGATGCAGCAGTGCAGAGTGAGTGGCCTGGTGGTGGTGAGTTGGATTTGAATGCAAGATGATTTGTTTGGCGATGCTTTTATTTTGCTACAAGCTAGGTTTAGCAGTATGTGGTTGTAATATGGCACTCTTGGTGGTTGGAGGAATTCGTTTGTTGCATTGGGCACAAAGATGTAATCTTTTGCGAGCAAGCAGTAGTGTTTTAATTTAAAACGTGTTGAACTTCAGCAAATTTACGTCTTTGGTGACTACTATGATTAGCATAAGATAATGCACTTGGTCATTCTGAATAGTGATTTTCAAGTACCCTTTTCATGCAGTTTAGGGGATTAGTTTTCTAATATCAAGCAATGTAAGGAATTGATTTTACTCTTCGCATCTACCTTCCTTACAACAATTCAGTTGTATTTGAGGGCAGTTTGGAATAGTTGTAATGGCTTGGCTACAAAGCTGCTTGCCTGGGAGCCGTGGTTGCATGTGTGGTACTGCCCCGGTTATGTTGAATGGTTTTGTTCAGGACCTGGCCAATTCTCGAATAGGCCTCCATGTTTATTCTATGAAAGTTCTTAAAAGAATTTCATGATGTCGTTTAAACACACAGCCTCGGCTAATTTGTTGCGAACTGGCAGCACTCTGATAATTCATCGCAGCCATTATGTTTCTAAGGTATATATTGAAAATAATAGGCTCTAACACCTCTCAACGCCACCCATTCACTTGTTAATCAAATCTGGAAACTGCTATTTGTTGTTTTCGAAATCCAGAACAAGAATTTCTGGAGGGCCAGAAAACCTAACATGCGAAAATAATAACGGATTAACAGGATAACAGTCCACACCCTAATGCAAAACTCAAAACAGCCTGCACTATTCAACACAAGGGAACAGCAAAGTTTCTACATAGATAAGACAGTAAAGCCATAGAATAAGTCCAAAAGAGAATTTATAATCTGCTGCTCGGGCATGGTTATTCACTGTTACAAAGTTTTCGATAGAACGCGGTGGCATAATTAGGAGGAATGATCAGTATCGATTTTGTTCAAGTGGAAACCGCCTTCGCTGCTCCTATGCACCTCAACCTTGAACTTCTCTTCCTTCTCTCCTCTCTTGACCTTCAGCAGCATATCGAACTTGGCAGACGTTTCGACAACCTATTTTAGGAAAGATGGATAACATGAGTCCTCATACCCTATCTAAACAGATATTGGCTCACAAGTTCTAAGACAATGATCAAAATTAAGACCTAGATCCTCATAACATCTAACATATAGATATGACAACAGAAAGAGAACACTAATCAAGAAACAGGCATTCGAAACTAACTTGCACGGAACAAGCGATGCACAAACACTGAGACTACAAGTGCATCCACCGGACAATTTTGCACTTAAAGCAACAAGACCGCCACCCTCCTCTTTCTTCTCACAAGGAACAAACTCAGCAACTCATCTGACAAGAGTATGCATGACAAATATGCCGGTAGCTGTATCCTCACTTTCACAAGTGCACAAAAGTTGCAAAAGATGACAAGTTTCGCAAACAATTGAGTGCTTTACAAAGAGAATTCTAGAAAAGTTTTCACTATTAATCTCAAAGAACCTTAAGAATATCTTTTAGGTAAAAATAATGGACCCGCTAAACAGATAGCAACATCAAATTAGGAATTACAGTATCAAGTGATAATTTAACGACAAATGATCAATATGAAAACCGCACCTCTGCATTCGCATGGACTATCTCACTTAGTTCATAAGGGAAAAGTGAGTTAGATCTCTCCTGAATCGTCTTAACAACATGTTGAGCAGCATCTTGGACAACAGGATCATGCACGGGTACTGATTTCCATCCCAAGACCGGTTCGTCTGACATGAAACAAACTCAGGGCTTTCACAAAAAACACAGATATCTAAGCAGAAAGAACATCCCTCGCATGATTCAATAGACAATTCTATAGCCCTGCAACTTATATTAACGTCTGCCATACAAGAACTGTGCCACAACCAGAATTAAGTAACAACACTCTAGTTATGTCAAACATAAAAAGAAAAAGGAAAATTCACCAAGAAGCTTAGTATCAACAAAAGCACCAAAATAACAACTGTAAACTAAATCTAAGCATAATCTCAAGACACGACAGGCAAACCAGTATACCCATTGTAAATTGTGGAAGCAGGGTATCATGAGTGAGTGATTGGGTACCTTTCTTAACACCCAGATCTGAGGAAGTGAAGGAAGGAGCATCTCCAAGATGCTTGAACTCTTGTAGCTCCTTGAAATCCATCCATGGTTTCACCCAAACTTTTGCCTCATAAAGCTTCTTCTTACCGGCATCGATGACTTCAAGAGTAAGATGATGCAGCGTACCGGCGACCACTTGTTCTTGAGCCTTGACAACCCTGACCAGCTCGAGTAACGCATTCTGAAAGGAAAAATGAAATGGGTTGGAAAACTGACTGATCTAAAACCCAAAAAATGAATTGAAAAAGCAAAAGGGGACCTCTTTGGTATTGTGCTGGTCGACGGCAAATCGGGCCAGGGAGTCGATGTCGGCAATGGAATCGCGGGGTCCTCCAAGAGTAGCAGCCATCTGATTAGGATTGGGTTGTTGTTGTTGTTGTTCAGCGCAAAACCCTAAGTCCTGGGAGAGCACGAAAGAGGAAAACAAGAGGAGGCTGAGGCTGAAGATGGAGAAACAGGACAACGCTCTCATTGAAGTAAACAAACAGTTTTGCTTGATCTTGTGCAGGCAAGTGAGCAAGCAGTGCTCGGTGTTTGTGTGTGTGTGCATATATTTATATATATACATATATATAGCAAGCAAGGAAAGGAGACGACGTACGTGGCGTACGCGTGGTTTCTCTTCTCTAGTTCTCTTACGCCGTGTCCTCTCCACCCTTCCTTTTCAATTGCTTAATCACTAAGCGCGTAATTTTCACATGTATTACATTTTTTTTTCTTCGATAGAAATCAATCGTTCCATGGTCTCTTATAAATAATTAATGAAGATCATTTATTTTAATATGATAATACGTTAAATTCTTTAAATAATATCAATCGCGGAACACTTTAGACATTTTATTTGGATCAATTAAATAAAATTACATATATAAAAATTTACCTTTCAACGTGGCACCATATATATTAATTTTATCCTCGATAGGGTGTCACCGTTCAAAGAGAGACTCCTACAAGCAATATTCTAGCCATCCACCCTATATCGAGCAGATCAAGTCGAACAGAAGGTGTACAATTAGTTCTGATGGCAATGATTATTTTGAGAAGCACAATGATTCTTTACAGTAAAGGTATCCACATACTCTATCACCTGAGCATAATTGCCCTGGCCTCATAGCACAAGAGACCATTATAACTTAGGCCATCTTAGGCTTTCCACCTTAACTCTAATTCTCCAACCAATAGGGGTTAACTGTCCCACAGTTAAATACCTTGAGAAAATACTCCAATCAAGTAATCATTCATCATACGCCTGAAAATTCTGTTATAGTAATATCTCATATTTTATACACACTTTATCGACTTAAACATCGAAGGATCTTCGCCAGATATATTTTCAGCTAGATTCACGTGTATTATATCATAGCAGATCGAAGAGCCTACCAGCATATTTGTTGAGTTAGTAACGCCACGTCGGATTGTTTGCCCCTCATTAGGATTCGACCTCATCAATATTTATGGTTCAAATTCTGAAAATGTAAATAAAACACTTAGGTTGGATCGCCCTTATATTAGGTCTCTATAGTATCTAAATTCAAATTAATTGATTAATAAATTGAAATCAGATGGTTAACACTAAAAAATAAATAAATAAATAACAAATTATTATAATCATTTATTATCAAATAATAAAAAATACAAATAAAAACAAATTAATATTAAATTAAAAAAATACTCGTATTCATAGGAGTCTCTATATTATCATTAAGATAATGACTTATCAATACTATAAAGTTACACCGAAATCTCACTTTCCCCGCCTATCCTACAAATACTTGTTCACTTTTATAAATAGGAGATGGTAAGTGAAAATAAAGCGCCGGATAAAAAACTTGTCCTACTAAAAAAACAGAATTATTTTAAAGGCTCTCATTTTGTATAATAATATAAATAGTATAGAATAATAGGTACGCAATGCAAGCTTATTCGGCGTGGAAGTTGTGGGATAAGCTTTTAAATTGAAACCTCAACATAATCTACTTATACATATGGACCATGTTTCTAAATGGATTAGCGGCCCAACAGCAGTGGGCCCTTGAAAATTGCACAAACACGAATGATGGATACATCATACATGTACATTAAGTTATTAGGCCGTATTTGTAAGTCATTGTGACATTTGAGTATTTAGGGGGGGAGGGGGGCGGGGGGGAGAGAGAGAGAGAGAGAGTATTGTGTTTGTGTTGCAAACATAATACGAACTTGAAACTCAACAAGCTGCACCTGCGCAGGCAGCGCAGCAATACCATTTCAATTACCAAGTATATGTATTATATGCAATATACGTACAGATCACCTTGTTGTTGTTGTTAATCTCCCAAATTCGGTTATTTGTTCCATAGATCATTCTCTTGCCCACTAATAAACAAACTGAAAATTGGATTTGTCTCATCATCCTATGTATAATTGTAATCACACTCCCATGGCCGTGTCGATTCATTAGAAAATTAATCCACAGAGAGAGAGAGAGAGAGAGAGAGAGAGAGAGAGAGAGCTGTGGGAGCTTCAACAATTGCATTTCCGCCAAAGACACATAACCCTGATCGAAACAATGCTTGCCTTGGGAAATTAATGCTCATCCACTCATCCATCAATAACCGCATGTACGTGCTCCATTAGGGTTGATTTACTTGCGTTTTAATCTCTTCAATCCATTTTTTTTAATTGTTAATTGTATTGGAGGTTCATTTTTGTGCTGCAATTGCTCTTCTGTAATTTCGTCCTTGTTCGTTATTTGTGTATTATTGTGGACTCGGTTATTTTGCGGCCGGCTCTGGGGTTTTTTTCTCCATTTTTCATCCTCAATTGGTTAATTAAAGCACATGCCCTTTTAACATAGAATCCGGCACTTGTTGAGATATCATTGCACGATCAGAAAAAATTTATGCCGGCTGCTTTGCGGCTCGTTGCCATCTTTATAAGGGATCTTTAGCTGATTTACGTGCACGTTGTGCACCTGGAACCATGCTTGTTTCAAATGATTCTACTTTTATGTGCTTCCCAGATAACCCCGTCTTGAGATACACTGTAGGATGCAAGGTTCAGCTGATGATCCATCACTTTCTTTGGTTTGCTGTATTTACTTAATTTACCCCTTGTGTTTAATTTCCCATTACTCGTTTTGACGTGCTATAAACCAAACGAAAGGCGAAAGGAAAAATGTCCCCCTTGTGTTTAGCGTTATCATCTGGCTTGCTTTATTTACTTAATTTCTGCTGGGTGATGAAAAGGGTTTTCTGCTAATATTAACCGGTAAATTTATCATTTTGATTGATGCATTATTCTACTCTGTGTAATTGGTTTAGGTGACTTCTCAAATTAATAAGGGCTTCAGCAATTGTTCTCATAGATATCAAAAAGTCGACTGCAGAGGGAGGTCCAGGGCGGTTAACTTGTGCGCTGCATCTTGCTTTCATGCTTTTTAGATTCTAATGAAACCAACTGGCGAGTCTGCTGCGGATACCTGTGAGGGAAATGTTTTAGTTGACCAGGGAAAGCACTGTGTAGCTTTGCAGCTCAGTGAAATGAGCACCGTGGCAGGCGTGAAGTCAACTTTTGATTCTGTCTCCGAAAATGCAGTAGGTAAGGCATTGCCAAGGATTTCTGATGCATCTATATCAGATGATAATGTACTGCACTCAAATACTGAGGGACGGAAAGTTCTTGAAGGGCATGATGATTTTTCCTCATGTGTCGGTGGAACTGATGAATATGCAAATAAAATATCTGATATTGAGGATGTTAAAATAAACTATGGGGGAAAAAGTGAAATTGGTGGAGAAATTTCTGACAAGGTGCCTTCTAGTAGCTCATCAATTGGATTATCGTCACTAGTTTCAGTCTCGGTGGAAATTGCTCCTTCAGAAAGCACTGATGATGCTTCTAAATTACAGTATACTTTTTCGCATGCTTCCAACAGAAAACATATGTCACACAATCCAAACTTAGGGGATGTAGAGGACGATAAGCCTTCTGATACCAAGGACGAACTTGTGGACTCAGCTAAGCTCTTGAATTCATTACCGTCTACTAAATTAGCGTCTGATGTTGCTTGTGGTGATCCTCCTGCACCAGATCTCAATCCCATAGAAAAGAAAAATATGGAGATCGAAATCCAACCCAATGATGAGACAGATTACTCCGATATGGTGGAGGAAGATGTAAGACTCTGCTTCTTTGTCTGGTTGAAAATTTGATAACTCCTGTTTGATATTATTTGTGAATCTTACAGACTATTATTTCCTTCGCAATTCTCATTATAGCCATAGTAATTAATGAATTAGTTATTGAATATCTCCAACAATATTTCATAAGGGAGACCATGAAGTCTATGTCATAATAGGTGACACATCCCACGGTTCATTGCGTAATATTATCATTTGATTTTGGATGAAACTTGAATTGTTGAACTTCAAAGCCATATAGTGTGTCATCAGTTGAACTTTGTACAGTTACACACCTGTATGTATGCATGCATGCTGTTGTTAGACAATGAAACCTGATTTTTTTCCTCTCAGTTCCACACAACACTGTGTCTCATACAGAAAAAATGGGTGCTAGGGATTTATATAATTACATAGTTTTTCTGTGATTTTTTGTGGGCAGAAAAAGATTTAGTGTTATCTCTCCGAATAGATCTTGAATGTTGTATTTCAGGGCTTGATTGATAATACCTGAACCGTGATAATGCAATCCTATTTAGAATTGTTGCTATTCAGGCTATAAGCGGTGTAGTGGTGGACCACATTATTCCTATTAGAATGATGACTAGGCACAATTTATGACAATTACTGTAAATATTTTCATAAATCATAAGCTTGATTTTGAACATTTCAAGATCCATAGGTTATGGACAACAAACATCATCATCCAATCATCTCATGCGTAAATTAATCTATGTGATCTGGACGCTGACTGGAGTTTCTCCTCTGTTGGAAATAGGTGAAAGTTTGTGATATATGTGGAGATGCTGGGCGGGAGGAATCGCTCGCGGTCTGTTGTCGATGCAGTGATGGGGCAGAACACACGTAAGCCTTAAAAGTTTGTGTGGTCTCTAGCCATTTATATTTTCGCACATCTTTTAGTGCTTTTTCAGTTTAAATCAACTATAATCTTTACATTTAATCGCAGTTATTGCATGCGAGAAATGCTTGATAAAGTCCCTGAAGGTGACTGGATGTGTGAAGAATGCAAGTCTTTGGAGAGGGTGACAGTTGAAGGGCCAGAAAAGATTGGAAGGGTGGATAAAAATGAGAACAATAAGTTCTCTGGTCAAGCAAGTAGTGATTATGTAAATAGCTCTGATATTGAGGGACACAAAACAAAAAGTTCTATGAAAACTTCTGGTAAGAGGCTGAGAGATGATGCTGATGCCGGAGTTTCTCCTATAGTCAACAAGCCATCACGTGAGCCAATAGTTGGGTCTGCAGCGACCTCCAATTCTAGCAATTCAACCGCTCTTTCTTGTGAGAATTCTTCAAAGCACACAGAAAGGTGTAGTTTGCGGTCATCACACGGCTGTTCTATTGACACTTCCCCAGTTAATGATAATGCAGAATCAGCACAGACTGTTTCAAATGTACAAGTACAGCAGTTTCAAGGTTATATTATGTACATTTACCATGATTTACCTATTCTTTTTTAAATTAAGCGGAGGTTATTTAACTCTTAAGTTAATTTGTGCAAGATAGTGGGTTTCGCCTGATACGAGCAGTTTAATTTCCATGTCCTATATTATCAACCCCTTCTTCCTACTTTACAGGTACTTTCTTGAAGTTTAATTCATTTAATTCTCTGAATTCAAAACCAAAGGTCAAGCCCGTAGATCAAGTTGTTCTTCGGAGGCAGATGTCAGCTAGAGAGCATGCCTCTCGTCGTCTTAAGGAGGGTTTTGGCAGATCGATAGGCAAATCTGTGTCACTCAAATCCACAACCTCCAGCCATTCTGAAACAAAAATGAAGACTTTACCTCCTAGACTGTCTTACACCCAGGATACTAAAAGTACAAAACAGCAGAGCTCATTTGAATGTCAAAGCTCTTCCGAGATGGACCATCCTCCTGCTCGAAGCAGTGCAGCTTTCTCCAGTTCATTAGGTAGACTTTGATAGATGTTGTCAGTTGATTTTTCAAACAGTCTGTCTTTTAACTGTTATTTATGTTGCTTCAAGGTCTTTCATTTTTCTGGGCTAGGTAAACTTGGGGTTTCTTCTACTGATGGTGCTCACGAGACTAGGCTGAAGGACTCCTCATGTTCTGTTGTTGTAGAAAAACTACCTATTAATGAAGGTCTGCGTGATGGCTTGTCTAGGTCCGGGGATTTTGCGAATTCTTGTGAACAAATGAGGGAATTTTCTGGAAGTCACTTTCCATCCTCCGTGAAGTCTTCTAGAGATGAAGGTAGCATCCTCAGAGCCGCACTTGAGGCTGCTTTGCTCAGAAAGCCAGGATTGTGCCGAAAGCAGAGAGCTTTGGGTCAACCTAACAATTCCTCCGTGTCTGTAGAGGGTCTATCTTCTGGAGGTGGAGATGCTGTCCCAATTGCCCCATTGGATGGAAAGTCTTCCTCAAGGGACACAGTTCTTAATGTTCCTCCAGCAATGCATTCCTTTCTGAAATCATTCGCCATTCCTCATCATGAATATATATGGCAGTATGAACTTATTTTTCCACAAATACTTCTATTTAATTTTTTACCTGCTTTTTTGTGTATTGTACTAAGTTCTTTCATTCTGAAAATAGTGTGGTAATGCTCGTGTGCGTTAAATGCAGAGGAAGTTTTGAGATTTGTCGAAGTGGTAAAATCTTTGGCTCATGGGATGGAATCCAAGCTCATTTGTCGACATGTTCGTCACCTAAAGTTATAGAGGCTGCAAATAAGTTTAAAAGCAGAATTGTATTATATGAAGTGCCTCGCTTAAGCACCTGGCCAATACAGTTTCAGGAACATGGTGTTAGAGATGATAATGTAGCCCTTTTCTTTTTTGCTAGAGATGTTGAGAGGTAATTTTGTGTCTTTAACATTATAGTACTATATAAAATGTCTATTTTATTTGATTTTATCATCAATTTTCTTCTGTTACAAAGGTGCCGTGTTTAATGCCACAGCTATGACAAGATTTACAAACTTCTGCTGGATAATATGATGAAGAATGACCTTGCTCTCAAAGGCGATTTTAATGGTGTTGAACTCCTGATATTTCCTTCAAATCAACTTCCTGATAATTCCCAACGTAAGCCAACCAATTTTGTTTTATTAATTTATTTTTTGCATCTTACAATTGAAACCTGCTTTTCCCCTAGTTTGAGATATTGTAAGATATATCTTAATTTTGACTTGTATGAAATTTTCTTGATCTTAAGTGATTAGATATGTTCCGATTATACGCAAATGGATTTAATATTTTGCACCTGGCATGCTCTTAGAGTTGTTTCTGGCTGCAAGAAAGACAACAATTCTTCTTGTCATTTACATGCAGGGTGGAATATGTTATTCTTCCTTTGGGGTGTGTTTCGAGGAAAGAAAGAAAGTTGCATGCAACACATGCCTGAATCGGTACAACAATATAGTGCTCCTCGATATCTGCCCCCAGCAACAGTCTCCTTACCTGAAAGTAAATGCTCACTCAAACCTATAGGTAATGATTTGACTGCCAGTGAACATGCAGCCCCAGCACCTACGGTGCTTGCTGCTAAAGAGTTATGCAATTTATTGACATCAAGAGCTGTAAATGGAGACTCTATTACCGAAATGTCTTCTTTGGACCAGCCGAATAGTGGACCTAATCCATATTCCTCAGTTGCAGTACGAAGTGATTCTGCAAACCAATGCCAAGAAGTGAAAGCTACTTGTCTGGTATTATTTTTTCATTCATTTCATAGATCCGTAAAGCTATTCTTTCGTACTTGGGTTTTATTCAATTGCTTGTTTGTTTTTATGATCTATTTAAGCCACAATGACGTGTTCACCATAATCTTCACATTTCTATGTTATTTATCCTAGTTTCTATATCAAAAAGAATTTTTTTTTTTTTTTTTTTGGTGGGGGGTCATTTCGTACTGCTGATGAGATTATAGTCAGTTCTTTCGTGGAGCCACGTTACTCAGCAGTTGTACTAGGTTCAAATGAGAACATGTAACTTTGGCTCATAGAGAATTTGCGATTTCAGTGACACAACCAAAGTGACCCAATTTTTGGGTCTTTACATACCTTCACTTTGGTAGTTCTGATGTTCCTATATAAGAATGGTTTTAATGTCTAACTCTATGTAATATTGTGTTCACATCCCTGAACAGCTTTTTTGTTTCTCAGGTATATGTCTTCTAAATCTAATTTGCCAGCTACTTGAATCCTTTTTAAATATTCAGAATTTCCAGGATGAGGCATTTGGCCTGTGACAACAGTAGCTTTTTGGCTATCCATCTCCTCTGAATAAGAAACATCCATTTTCACTATAGAAACTTGATGTCATGCTTTATTAGATGTCTCATGTTTGGCGTGGCAATATTGAATGGATCTAGCCAAACTTCAGATATATCATGGGGCTAGGGTTTGGAGATCATGCTATTTAATATTTATAGTACCTTATCCTAGTTTCATTAAAAATGGTATCTGTTGTGCTCTCTGCCTATGCTCCTTGTCCTGGCTTGATGCATCCTCATTAGAAGTCCTGCCATTTGATTATTATGCATTCTTTGCCTACTTGTTTTTGCTGTTTTCAAGTCTTGATTTTTATGAAGATTTTGTTCTGCTGAACATTCCATGGTTCTCGAATGATCGATATGCATGCAGGAAGGAGGCATCAATTTTAGCTTTAGTACCCCTCCCCAGGATCCAAGTAGTAATGAGAGTTCTGGAAGGGAGCAAATGCTGATGGATTTGGATACTCCACCTGATAGAAAACAGTCTACCCATCAATGCAATGATTTTGTATCTGATAGTCATGATGTGGAAGGCAGTGATAGGACTATATTGGATAGGAGGACCTGTAAAGATCTAGAGAAGTCCAACATGGATGCTGAAGATCTATCAACTAATGGAGAAACTCCTTTCCTGATAGACCGAGATACCAAGAATTCGAACATGGAGCACGACAGATGCCTTTTGAATAGCAAGGAACCTCTGCATCCTGTGTTGCCTCAAACTCTTTCTTTGGGCGCTAGTGCAGTGCTACGTGAGTATGATGGTGATACACGTGATGAACCAAGTGGACCACTTGAAAAATTACCAAGGGATGATGGTGATATACGTTATGAACCAAGTGGAACACTTGAAAAAGTAAGTATAAAAAAATGAATTTCACTAATATCTGTAACTTAAATGTGATGCACAAATTGATTGATTTGCTTCCCAGATGTCACATGTGGCTGCTACTAGCCCCTGTATACTGGATAATCGACAACATAAAGCTCATGACAAAACAGGCATCCCCGTGAACAAGGAAAATGCTGAAAGCCACTTGTTTCCCACGGAAACACAGCCTGTGACGGGCATACCCTGGAGAGTGCATCCATTAGGACAAAACAGGTTTCATGATACAGCACCAAATCTCGACCTTGCTTTAGGTGCTGAAATGAAACCATTGACCCAGGGAAACTCGCCCCTATTAGTTGAGGAAGTAGACAAGAAAACAAATGAAGAGCACGTAATTCGTGAAGCCGGGACCAATGCAGAGGATTATGCATCAGCCTCTCTCTCCCTCTCGCTTTCCTTCCCGTTCCAATCACAAGTAACAGAGCAAAAGACCTGCTCGAAAAACTGAGCAACTTGCTTCTGAGAGGGAACATGTCAATGCTCAAATGCTTCTGTTCGGCTGTATGTTAGTGCACATTGACAAAAAGTCATTGATCCTATATGTTTGTTGAAGCTGTGTACTGGGATCATGTGTTCTGGTCTCTCCTCAGGTTCTGCATGAACCAACGCGAATGTTTTTATAAACCCACAAGATCGACCTAAATTTTGCTGTGTCCTACCATCATCCATGTTCATCACTTGCGAATACATAGTTCCAAACATCTATGCGTAAATATGTGAAGTAAGAAGTTCCGGTCTGCATGTTGCTGTGTGCCTTATAATTTGCTTTGGCTTCTTCTTGGTTGAGGTGTGGGGTTTGGGGTGTCGATATTGTGCGTGTGATGGCATTTCAATCGATAACTTGTGCAGCCTCAATCTTTTGAGGTACCAGTCGCACCAATTGCAAGCAGGTGGGAGACGAGCAAAGAACCTTGTCAACTATGATGAAGGGCCATCATCAAAGAAACAGCCCCCAGCCATGATTATCAAAATTGTGGAATTGAAAGACAGAGCTAGTACAAGGCAGGAATGAGAACTCAGGTGCGCGCCCCTTGGCACCCGTAGATACTAAAATTGAAAACTACAGTTCACTAGTTACATTACACCATCTCTGGTACAATAGCAATGATAAAATCTTGTCCGAAATTGTATAAATTTGCCCAGTGTGAGCATCCGATTTGCAGATGTTGGATCTTGCATTGTTTCTTCAACAGATTTTGATAAGAACCTTAACACATTGTGGTTCCTTGAGCAGCTCAAATGCCTTGTTAATGTCTTCAAGCAGAATTTGATGCGTTAAAAGCCTTTCTAAATTTTGAATTTCCTTGTTGACGCATTTGTTGATTACCTGGGGAAGGTCTGATTGAACCTTAACCCCGCCAAAAACTGCATACTTGAATGTTCTGCAACTCAATAGCGTCACAAAGTCTATCTCCACGCTCTTCTCCGTTGCTGCTCCAAGCATTATCATTTTACCTATTCCCTGATCATCATCGTTGTCGTCATCAATATATATGTGTGTGTGTGTGTGTGTGTGTGTGTGCGCATCTACATATATATAACTTCACCATACAGCACATACGTACCACTTTAGTCATCTCGAGAGCTTCGTTAACCAGTTGAGGGATTCCGGTGCACTCGAAGCCGTAGTCCACTCCAGAACCCCCAGTTAATTGTTTAACCAGTTCTGATATGGACTTACCTTCAGAGTGTGTGGGATTTATGAAATCAGTCATCCCAAAGGCCTCTCCCACTGCCCGTTTGCTTTCGTTTATGTCGATCCCTATAATCCGGGCTGCCCCGTGAACTCGAGCTCCCTCCACTACCTATTCATATGATGTGATGTATAGAGAGAGAGAGAGAGAGAGAGAGAGAGAGAGAGGAGAGTACATACCCCCAACCCTACGGCCCCGAGGCCCAAAACAGCAACGGTGGAGCCCTTGTGCACCTCGGCTTCCTTCCAGACCGCACCAAATCCTGTGGTGAAACCACACGAAAGGAAGCTGGCATGAGGAAGATCTATTCTTGGATCGATTTTAACAACATAGTTGGCGTTCACAATGCTGTACTCGGACCAAGTGGAGCAACTGAGGAAGTGATATAGGTGTTGGCCCCGAACCCGCATTCTGGAGGTTCCGTCCCCCATCAGCCCGGTGAATGCCTGGAGAGGGTATGTTTGACACAGATTAGTCTTGCCGGAGCTGCAATTCTCACAGCGCCCGCATTCCCCCAAGTAAGTCGGGATCACTGCATCTCCTTCTTTCAGATGCTTCACTCCTTCCCCGACGCTCTCCACCGTGCTGCAGCCACGCACCACCATTTAACATTTAACAGCAACCACGTACTGAGTGTGGTCGAGTTTGTGTGCGCGCGTATGTGGTCATAATCTGAAACTAATGAATAGATAGAGGATTACCCAACGCCTTCGTGGCCTAGAACTCTGGGAAAGACTGGCTGAGAATTGTGAGAGACATGCATTATATATTAGTATATGATTATAAATATTAGCAGGTGGAGCGAAGGGGGCTGGAGGGGGCAGTTGGAACCCTCAAGTTTATGTCGAATTAAAATTTACGTGTATTTTTTTTGAAAAAGTTGAATTCCTATCCCCTCCCAAACCAAAAATTCAAACTCCATCCCTACTAGTAGTGGTGGATCAAATTAAGAGATTGATGATGGATTAATACTTACGGTGGGAAAACCTTTGCAGCCGAGGACGTCAGTATGGCAAATGCTAGCAAACAGCATCTTGACTCTCACTTCTCCTGATTTTGGAGCCTCAACTTGGATTTCTTCTATCTTCGGACACTCATTTTTCCCCCAGATAACCACCGCTGCATGTGCATACATACATGTATGTATCTTACCGTCACAAACTCATCACAATATGTATGTGTGTATATATATATATATATATATATATATAACAACCAACAACTCATAGAGAGAGAGAGGGAGGGAGGGAGGGAAAAACCTCTGCAAGTGATAGTAGACATGGGTGATCGATGAGAGCTAAAAGTAGAGATTTGTTGTGTTAGTAGCAAGAATGGGTGTGATGTAATGCAGTTTTTTGAATAAAAAGGATATCCCGAGATGAGCTACAATCTAAGCAATAAATACAAATTTGTACTAATATGCGGCGGAGGACGAGACAAGTAAGAATAAACATTCACTTGGGATAGGCCGGGGACGGACTCGTTGATCGCGTGCGCCATTTCATTATTTTACTCCACTGCACCACCATTCGAACTAATACCAAATATCGTATTCATGTACATATATTCCATTTTTTTTTTCACATTTGCAACATATATTAAAGACTTATTATATTTATTTTTTTAATATTTTAAAATATCAAATTAAGTTAGGTAAGAGATTATGTGTTTGAATTCAATAGCACTGATTTGTAACTGTGTGTGTGTGTGTGCGCGCGTGCACACGAGACTTGGCAAAAATAATTAAAGAAGTTTACTTGCACATGAGTAACATGAAAGATAGTAAATATAAGGGTTACGGGTTCAATTCTTTTATCAAAAAAAAGTAAAAATAGTATTTACAAAGTCAATCAGTGTGGTGAATATGTTTAAGGGTCCATTTTGATGAGTTTTAAAAAAATAAATAAAAGAAAAAAGTACTTCTCAAGCCATCTTTTTTATAGTAGAACTTCGTTTTAAACTAAGTAGTTTTGCATTCAGATGCAATAATTAACAGTGTTTTAAAAATATTTTTATTTTAAGTTATTCCAAATAACTTCTAAAAAAATCACTTTTTGATTTTTTTTTTCTGACTTTTGTTATTTTTTTTTTATAAAGTCTATTCTAACATAATTGTTTTTCTCTATAATGCTTTTTTTTCAAAAAATAAAAATCGAAATGGGCTTTAAATGAGTAAAAACTAACAAGTCGGGGTGAAACGAAAGTTTTGTATTTAAGGGGGTGTGGAAACGCAAATATTTTATTATGGCCTAAGCCCGAGTCGAAAAAATCCGAAACCCATATTTGAGTTGTGGCGAATAGTGCTCCACTTAAAATCAAAATAAACACTTGCTGAGATTTGAAATTCTTCATTCTTCAACCCCAATTCCATCCCCAAATGTGAGATGAGATGAATCTTTCTCTAAATTCCCTAATTCACAGCTTATGGACGCCGATCACAAAACCACTTATAAGGTACTTTTGCCTTTTCAATTTTCAATGTTTTTTTGTTGAATGTTTACGGATTTGATGATCGACACGAGTTACATTTATGATTCATCGGTAATTTCAAGCTTGCCTGCGTTTCCTCATTTGTTTATTGATTATTTGGCTCTAAATTCGACTAAAGATTCAATTTTTAGCAGCTTTTCAATCGAGCTGCAAAAGGGGGGTTTCCCCCTTTTTCTCTGGTTTCTTACGAGATTAACAGTGGGGCTTATTGCTAAATCCAGCATAATATTTTCAATTTGGTTTAAGATAATGAGCAGCTAACCAGGAACCCTTTTCATTTTTCTAGGATTACTACAGGATTTTAGAAGTGGATTATGATGCAACTGATGAGAAGATACGATTGAATTATCGGAAGCTTGCATTGGTTGGTAGTTTATCTTTGCCGAAGCTTCTATTTTTATGGTTGGAACTGATTAATGAAAAAATCCTCCTTCACCATCAGCGCTCATGTGCGGAGCCCTGATGGATTAATGGAGGCCGAGTGCCGGTTTCGCTTCATCTTCCTTGTGTTGATTGTGCAGAAGTGGCATCCTGACAAACATAAGGGTGATAGTGCTGTTACTGCGAAATTTCAAGAGATCAACGAAGCTTATTCCGGTGATTGTTTGTTTACCTAGCATACTGATTCTTTTGTTTCCTATTTTGAATGGGATGAGATGCTTGTGATTGATATTCGTAGCGAAACTAGTAGTAAAATTATCATGAACATGAGGATGAACTTATGTTAATTTTATATGCGACTCTTCGTCCAGACTCTTCCCTTAGCAATCGTTTTACCTTCATCTTCTTTTTATTTGCCTCATGTGAAGTTTAGGAAATGCTAAGCCTTGTGTTCTGCAATGTGACTTGAAAATTCAAATCAAAGGCAAATAGTGTTGCGGAGCGGGAAGTTATACTCCATTTTTAGCATTGTATGGAATAAAGATGATATCACTATGGGGAAGGGGAAAAGAAGCATGAGAAAAAACGAGAACTTTTTCTTTTCTTTTCTTTTGTTAATCTATGTTAGTTGGGGTTTCCATCTTGGATTTGAGATCTGAAACTGCATAGTTGAGCGAACTGAAACGTGGATAGGATTCGATACACATTTATGGCCTTTAACATGACGGTGCTAAGTAGTCTTGCAACTGCACACCTCTGTTTGTGTCCCCATAGAACTTTAAATATGTTGTATGGATAGACTCTTTCACCTCTTAGAAGTATTCAATGTTAACCTTTGCTCCAAACATTTCCTTGTAGTGTTGAGTGATCCAGATAAAAGACTCGAATATGATCTGAATGGAAATTATGAGATCGACAAATATACTCTGCGGGTCAGTATTTTTTGCATCGTGTCATTTTATTGTCTTCCGTCTTTTTGCAGCTTCATTTTGATCCAAATAAATTCACCTCGGTGGGATCATGGATCTCTGACACTTTGCTTGCTGATAATTTGGATTTCATATCCTCTGCCAATACAGGAATATTTGTCGAGATTTAAAGGAATGATACTCACCTGTAACGGGCTCGGCATTAGCCACACATCAATCTGGTATGTCTAGCCATCTATCTCTGCTGTTAAACTTGTTTGATTACCATGACTTATAAGTCAAGGTCTTAATGTTGTTGTATACAGTCTTGAACTGCTTCGTGAGATTTTACTTTGCAATTCTTGTGTAGGTCGCAGCCGATGATGGAACTTAACGAGTTAAAAGAAAAGTAAGGTTTGTAGTCCGTCTCATTTTGCTTCTTCACCTCTCTTCCTGTCTAACTTTCTTAGCCAGTGATTGGCTGATCGGTCGAATCTTTGTATCAATCCACATTGTTGTATGGAAAGTAGTGAACATGAAGACATCCCTTTGTAGAGCATTACACGGGATGCTATGATATTCTTGTATATGGTAACTGACGGTTAATTTCATTTGTTTTGAGGTTCAGATATGTGATTTTATGTGATTCATTTTATGATGAAGTTATTGGTTGCGTAAGTAATGGCGTGGATTGTGGAATGAATACGAGAATGTGTAGTTGAAATGGGATAACTGATAACAGTGATGGTGACCGTGAGTGAATTGTGAATTGGCACAGAACAGAGCAGAACAGAAAAGCCGCCTTGAATTTGGGAAACATTACATCAATTACATCAATTTGTGTTGTCATCTCTAATTAATACTCTGATAGTACTATTTGTTATTAGATGTACCAAATGAGAAATTATTACAAGACAAATGTGATGAGGCTGTTTTTGACCGTCGTGTCTTTAAACTCTTTGCGATTACAAAACATGTATTTAATGCAACAATGGCTATCAATCTTTGTTACGAACCTAACAAAACTCTATATATGTGATTATGCATGCTCTGGAAATACTGGCGGAACAATGAATAAATATGCTCGGTTTTCAAGATCCTCAAGTATTGTTTCAAGGATTTTCAGTTCCTTTTTTCAGCCTTTTTCTCAAGTATATATCATATATCATGCCAAAAATTGATGCCCACTATCCTCATGCTATGGATCATCAACAATAAAATAACAATAATAATAACACCACCAAGGAACAGAATAAATAAATTATCATTGTAAATAAATGAAGCGACAATAAAAAAATAAATAAATAAAAGAGCAGAATAAGATGAAATAAAAAAAGAAAAAATAAAAATAAAAACAACGGCTGAGAAAGAGAGGCAGCAGCACACCATATTATTGTCGTAATAATATATGTCAAAAAAAGACAGGGAATAAATAAGACCAAATAAAGGCATACAACAAAGCGTATATAAACATATATTAATATTCTACTAAATGTAAGTTGCTGTCTATAGAGACGAAGTGAAACGGGCTGGAGGGCGCGATCGTCCCCCAATTTATTTCATGCTAAAATTTTTATGTATTTTTTTAAAATTTTGAACTCCACTCCCTAACTCATAAAAATACTTGTAATATTTTATAAAAAAATTAATATCGTCCCACAAATTAAAAAATTTGACTCCATCTCTAACGGTATAATAGTGTAAATTCTTATATAGATTTTTTGTTTTTTTTTTAATGATTAATTCTTATATAGATTTAAGTTCTAACTACATCCTATTCATTCAACGTCATCATCTACCGAAAAAAATTTTAATTTACCCTTTTTGTACTCAAAGTTTTCAAAATATCCTAGTTTGAAATTTTTTTTAAAAAAATATCCTAAAATGGGATTGACGAACTCGTCTTTCCTGTTCATCTGACTTCTCGGTCCACGCAAAAGCATTATTTTATACGTTATATATGTATTATATAATTTTCTTAATTGTTGACCGGGTTTCCCAACCCAGTCCACATTTCATTTTTTTTTAATTAATTTAATGGATGGCTGGGCTCGCCAATCCCGACAAACCTATTTTCATTTTTTTTATATAATTTAATTGTTGGCCGGGATTGGCGAGCCCGGCCAACCTGTTTTCATTTTTTTATATTAATTAAATGGTTGGCCGGGATTGGCTAGCCCGGCCAACCTATTTTCATTTTATTTTGTATTTATTTTAACGGTTGGTCGGCTTCGCCAATCCCGTCCAACCTGTTTTAATTTTTTTTTAATTATTTTAATAGGTTGGCCGGGCTCACCAATCCCAGCCAACCATTAAATTAATTTTTTTTTTTCAAAATTTCATTGGTTCGTCTTTTCAAAATGCATGCTTGTCTGACTAAAAGGCCAAAATGAAGCATGCCTGTCTGACTAAAAGGCCAAAATGAAGCATGCTTGTCAGCCTTTGTTTTTTTTTTAAAAAAAAAAAAACAAAATCAATGGCCGAGCTTGGGAAGCTTGGCCTTGCATCGATTCACGTGCCCTTCAGCCACATGCATGCAAGATATTAATTTGTACAGACTTTGCATAACACTTGCAATCTGAAATTTGAAATTTGAAACTTCACTACACTATGACTCATTATATATACCACCACACCCCATTCATTTCCTCACCTCTCCTCACTTCGTATAGTTTTGTAAGTGTTAATTTTTTTTAATGCAGTAGTTGATTTGCTCAAATTTAATAGTGAAGTGTTCTAATTTTTTTGTATACTTTTTGATTTTGCAATTGATAAATCGTGAAGCAAGTTTTTGTAAGTGTGTAAGTTTTTTTTTAATTAATAATGTATATGTAGTGAATGATTTTGTTTATTATTATTTTGTAATTATTTTCATTCTTAATTTATGTAGGTGTGATTATTGCATTGTGTTCGATCTTATTGTTTATTTGAAGGTATGTTACTGTAACTTTAACTATTTATCATTTATAGATAAATAGTGATAATTTTCATTATTATAGTTGATTTGTAATTGTTTGTTGGATAATTGAACTTGACAATTAATGTTAGAAAAAATCACGATGAATGCTAATGATATTTATATTTATATATAGACAGTCTTAAAAAAAATTAGTAATTAAAATAATTAATTAGATAGATTACTTTGTAGAACATGCTAATATAATCGTTGAAAAATTAATACCAATGTTTTCAAATTACCAAATTAAAGTATGAAATTTTCACATCTAATAGATTCAAACAAATTGATATTTCACTAGGATAGTGATGAAATTGGGAATTTTTCATATTACAATAAATTTATATTTCGGATTTAATGTTAAATACTTAATGAGGATTTTTTATGTTACAATAAATTTATATTTCGGATTTGCCAAATTTTAGAGCCGGAATCACTGTAATTTGACAACCAATTGTTCTTGTTATTTAGTAATTTATTAATAATAAATTGCAATAAATATAATATTTTCATTAGTTTTTGTTGTAATCAAATTATAACTAAGCTCGTATAACCGCGTCAAACCATATGTATATCACAGTCGTCGATTTTTGTTAACTCTATTTGAAGAGCTACGTCGATTCGTCGCCAGTTGTGTGCGCCCGAGAGTCTGGATGTATTGTACGACCAGGATGGGCAAAGGTCCGAATTAGTAACAACAGACACGACGATCGTACTGTTGGATGTTAGGGCTATGCACGTAACTTTTTGGAATATTATTAAGCAACACCCAATTCACGGTAGTGTGTTGCAGTTACTGTACGCGATGGGATTTTATGGAGTCTTTAGGTGTGGTTATATTGAGGTTGACCGTGCTCTTATTACTGCATTGGTTGAAAGGTGGCGACCAGAAACAAATATATTTCACTTTCCGATAGGCGAAGCCACAGTGACGTTGGAGGATATTGCCATTGTATGGGCATTACCAGTGAGGGGCAGTGCTTTACTGGGTCATGTTTAGGAGAAAACCAATTGGTTTGAAATATATGGTGAGTTGTTAGGATTTGTGCCAAATGACTCAGACATTTTGTCATCCCGTATTCTGGTGAAAGTCATTCTCAATCGCATTCGACACAACCAAATCACTAACAGTTCCACAGCAGAAGATATCATGCAATACGCCCGATGTGTGGCACTGGGCTTGATCGCTAACCAGTTAATGCCAGACAAAAGCCAAAAATTTGTTGGGTTGCATTATCTAATGCACATGAATGACGTGGGTCATACTCGGTCTTTTAGTTGGGGTACGGCTGTCTAAGCGTACTTTTATAGGGAGTTAGCTATCGCATCGATGAGAGAGTCAAATAGTATATCAAGGTTGATTCAATTACTTCAGGTATTACTTTCGTATATTTTTTTATTATATTAATCACTTATAATAACAATAAACTAAATTTTGTTGGTTTGTTTTTTGTATTATAGGTTTGGGTGTGGTCTCGTATCATAACTATAATACTAATATATATATTTAGACGTTTACTAAGTGGGCAAGATTTGGATGATGATGAGGAAAACCGAACTGCACTCCCGTTTGGTGCTAGGTCAGTCATGTTTACAAAATTGTCTGATTATTTTTGGTCTCTACATATTGTTAGTTCTGTGATTGTTGTGTACTAACGACATTGTAGGTGGATTAATTACTACACACATAGAGAGACGGTTAGGTACTCGCTACCTATCGTGAGAGATTTTTTTGACAGGATGTGGGACAAACAGGTAAAACATTTTCAACATGCCCATGTATTAATTTACATTTTATTTGTTCATATGTGATGTAATGCGTTATTGTGATTTTTTGACAGTTTGTATGACGTCCGTATGACACCAATGCACCTGAGAGTGCTCTACTAAGGACTGGGGAATGACATATGCTTGTTTTGACGAAATGTGGAATAACATTGATGAATAAATGGTCGACATGCCCCCGATCACTGTTGGGTTATCACATACGATTGAGGTTTACATGGACTGATGCTTGAGACATACGGTACGGCAAATCACACACCCCCAAGGGTATACGCGCACCAGTAGTTTTCAACCATCGAATCCATCAACGTGGCGTGTCATGGTTAGTGTCTTTTTATGTTTGTGTTTTTGGCTACACATATGTTTTGTTGTTTCATCACGAAGTAATTTTTTGAAGCTACGAGACTTAATATTCCACATCTAGTAGAGCACGCAAGAATGCTAGAGGACATGGCTAGATCAGAAATTGGAGTAACTGGTCAGGCAGAACACGATGTACCTGTATTTGTAGGTGTAACAAGAGATCCACATCCTAGGCGCCAGGGGCCGTCGCGTTAGCCCAAATAAGGCTGGACCGTCAAATGTTCGAGAAGACGAAGGCAGGCCTACGTATGCTCCAGAAATGCATACCCGGCGGTCCAGTTCTAGCATACCCCCTGATGTGTATGTACCTTCGCCGGCTCCGCCCTTAAGTACATATGACATGGGTGGTACAAGTGTGTTTGATCATTTTTTTAACACGCCGTACACCCAGATGCTTAGCATGACACTGCCCGAATACCCTTCCCAACGTTTATTCAAAGTTGGTGGTCCTAGCAGCGAGCATGTCCAAGATGCACAAAGGTTTAACACTTCGCCTGTACCATTTGGTGTGTGGTCAAGCAGAGGTGAAGAAATTCCGGACTCTAACTCCAACCCGGATTCTAGCTCCAATGACCCTCAGTCGGACTTATATATGTCCGTACAGTCCGAAGAAGAAGAACCTCGTCGGAGAGGACAATGCGTTAGACGTCCTCCCATATGTGGCACTGGGGGCCATTTAGGCTATCACTAGTACGAAATTAATGACAGTATTGCATTTTATTTTATTCTATGTAAATCTAGATGTAAACTACGATATAGATGGTTAAGTTAAAATTATTAAATTTAACGATTTTATTGCATACTTAATTTTTTTTTTAAATACCAAAAAACACCGAATTTAAACTAACTGGTGATGCTAACTATTCATTACTAGCTTCTTTGTATAACTCACACGTAGAGTGATATGCCTATATATGTACAGTTTATGTAAAAAGTTGCTTTTGAATAGTTTGATCGTTTGGCAACTATGACCAAACTATTCAAAATCAACTTTTTCATATATACACCCGTAAGTGGTACACCTATTTAGGTAGAGTTTATGAAAAAACTGATTATGAATAGTTTGATCGTAGTTGGCAACTACGATCAAACTATTCAAAAGCAGCTTTTCCATATATACACTCGTAGAGTGGTACACCTATATATGTAGAGATTATGTAAAAAGCTGATTTTGAATAGTTTGATCGTAGTTGGCAACTACGACCAAACTATTCAAAATCAGTTTTTTCATATATACACCAGTAGAATGCTACACCTATTTAGGTAGAGTGCTACACGATCGTAGTTGGCAACTTTTTCGTAGTTGCCAGCTACGATCAAACTATTCATAACCAGCTATTCGTAGAGTGGTATGCCTATATTCGGTTGCATATACAAAAAAGTTGTTTGTGAATAGTTTGATCGTAGTTGCCAACTACGATCAAACTATTCACAAATTTATATTTATATAACTCACACCACGATCCCGGTCATTCAACCATATGCTTATTCTCACCGCAAAGCTACTCAATCTATGATTCCCACAAATCTATTTACAACCTAAACCAAACACATACAAATGGATTTGATTGGCGTTGTTATTTACCACGGTGGTAACATACAACATTCCAATCATATCATTACATACGATAAAAATCCTGTTAGTTTTATGTGGATATCACGCAACTCAACTTTAGTCAATTTGATGGGAGAACTATACAGGATCACTGGTTTGAACCGTGATATGTACACGTTGAAAGCATTCATCAATTACACCATTTCGAGCCAGCCATTTGTGCAAGCGTTGGTTCAGCTGAAGACTGATACCGATCTGTGGAACTTCACAAGGCCAAGCGCAGAGCTACGAAACTTACAAATTTTTCTTTAGGAAGAAGCTGTAGTTCAACAGAACATTACCGTTCAGACATATTGGGATTGTGATTAACAATGGAGTTCATATATAGCCATTTTAACACAAGACGAAATACCTGCAATCATTGAGGGTTTGAGCAACTTCGGACTACTCGATGCTCAACCACCCCGACACAACCTCAATGAATTAAACGATGATGGCGCAGGTCCTTCCACGTATCACATGGCGGAAGCGTGCATTCCATATTCCACCCCAGCACCACAAGAACAACAACACGGCAGAAGGGAAGAAGAAAATGAAGCCAACATTGTCGTTGATGCACTAGCTCAACAAAAAGATGAGGTCTCTGAACCAGACTACGACATGGACGCAGTCGGTAATGACATCAATGAGAATGATATCGAAGAAATTAATGCAACTGCAACCGTCTTGTTACCTAGAACATCTCTCGCGGAAACCGGCCCTTCAACTGCCAGATCTTCTCTGTTGTACGAAACAACTCTATGGTTCAATATGTCTTTCGAAGAGCTACCAATGGGCTCATACAGCATACCAGCTAGGAGATCAGGAACCTTCAACTACCACGATAGGGGAATCCTACAAGTTGGGCTGATTTTCAACAAGAAGCACGAAACCATTCAAGCCATCAAGCATTTCTCTATCAAATGGGCGAGACGTGAATTTAAGGTCAACAAATCAAAGCCAAAATTGTACGATGTTCGGTGCATATTGAAGGAAGATCAAAACTGTCAATGGAGAGTTCGTGCAGTTCTCAAAGACAGGCGTGGAGTCTGGCAAATGACGAGGTACACAGGTCCATATACCTGCATTGTTATGGACGATGGTGGAAATCACTCAAATTTGGACAGAAACGTAATCGCAGGAATGATGATAAGCCACGTCCATGCAAACTACTCCTACAAAGCTGTAGACGTAAAACCACAAGTTCATTCTCAGCTAGGGTACCGGATAAGCTACCAAAAAGCGTGGTAGGGGTTGATGCGTGCATGTTTCTTATTGTATGGTGATTAGGAATCGTCCATTAAAAAACTATCATGTTATATGCTTGCACTGCACAGGTGGAATCCTGGGACGGTTGTAGAATGGCTTCACATCAACACTAACGATCAGGAAGTAAAAATGATGGGTTACGTGTTCTGGGCATTCAAGCCTTGTATAGATGCGTTCCAAAACTGCCGCAAGGTCATCAGCGTTGATGGAACACATCTGTATACAAAGTACAAGCATAAGTTGCTCATTGCGTGCATAATGGATGGTAACCAAAATATATTACCACTCGCATACATATTGGTTGACGAAGAAACACGGTCATCCTGGTTATGGTTCTTGTCAATGTTGAGTGAGCATGTTATCGGGCAAAACCAAGGTATCTGTCTCATTTTAGACAGACATGTAGGTATCGCTTCGGCTGT
The DNA here is from genome assembly GCA_026212405.1 of Petrea volubilis. Taxonomy (NCBI): domain Eukaryota; kingdom Viridiplantae; phylum Streptophyta; class Magnoliopsida; order Lamiales; family Verbenaceae; genus Petrea; species Petrea volubilis. The sequence continues at coordinate 23,508,805 of CM047883.1, read as the reverse complement.
CGAACAACTTGATGCATTTAAGGAGCCTCTTGGATGCCATCGCTTTTGTTTTAGGCACTTTTGCTCGAATTTAAACGCAAAGGTAAAAAATATCCTCGCCAAATACCTGTGCTGGAGTGCTGGGAAAGCTCCAACTAAGTTTTACTTCAACAATATCATGAAGCAAATTAGAACAACCAAACTCGAGCCGGGAAGATACCTAGATCGCATGGACTTGCAGAAATGGAAAGCCGCATACTATGGCGGAAAAAGGACAAACATAATGACAACGAACATGTCTAAATGCATTAATGGCGCTTTCAAGGGTGGCCGTCGTCTGCCCATGCTCGCGTTCGTCCATCTCACGTTCAACCGCACAATAAATTAGTTCCGTCAGCGTTCATCTATGGAAAACGGCATGCGAAGCAAATAACCGACCATAGACTATTCACGCATATGCCTATTACAGTGCCAACAAAGATGCCTCAGTATCGCATGTTATTGAGAACTTTATTTACTATGAACGCACGGTATCAATTCTTGCAAGAGATACAGGCCTCGGGGTTGGTCGTCGCTTTATCGTGAAGCTAACATCGGGTACCTGCTTTTGTGGGATTTGGCAACAGTTTGGCATATCCTGCTCACATGCCTTAACAACGGCAACGCAATTTTCGATGGACATCAGTCAATTGTTTGTGTGGTACTACATTGTAGATTCCTACCAGCAAATATACGCGGGTAGATTCGAGCCTATTTGGGATGAGGCATATTGGCCAGAAGCTGATTTCAAATTAGCCCACAATTTCGAGCAGGTTAAAGGATCAACGATGCGGCCGTGACGTTACCACTCACATTCATAATGAGATGGACCAATCACAAGTTCGGGAAAGAGCAAGGCACCGTGCCCAACAATGCCAATAAACCGGTACACAACAATAAAAATTCAAGCAATTATCAGTCGGATTCTAGAAATAATTAAAATTCAAAATAATTTTTTATTATTGTGTAAGTTATCTAATTATTGCTGTGTAAGTTATCCATTTAAAATTCAAGTATTAATTTTTATTTTTTATATAATAAATATAAGTTTTCAATCCCATTCTAGGGTATTTTCAAAAAGAAAATTTTAAATTAGGGTATTTTGAAAACTTTGAATACAAAAAAGAATAAATTAAATTTTTTTTCTAATCTACCACCATTTATTTTTTAATAAAATGGTCAATTCAAATAGAAAAAGAAAAAACTGTGCATAGTAGTATTGATCTTTTCTTCTACAATTATATAGATATATATATGCCCCAGTCGTGGGGTCTGAACTTAATACCATTAAGGCTTTAAATTCAAATTTTCTTATTCTTTTTTTTTTTTTTCTTCAAGTTAGTGTGCATGTGAATTCGGATTTTTTTATCTTTCCCTCTCTTTAGGGGTGTGTGTGTGTGTGTGTGTGTGTGTGTCTGAGAGAGAGAGAGAGAGAGAGAATCTTCTTATCCTCCCTCTTTCTTTTAAGGAGAGTGTGTATGTGCATGTGTGCTGTTTTGATTGATATTTATAAAATATTTTAATTTGATTATGTTAAAATGTATAGATATATATATATATATATATTACAAAATAATAACAAAATATGGGTGGATGTAAGATAGTAAAAGAGAGCAAGTGGCAAAAATGCGAAGGGAGACATACGTCAGGGATGGAATTTGCCACTCTATTCAATTGCTGCCAATCAATTTCTCCTTTTTTATTCTTTTTTGCTTTTCCCAAAAAATACCAACCCTACTAATATCATCATCGTGCAACAATATTATTATATATATTAAACAAATACAAATACACACGAAAGACGTTAAAACGACGTCAGTTTGCTAAATTGAACGGCCTACATTTCAGGTTCGGGTTCGGAGCTAGGCTCGGATACGGTGGACTTCTTTTTCGGAGTTGATAAGCTCAAACCCAAATCCCGCCCCCCCACCCCCATACATACATATATATATATATATATATTTATTATATTCCAAGTATAAATTCTTGTATTATGTTATTTTCAATTTTATTTTTTTTTGTGAAGAAAGAAAAACCAAGCAGTGTCTGGGCCTTTCCCTTGTCTTTTTTCTTTCTATCTCCTCCCCCAATTCCTTTCTTGTTTTCAAGCAAACTCTCTCTCTCTCTCTCTCTCCTGTCTCTCTCTCGCTCTGTCTCTCGCCCCGCTTCATTTCCTTCCTTTCTTAACAACTGTTCCTGACACTTCATTCCCATGATGGTAATCGAGTTCGACTCAATGGTCAGTCTCAATCAGTAATCGGTTCCATAATATTGATTAAAACACTTTGTTAGTTCCATTATTGGGCTGATCACAATTGTTTCTTGATTATTGAATAATAATGATATTTCAGGTTGTTGGCGACAGCGGCGGCGGCGGCGACGAAGTGGAGAGCCGGTGGCCGCGGTGGCTGCGGCCAGCTTCTGCAGACGAGCTTCTTCGGGCAATGCAAGGCGCACGCGGCGGCGCACAAGAGCGAGTGCAATATGTTCTGCTTGGACTGCGTCAATGGACCCCTCTGCTCCCTCTGCCTCGCTTCACACAAGGATCATCGGTCCATACAGGTACACGTAGTGCTAGTACAATCCACCAAACAAATCAATTTCACGATCAATATATATAAATATAATGTATTAATTGTTTGCAGATACGGAGGTCGTCGTACCACGATGTGATAAGGGTTTGCGAGATTCAAAAGTACCTGGACATAACAGGGGTCCAAACATACATCATAAACAGCGCCAAGATTGTGTTTCTGAACCAGCGGCCGCAGCCCAGGCCCGGCAAAGGAGTCACCAACACCTGCCAAGTCTGCCATCGCAGCCTCCTCGACTCCTTCACTTTCTGCTCCCTCGGCTGCAAGGTCCACGACTAACCATTTTTATTTTTTATTTTTTATTTTTTCTAATAAAACAAATGGGATTATCTTGATTATTGGTAGCTCTTTTGTTCAAAAAAAAATAAAAATTACTAGTTTGTTATTGCATTTAAAGTTGTATTTCGTATTTGTAGTGCTTTTACTTATTTTGGTTTGGGATAATGGCTTTTTCCTACTAGAGCAAGTCGTCTAGGTTTGGTGTTAGAGGGCATTAACAAACAAAACCCACCCAAATAATTCTGCAGCATTTGTTCTGTTTGTGAAAAAGGAGAGGAATTGGAGTTGGAATTGGAATCGGAATCCGATTCATGCACCTTAGCTTATTGCTGTTTACAATTATTCTTGATGATTAATTGATTCTTATACTTGTGATAATGTATGTGTATCAATTATCAAATCTTGGTAATGGTCAATTGATTTGATTCCTTCAGATAGTCGGGACATCCAAAAATTTTCGAAAGAAGAATAGGGACATGGAGGTTGAAGGGTCGGACTCTGATGAGGGGGGGAGGCATAGACAATTGACTAGGAACAAAATTCAAAGCTTCACTCCATCTACACCACCTCAGACTGCAATGATGAGTTATCGAAGCACCCCCGCCAAGAGGAGGAAGGGGGTTCCTCACAGGGCTCCAACTGGGGGGCTCATCATCGAATACTAAACACGCGCTAGCCCTGGATTGCGAAGCATTCTATTACAGCTACTTAAACATGTGACATAGTTATATTTTTGCTGCTGTTGTTATGGTCGCCGTTGCCGTTCCAGCATTCTGAGCTTTGTCTGTGGAAGCCGGTGTGGGAACTACAAGCTAGGGGAGTCTCGAGCCGGGTTCTGTACAGTATACTCTACTGGTGTGACATAGATATAGCCATAATATAGGTGTTACAAGTAGCATACATGTATATATAGTTACGGGATATACAAGGTGTTGAAAAATGAATAAAAAAGGTTTAGGCTAGTTGAAACTTGAAAGTAAATGCTAAGGAGTAGTATATGTTGATATTGTTGTGTAATATTGGTGTAGATTTAGTACTAGTACTAATATATGATGTTTGCGACTCTAGAAAGAATATAATGGAATGAAGGTTTTGATAACTAGTTTTCTTGCAACGTCTTTTATATTCTTGCAGAATTATATGGTTTATTTTTTGTATTAATCATTTGGTTTCAATTTATTATTTCACTAATTGACTAATACGAATTCAGATATTATATAAATTTATTGTGGGGGTTATCTTTTGATTCAATTGCTGCATTTATAATTTTAGAATTTAAAACTATTTAAAGAATCTCATTTCGCTAGATTAATTAGTAATAGTTGGTAGAATTACATGGCTGACGCAGGTATTTACTATTCCGCAGAAAAGGGGTTGTTCCGAAAAGATCAAGTCGGCTCGGGAATTGGAAATTTGACTTAGAAAAATCATAATATATATATATATATATATGTATGTATTGCAAGTCCACCGTAGAAATTTGTTTTGAATGGTAATAGTTGGCATACAAGTCTAATGAATTATTGGCATATGGAGAAGGAAAAAAAAGGGGTGTTGGTAATTGTATGTGTCAAAGGCCAATAAATGCTTGACTAACAACTTTTGGAAAAAATAAAAAGGCACTGACAAGTAGTTTAACAAACCTTTTTTTTATTATTATTATCAAAAAAAAAAAAACACAATGTGGAGGGGCAATGTTCGATTAGTCAGCCAATTTTTTGGTTTTTGTCGTTTGAAATATGTACAGAGAGAGAGAGAAGCCAACCTCCTCTCTCTTTTCATTTTTCCAACCATACATTCTTTTTTTTATTATTATTTGATAGTTAATCCAACCATACTTCATTCAATTGCATTATCATCATCAAATGAAACAGGGAAAAAATAATTTAAGGCGTTTTATATTTTTAGTCCTATTATTATCATGATAGTATTTTTAGTTTCGTTGAATATTATTTCGTGGCGAAAATAGTCATACCGTTAATTTTTGGACGGAAGGCGCACGTGCGCCGTTGGTCAACCAATTTTAGGTAGAAAAAAAAGCATTTTTGGTCCCATAATTTAAGACTTTTTTTACTTTTAGTCCTATTATTATCATGATAGCATTTTCAGTCCCATTGGATACTATTTTGTGGCAAAAATGGTACCACCGTTAGTTTTTGGACAAAAGACGCACGTAAAAGGTATATACGTCATCAAAAGAACATAGTCTCACTACTGCTAGTTGAAAGACGCACGTGAAAGTGCATTTTTGGACTGAAAATGCTATCATGATAATAATGGGACTAAAAGTAAAAAAAGTCTTAAATTATGGGATCAAAAATGCTTTTTTTCCACCTAAAATTGGTTGACTAACGGCGCACGTGTCTTTCACGTGCGCCTTCCGTCCAAAAATTAACGGTGGGATTGTTTTCGCCACGAAATAATATTCAACGGGACTAAAAATACTATCATGATAATAATGAAACTAAAAGTATAAAACGCCTTAAATTATGGGACCAAAAATATTATTTTCCCAATGAAACATAAACAGAGTAAATTCATTAAATAATTATTTCAGAATTAGGTCGGACAGGCATACCTAATACCCTTCTTTTCCATTTTCTCAAGGGACAATTAATTGCTTCTCTCTCTCTCTCTCTCCCCCCCCCCCCCCCCACCCCCCCATGAATTATGGCTGCCTTATTATTTCTTCTCTTTTCTTTTTAGGGAGAGTTCCTTTCTTACAAGTTTGAATCCCCCATTTTCAATTATCAATAAAATGTAAAATCTTGATGATGCCCTATTAATCACTTAGGAATATAACATGTGTTATTTGATATGCCCCAACAACGCTATCGTTGAGCATCAAAGTCAACTCCTAAGCTAATGTAAACTCACTTCCCTAATGCATTTGTGTGTTGAACCGACTGTTGATACCATGATCAAACGAAAAGGTCAAAGAATGTCCGATTTGGCGATTTCACATCCAATTTGGCCCACACTGCCGCTGAAACTGTAGCCCAATATTAGAAATTTAGACCTGATACTATTGAAATTTTAGATTCTGATCCTCTTGTCCTTTCTCTTTGCTCGTTAGGTGAATGTATATGTGTACATATATATTATTTCGATTGACAACTATAAAATATACCGAATTGATTATATCAAAAACAAAACTGGGCCACCTCAAGAAATGATCAAATGCAATTTCCATAATTATCCCAACTCTCAAGAATACACAATGAAATGAATAAGGCTTGAATGTTAGCATGGGTGGTCTAAAATAGAACTCTGCATGCAGTCTAAAATACTTCTGATATCTTGTAGATAGCTCGAGAAATAGTAATTACATCTCCCACAACCTAACATACATCTCTTTTCTATATATTCTAACTCAAACCTAACCATAAAATGAATATATTTCAATCAGCTAAAAATAACTAATTGCATCTAGTCTGAATATACACAGTTCAATCAACAACAAACAGACTTCCTCGTCCCGAATGGATCACATAAAACTTGGCATGTGAAGTAATTTGGAGTCATATTACAAGCTGGAGATTTGATCAGAACCCACATCAGAAGACCACAAAGCCGAGCTCTCGTGATGGAACGCGAACGATTTGGCTAGCTTGACCGCGTCTTGTACTCTCAACCGAGTTCCTTGCTGCCCGACAACTATGGATGCGACCTTGGAAGCTAACGTACCCATACCTCTCAAATCGGACAAGCCGCGGAGGAAGCCATACAATATGCCCGATGCATAGGCATCCCCGGCACCACAAGTATCCACCGGCACGCAAGGCGAGGGAGGGATGTAAACAGCTTCGCCTTTCACACCGATGTAAGAGCCTTTAGGGCCATCTGTCACTGAAACAAACGGGACGAAATGGCTCAGGTATCTCGTGGCAGAAATCGGGCTTTCTTTTGATGAGAAATGACAAAATGTCCTGGCCTCATCGCTGTTTGCAAATACTATGTCTGTGTAATTCGCCATGATATCCCTAGCAACCAAGAAATTTGTTTTGATTGTTTCCGGAAAAATCTCTTCTTTTCAAGTGAAGAAATGTAAAGAATTTGTGTACATTACAAGATAGTTACCAGAAGTCATCGTAGTGCCTCTCGATGCAGCTGACATCTGATGCTGTGATGGCAACCAGAGCACCACACCTGTGGGCCTCCTCACAAGCCATTGCAATCGTTTTGATTGTGTCGGGAAATTCAAATAAGTATCCTTCAACGATCAATATACTGGTTTTGGATATCAAGTTGGCTAAGCACAGATCATAGCGTACCCTTGAAGACGTGCCCTGGTTTTATCAGAGTGAGCAATTTGTGAGAAATTTGCGTAACTGTCCCACTTTCTTAAAATTTGAGATTTTGAAATATTTACACACGCTAGCAACTTCATTTTTTGACCGAGTTATAAATTGATATAACCATAGTTTCCACAGAGACGTTCTTTTCGAGAAAGTTAATAAAAAAAGCTATGCCATAATTAGGTAACATACTTGTTATTCTTTGGACCCTCTACATTCCTCAGTTCATGCTAGATTTGCAAAACCTAGCTAAGTTGATCTAAGCACAATTTATTCATTGTAGACCTTCCTCTCTATTAATTCTTTATTCACTCTGAATTTGAGACATTCCTGGTCACTCAGTGAATTAAAACTCAAAAATATTTTCGAAGAAGATGCTCCTGACCTGGTATGCAAGCATAGTCCTTTGAGCGTCCGGAGTTGTGAGAACAATGACTGTTCCTGTCGTTCCATCCTTCACCGGTGCTGAAAGGAAATTCACATTTGCTCTTCGCAGTTTAGATCTATGTAGACATATTTCACAAAAGATCAGACTCAATTGAAGTAGTAACTCGACTAAACAAAACATGTAAAGTACGACATGTACCTTACCTAAGAAAGACCTAATGCAGTCTCCACATCACTATCACGAATATGACAGACACGAGTTCTTCAAGAAAACAAATAGTACAAGTTGGAAGCAAACAATAGGAAGGAAAGTGTACCTGTAGAATCCACCTAATGGATCACTTCCGACACTGCCAGCCATGGCAACATTCAACGAAGGTCCTCCAATGGCCGGGCCACCAAGCCTTGCCAAGGCCACTAAGGTGTTGGAAAGAGAACCACCAGCAGCAGCTTTGTAGCTGCATCCATCCATGGCCCGTAAAACTCTACCCCTTTCTTCATGATTCACTACTTTCCTTGTTCCCTTCTCTAATCCCAGTCTGTCAAGAAAGGCATCATCAACCATGCCAGAAAAGTCCACCTATGACAATGCAGATGAACCGCTTAATAAAATCATAAAAAGCAAGAAACAGCCCTCATACAAACACGAAAGACTGGAGCAATCGCTCAACTTCTGATTCGGGATCACTTCAATTTGCGAATAGTGTGATGTCTAGAAGAAACTCATAGTTAATGACTCGTAAACAATCGCGTACAAAGCACACTTTATGCCTAAATGTTGGACAAATGCATGTGTTAAAACGATGACTAAGCAACTAAAGATCAATTAAACAAGTCAGTTAAAAAAGGAATGCCTGCAATGCTCAACACAGCCACAACCCAAATGAATCCCTATATCATAAAACAGCAGAATGAAGTGATTCTATGCGAACCCATTATACTTCACAAAATGCAGATGAACCGCCTACGACATGCCAGAAAAGTCCACCTATGACAATGCAGATGAACTGCTTAACAAAATCACAAAAATCAAGAAACAGCCCTCATACGAACACGAATGACTGGAGAATTGCTCAACTTCTGATTCGGGATCACTTCAATTTGCAAATAGTGTGATGTCTAGAAGAAACTCATCGTTAATGACTCGTAAACAATCGTGTACAAAACACACTTTATGCCTAAAATGTTGGACAAATGCATGTTAAAACGATGACTAAGCAACTAAAGATCAATTAAATCAGTCAGTTAAAAAAGGAATGCCTGCAATGTTCAACACAGCCACAACCCAAATGAATCCCTATATCATAAAACAGCAGAAAGAACTGATTCTATGCGAACCCATTCTACTTCAATGCTATTACATAAGCTCAAACTCAAAATTAACCAACCGTAACCCCTAAAAACGCAACCTTTACATTTCTAATCCAAATTCTCTACAGGCCACATAGTAGGGCAAAACAATTGGGCACACCCTAATACAAAAGCTATCGAAAACTGATAAAATAAAGTTAAAATAACCAACAGAGAAGGTTAATTATTACCATAGCTTGCCCGAGCCCCAAAACATGCCATCTTTCGGGCAAAGAGGCAGAGGGTTCCTTGTCATAATTTTCGTTCTCGTCATGGTGGGCTTCATCGTCGTCAGAATCAGAAACCCCTAACTCCTCCGTGGCAGAGCTAGAACGACTGCTGTCCACAAAACCATCCGAACAGCTGCCGGCGTCGCTGCAACTAGACATAGAATTGGAATGGATTGGATGATAACATTTGGGACGGTGAGGAGGAGAATTGATGGTGGTTGTGCCGTTAAAAAAGGGTCCAAAATAGCAGGCCCTGAGAGTGGAGGATGGAGAAGAAACTTCGGAGATGGGTATTAATGTGGAGAATTTTCGAAGCAGAAGGGAATTGGAGGAGGATGAGAGAGAGAGGAGAGAGAAAGACATGATCTTTTTCACAATTCCCCCCACTCCAAGGGCCAAATGTTTCGCTGGGTTGTTGATAGTTGAGGATGAGGGATGAGGTCTCCACCCAACAACTCTTGCTGCGGCCATTGTTGCGTGTTTTATATGGCCTTGCTTTATCTTCATCTCCAGCTATCTCGTGTTTTTTTTTGTGTTATTCCTATTTTGCCCCTTCCATTGTCGATGTCTTTCAATTTCCCCCTCTCCTTTTCGAGCGAAATTCTTATATACATTGGGTGTGGTTCCATCCATACACCCGATGATCCGAATTGAAAAACATTTGTATCCGAGAGTTTTTTATCAAATACTTGTAAGATGATATTTAATCATGATCATTGATTATATAGTGAGATTCTAAAATCGAATACATACAAAAAAAAATTTCTCTTTTCATTGATTTTGTGTTAGGGTGTAGGGCGAGTCGAATTATGTGAAGGGTAGTGATTAATTCAATTTGAATGAGGCAATAATTAATAAATGAGGTATAAGCAAGTTAAAAAATGTATGTAACATTGCAAACTAGTGATTAGCTTGTGTTGATGCTAAAGACAAGATTATTTTGGAAAAGTTAATTTAACAAGTTAGTAGTGGCAGCAAGTGGTGTTTGATAAATTAATGAGGTTGTTTGTGTAAGGGGAAGCCTTCCACATTTATATATAATATATGGTGGTTTATATAATTGGCATATATCAATCAAAATTAAAATTGATATGTGAAGCATTAAATCATTTTTAAAGAGTTGAAGCAAAATTTCAAAGCAAGGTTAAAGCCAAGGGCTTTTTCCCATAAAGTTGTTTTCTTGTTTTGAAGGAGAAATAATAATATAATAATAATAATTAGTATATCGGGCACACTTGATGTGTGTGTAAAATAAAAATGAGATATAATCCAATGAAATAATTAAATTTAAATAATATTTTTATTTTTATTTTTATTTGAAACAACGGCCATTTTATTATAAGTCATTCATTACAACTATTTGAATATGCTCTGGAATATTCAACGATCCTTCATTTTGAAGACATCATGTTCCTAGCAAGATATCGTGCCACACTATTGCCATCACGATGAGTATGTGAAAGTTGAATATGTATAAATGTTTGTGTATATATTAACTATTTTTATTATGTATACCACCTTTTCAACTATATTTAATATATTAAATAGATTTATAATAAGTGAGAAATCAAAACTAAAGAAAGATAAAATTTTATGATTAAAAAAATAGGTCGAAAATGAAGTAAAAGAGAATTCTAGAAAAATGAATGTGAGAGAGGAGAAAGGAAAGAGAATAGAAAAGTAAAACTAAAAATACGTTAGAGAAAATGAGAGAGAATAATAACTAAAGATTTTATTCTTACAGTAGTATTAGAAGAAGTATTTTAGAAAGTTTAAAATTACACACATCAAATAAAAAGCCATAGGGATTTTCACTTAACATATAGTACCTATACTATCTAGGAAAATTCTATTGTTAGTCACATATCGTAGGTGACTAACATTAGTCACCTTTAATTCTAGCCATTAGATTTGTGATATTTAATCTAAGCCATTAATTTTTATATGACCTGCAACTTGTTGTGCAGGTAAATTGAAAAGGTTATCTGCTACACAGGTTATCAAGGAATTTTTAATACAACAATTATTATAGTAGACCAAGTATGTGTCCACTAAATGCTAACCAATTAAATTTTTATTTTTAATGAAAAAAGGAAAGCTAAAAATTGAATACCATTGGATCCATTAGATCATTCTTTTCACTTTATTGAAAAGTATAATATTATTTTTTATTTAAAAAATTACAATGGTATTCATTATAATTTTTATTTTTTAATATATATAATGGTATCATTATAATACTGTGGTATTATTATAATCCATTAATTTTTTATATTTGAATACCATGGAACCATTTAATACCATGATACCATAATTTTTTATTTTTAATTAAAAATACCATGGTACTTATTATAACTATTTATTTTTTAATTTAAGAATATGTGTATTAACAAGGATAACTAATTGAAAAGAATGATACAACAATTAAAATACTAAATTGATACCAAAATAAATAGTATTTATAATTTAAAAATCCGAACATATGTTAATAGTTGATAAGAAATAAGGTTTAATTTAAATTTTTAAAAATATTTCAAAGAATGTATAATATTCATCACCAATTATTTTAAAAATAAATATTGAATATGAACATCTATGTTTAAAAAATTATAAAATATGGATATCATTATTAAGTAAACTATGCATATTATTCATCACCAATGATTGATCTGCATTGATATTGAATAATGTATTTTTAAAAACAATTTGTACATATAAAATGCATAGAGAGGAGTACAACAAGCACTAATTGATAAAAAAAAATGTGTTTTGATTATTAATGGAGATAAGTTAAGAAACACGACGACAACAACAACAATAATAACGACGACGACGACGACGACGACGACGACGACAACAACAACAACAACAACAACAACAACAACAACATAATAATAATAATAATAATAATAATAATAATAATAATAATAATAATAATAATGATGATGATGATGATGATGATGATGATAATTAGAAAGATTGAATATGTGGCTTTAACAAATATAGTTCAAGATGGAGTAATATATTTAAATGTATATTCCCTCCAAAAAATATAGGAAATATGAAATTCAACTATTGGTCTCAATAACTATAATAATATATATATAATGAATAATAATAGTAATAATTTACCAAAAAAAAAAGGAATAATAATAATAATAATAACATGATAACTATATGTCAACAATAATTCAATGGGAGATAAGTATAACAATAATAATGATTATGAGTAATAATAATAATAATAATAATAATATGGTTGTAATTAATATAGATGATGTAATAAATATTTATATATAGTATTCATTATATATATTATCATAGTTATTGAGACCAATAGTTGAATTGCATATTTCCTACATTTTTCGGAGAGAATATACATTTAAATATATCACTCCATCTTGAACTATATTTGTTAAAACCACTTATTCATTCTTTCAAATATTGTTGTTGTTGTTGTTGTTGTTGTTGTGTTTCATAGCTTATCTACATTAATAATCAAAACATATATATATATATATATATATTATCAACTATTGCTTGTTGTACTCCTCTCTGTGTGTTTTATATATACATATTACTTTAAAAAATACATTATTTAATATCACTGTAGATAAATCATTTGGGAGTAAATCTCTAAATAATACGAACAGTTTACTTAATAACGATATCCATATTTTACAATTTTTTTAAATATAGATGTTCATATTCTATATTTATTTTTAAAATAATTCGTGATGAATATTATACATTCTTTGAAATTTGTTTAAAAATTTAAATTAAAGCTTATTTTTTATCAACTATTAATATATGTTCGGATTTTTGAATTATAATACTATTTGTTTTGGTATCAATTTAGTATTTTAGTTTTTGTATTATACTTTTCAATTAGTTATCCTTGTTAATACATAAAGTCTTAAATTAAAAAATAAATAGTTATAATGAGTACCATGGTATTTTTAATTAAAAATAAAAAATTATGGTATCAAGGTATTAAAATAAAAAAAAAGTAATAGATTATAATAGTACCACAATATTATAGTAGTACCATGGTATATATTAAAAAATAAAAATTACAATGAATATCATGATAATTTTTTAAATAAAAAATAACACTATACTTTTCAATAAAGTGAAAAGAACTAGTAAGAATGATCTAATTGACCTAATTACATTAAATTTTTAGCTTTCCTTTTTTACGTTAAAAATAAAATTTAATTGGTTAGCATTTAGTAGACCTATATATGGTCTATTACAATGATTGTTGTATAAAAAATCCCTTGGTAACCTGTGTAGCAGGTAGCCTTTTCAATTAACCTGCACAACAGGTTGCAGATCATATAAAATTAATGGCGTAGATTAAATATCACACATTTAATGATTGTAATTAAAGGTATTTAACTTGAGTCACCTACGAACTGTGATTGACGATATAATTTTCCTACTATCTATACTATTATATAAAATGGAAGTCTCTTTTAGCAACTAACTTTGGTCTGTCAATTTTTTTTTTAATTTTATTTTCTATCTCATCTCATTTCTTTCACATTATTTTCTATCTGTCTCATTCTCTCTCTCTCTCTCTCTCTCTCTCTCCTCTTTCGTCTCTCCACACTCTTCAATATCAATTTTTTTGAACTTTATTTGTAATTGTTAGTATCTTTTTACTTTAAATTATTTTATTTGTATTTAGCATTAATTTTATAAAAATATATTAAAAATATTTTAATAGTATAGCTACTACAAAAATTTTGGTATGTTATTAAATTATATTATTTTTTATTATGCACACGCATCGATTGTCTTAATATTACTAGTAGATAATAATGTATGAAATGGCCATTGAGTGTGTAGCCTAATGGTGGGAGTTCAAACCGGCACTATTGATGCATAGAGTTCAAACCTTCTTGTCCTCTCCTCTCCTCTTTTCCTACCCTTTCGGGTGAGTGTGTGTGGTATTCCGATTGATATTTATAAAGTATTCCGGCTTGACTATATAAATAATAATAATAATAATAATAATGTATCAAATGGGGTGGGGGTAAAGGATGAGGAGCTGTAAATGGTAGAATTAATATTTATAGAGGCAAGTGGCGATGGGCTGGCCCAACACGTAATAATATCATGTCCATATTAGGTTTGGACCAAGGAATGGGGGTCCAAGTCCAAGACGCACTTGCACTACTTAATTATATTTTTCAACATAATGAAGGGGCCAAGACCCCGGCTGAGTTATAATTATAAGTTTGATTAAACACACACACACACACACACACACACACAAGGGTAGGTTGTGGGTATTTTATGAATTTCACCTAGATAGCCCATTTTAAATCTCACTCTCATTAATTTATCCGTCTTTTCGTTTTTCGAATCTAAACTGCTGTGTAAATACATTGTATCCACAAAAAAATATATTCTATATTCTATCTATCTATCTATCTATCTATATTCGCTGAATCATCTATCTATCTATATTCTATACATAGTAATTAACTATTCGTTCAAGCTACACAAAAAAATGGGAATAATTGATGTTCTTAGAGAGAGAGAGAGAGAGAGAGAGAGAGTAGATAACAATGATTGAATAACACGATGGTGCTGCAGTAGGCCTTAGTTTGTGTTACTCTGTCCCCACCTTTGCATTCATTGATCACAAACTTGGTACTTTTTGCATATCATTTTTGAACGTTCTATTGGTACAAGAATGTGATAAGTGGCTGGCCAACATTCAATCACAGTTAATGCCGTATATATATAGTTTATAAATTCATCCAACCACAATAAATCATCATTATATTCCTATTGATTACTATATTAATTCTTTGTGTTCTCAAAACAAACTTTATATACTATTTTCTTAACTCTCGACCATACTCTGCCTAATGTGATTTTTTGTATTGCATTTAATTAATCTCAATGTAATTTGATTATTACTTAATTTCAAGCAATCCCACTATGATTTAACAGTGACTGCCGACAGATTTTTACTAAAAATGATAAACATGCTAAAAACGATCCCATAAAAGTCATAAAGTGTCCAAAAAGGAAAAGATCAAACTATAATATGTTTTTTATTTTTATTTTTACTTTTTTGTCTTTTATTCTGAAGACTAATTTGTAAAACAAGATTTTGGCTTGAGAAAGAAAGGAACACGAGAATCTCACCTAATCAAATCTTAACAACAGCTGTAGAATAAACGCATCGTTTATTTATATTTATTTATAGTTAAATAATAATAATAAATTTGATTACCAATTGCCAGAAAGGAACAGTTATGGTTGCTAGTTAGCCTGTCAAGTGTCAACTTGCTGTACATTAGGAGATATTAATGCCATTATCACATTATGGCATCGTGGGGGACACACACACACACACACTTATATATATATATATTAGTGATTAATTAAGAGCCCTTAAACATCCCCCAAAGTCCAAACAAAGCCAAAGCAGAGCCACAATAATTGGGAAATGATAATGAATGCAATATTTCATTGTATTTTCTTCTTACTTTAAAAGAAAACCAGAATATATACGTATGTATATTAATTAATTAAATTTCCTTTCTTTCTTGCTCGTCCTTTTCACCTTTTTTCTCATACTCAAAAAGCACTAGTAGATTCACAGGTCTCTCTTTCTTTCCTTTCTCTGTCTCTCACCAAGTTTCATCATCAAGATAACCTCATTTTGTGTGTGTGTGTGTGTGTGTGTGTGTTTCCTGTAAATTCTTCCCAATTATCACTTGTAAATCCCTGCTCTCTGTCTATACAAACTGAGATTTTAGTCTTCTATACAATCACAAACAATTTGAGGCATTCTAGTAAAAAACCCGTCTCACGTTAGTGGACCCACAGCTTGTGTACTCGTATCTGATCATGTCTGCCAAATCCAAGTAAGCATCCAATGTGGGATTTTGTTGTTCTTGATGCCTTTGAATTCTAATGATCAGATATGTTTGTTATGATCACAAATTCTCATTTGATGACCAGTTGGTGCATATGGGCTCTTAAAAAAATTGCTTCTTTTTGGCGTTTGTATGTATATGTGTGTGTGTAGTTCTTCATATGTGAAATGGATGTATTTGTGGATTTTGCATTGCCTTGTTTGGTTAGAAAGTGGGCTCTGATAGTGAGGCGTTGTGCTTATGTAGATCTGCTTTACCTGCAACTCCCAATGCTAAACCATCGCCAGCAGCTCCTCGAGTAAGCAAGCCCGGCACCGGCAGGGGACAGGCTAAACCTGCCGTGGATAAGACTTCTTCTGTGCAAAATGGCCGCCGTTCAATTGATCGACCTCCAAAACTCATTACTTCAAACACTGACACTTGACCGGGCATCACCCAAGCTCACCACCCCACCAGATGTAAGTTTATGAAACTTTGGTTTAGGAATTAATCTGGTTTGTATGTAATGTATGACAGGAAGGGGGGGTGACTGTAAGGTTCAGATAATCATCAAGGGATGTATTTGTAATTTTGAAAGTGAAAAAAATGTTTGTGTAATTGTATATAGTTATAGTGAGGGGTAAGTGTAATTATTTTTGCAATGTAGAAGGATTGTGTTCCTGGATATCCATTTTGAGTTGATGGTGAGTTTTTGTTCCTCTCAGAAAAAGGCTACTCGTGTTTTAAAACCATCGGAGCTTCAGGCCGGATTAAATCAAGCACAAGAGGACCTAAAGAAGGCCAACGCTAAGTTAGTTTTGGCCGAGCAAGAAAAAGTGATGGCTCTCGATGAATTGAAAGAAGCCCAGAGATTGTCTAAGGAAGCGAACGAGAAGCTGAAGGAGGCTTTAGTTGCTCAAAGGCGAGCCAAAGAAAATTCTGAGATTGAAAAATTCCGTGCGGTTGAGATGGAGCAAGCGGTCGTTGAAACAACTCAAAGGAAGGAAGAGCAATGGCAGAACGAGCTGAAAGAAGTCAAAAACGAGCACACTGTGGATGCAGCTGCTCTACTATCTGCCACTCAAGAACTTGAGAAGGTGAAGCAAGAATTAGCAATGACGTGTGAGGCAAAAAATGAGGCTTTAAGTCATGCTTATCATGCAACTAAAATAGCTGAGGTTCATGCAGAGAAGATTGAAGCTCTTTCTGTTGAACTGGTTCACTTGAGAGCTGAGCTTGATATGAGAGTTGAAGTTGAGGCTGTTGAGAATGATGAATTAGTGTCGGAATTGAAGTTGGAGATGGATTCTCTGAGACGACAGCTTGATAAGGAGAAGATTTTTGAGGAGAAATTAGCCAAAAAAGAGGCCGCTGTAGAGCAACTTAGTGTTGACTTGGAAGCTGCGAAAATGGCTGAACTTTGCGCACGTAATTTGGTGGAGGAGTTACGCGAAAAAGTTAACAATTTGACATCCGAGATGGAGCAAGCGAAGAAACTGGAGAAATCCGCATCAGAATCTATGGAATCGATCATGAAACAAATGGAAGAAAGCAATGATTCATTGCATGATGCAGAGAATGAGATTGTAATGCTTAAAGAGAAAGTGGGCTTGCTAGAGATCTCGAGCGAAAGGCAAAACAGGGATGTTGAGAAATCTCAACGTCGCCTTGAGGTAGCTAAAGAAGAAGCCTATGAAATGGTGAGGAAGGTTGAAATGCTCAAGTTTGAGCTTGAAAACGCGAGGGAAGAGAGAAGTCAGGCCTTGAACAACGAGAAGCTTGCAGCAGAGAGCGTGCAAACTCTGTTGGAAGAGAAGAACAAGCTCATCAACGAACTAGAAGCTTCTAGAGATGAAGAAGAGAAAAGCAAGAAGGCGTTGGAGAGTTTAGCTTCAGCTCTACACGAGGTCTCTTCGGAAGCAAGAGATGCTAAAGAAAAGCTGTTTATTATCCAAGCCGAGCGCGAAAACTATGACATGCAAATAGAAGATATGAGGTTGGCTCTGAAAGAAACGAATGAGAATTACGAAAGCATGCTTGACGATGCAAGAGAAGAGATTGATTTTCTCAGTAACTCATTTGAACGGTCGAAGCACGATTATGATGAGTTGAAGGCTGAATTGGAACAGAAGGAGGTTCACTTGATGAAAAAGTCCAAAGAGGACAAGTCTTGTTTGGAGAATGAAATAAACCGGCTGGTTAATCTACTAAAACGGGCAGAAGGAGAAGCTTGCGATATACAGGAGGAGGGAGAGAGTTGGAAAAAATCATTAAGAGAAGCTGAGACAGAGGTGGTTTACTTGAAAGAAGTCGTGGATGAAGCTAAGTCCGAGACTATAAGGTTAAAAGAGGATTTGGTGGATAAAGATAAGGAAATGCACGACATTCTTGTGGAGAGCAAGGCATTGAGAAAACGAGAAGCTGATTCTATTAGAAGAGCCGAGGAGCTAACTAAGTTGCTCGAAGAAGCTCTCTTGGCGAAGGAGAAGAAGAAGCAAGAAGAGGACAATGGCGAGGCAACGGATAGTGAAAAAGACTACGACATGCTTCCAAAAGTTGTTGAGTTTTCCGAACAAAACGGGACATGCCACGAACCTCCTCAAAGATTAGGACAAAATGAAGACAATGCACAAGAAGTGGTTGATAGTAAGATGTGGGAGAGCTGCAAGATTGACGAGCATGAGCCGTTCGACAACGAGTTATCAGATACAAAACTAGGGGATGGGGTGTTATCATCTGGTGCAGAGAGTGTTGTTGATAATGGTGGGAGCTTGCAGTTGCAGAGCCAGAAGAAGAAGAACGCTTTGCTTGGCAAGTTTGGGGGCCTGCTCAAGAAGAAGGGCAACACCAATCACAAGTGATATATAGATATAAGCAATGTATGTATGTATCTATTGTGTTATTTGTGCCATAGGAGGAGGTGTAGTGAAGTTTCATTTTTTTTCACTTGAATTTGTGCTTGCTCAATGCTCTTAGCGTTTTTTGGTTGATACTATAGGCCAGTTTGGTTTCCTTTTGTAATTACATACACAGTTTGGGTTCGCTATTTCATTTATTAGTTTCGTTGTTATTCTAATTGTATACCACACGAGTCACTATTTCGCATTATAGTGCATAATTTGATACCATCACTATTTTTTTTACTCTTAAACTTTTTTAGTGAATAGCATCTTAGAATCCTGCCAAAAACACCAAAAATACAAATAGCAACAACATCTTCTCTTGATGAACCATGCGAATCTCATTTTAAAATCATGTTGAAAATACCAAAAATACAACTCACAATAGTATCTCGCCTTTATGAACTATACAAATCCCATCCTAAAATCCTACCGAAAACACCAAAAATACGATTCGTAATAACATGTCAATCTTGATGAAGAATAAACTCATTCAAGCTAATATATATATCTGGGGGATATATATAATTTTGACAACCATAAAAATTAATTTATAACTACATTATATTTAAGAAGTACAGATGCAGTTTTACCAATTCTAAAATGTCCTTTTATAAATTTGTTTTTTAAAAGTTTAGGAGAAATCATGCGTCCTTCTATCTTTTATTAAATTGAAATTGAGATATAATTTTATTATCAAAAAAAAGAGAAATTGAGATATAATTCGAGGTTAAAATTGATAAATTTTTTTAAAAAAATTGTTAAATTGAGGCACTACACATTTTTCATACTTTTTAAGACGGAGTACATATTCATTAAATCGGAGGCCGTCATTGAGAATAATGAATGTTTTCCAATGGTATAATTACATTTTTTTTATATTTGTTATCAATTCAAACTCAAACCTTCATGTTTTTATATTAATGAAAATTAACCTAATTGTCTAAACATGGACAAGAACTGTTAAAATTATTCACCTTGTATACTTTTTCATAGCGTCGACTTTTTATAACGTTGATTTCTAATATTTTTTTTTATTCATTATTATAATTCTAGTCCCTGTATTATTCAAAAATGAAGAGCTAAGAAACTAATAATGGCCATTATTTAAAGAAAAGAAAAAAAAAGACCTGTCCTCTTCTCCGTAACTGAAGCCAAGAGAGGCAGAGGACTCTTAAGCATTAAGAATCAAGAATCAAAATCATTTCTTTGGAGCTCTGTTATACTATATTTTGTGGGCGATTTTGGAGTTCAATCAATCCAAAATCAAGAAAATTTTGTGGCCTCTTAAGCATTAATATTCAAAATCATTTGTTTCGAGCTGTGTTGTATTATATCTGTGGGCGATTTTTGGGTTTAATCCATCCAAAAAATAAAGAAAATTTTGTGGGGCAAAGCTGAGGATGTGGGCTGAGCTGATATGCGGCCTCTTTCTTTACCGCTTAGTGAAGCGCTTCTTCTGGGGCGACGATGCCCACCTCGATCTCGATTACTCCCACTTCAATTCCCTCTTCGCCGTTGCCAAAAGGTGTAATCTTTACTCTCTCTCTCTCTCATCCTTGTGAATTTCATCAGTATCCTGTTCCAAAATCTTGGTTTTCTGTTTCGTGGGTGTGTGTAATTTTGTGTTTTGGTGAGCACCGTCGTCAAAAGGTGTGATCTTTACTCTCTTTCCCTCTCTCTCTCTCATCCTGTGAATTGCATCAGTATCCTGTTCCAAAATCTTGGATTTTTGTTTCGTGGGTGTGTGCAATTTTGTGTTTTGGTGAGCACAGGTTGGAGAAGCTATATCGTGGATCCAAAGTTTACGTGGGGCTCCGAATCCCAGACTCGGATTCTGCTTCTCGCCAGAATATTGATATTGTTCTCGTCACTGATCAGTAAGTTTGCTTTGTTATCTCATTGAATGTGCTTGAATGCTAAATAAGTTAAGATTTTTTTTTTCCTTGTTTTTGAAATGTTAAGTTGTTATTTGGCGCAGAGAGGCAGTGGTGATTTCAGTAAAGAACTTATCGGGCTTTGTGTCCATTGAAAAGGATGGTGATTGGGTGTGTACTGATGCAAAGAACAATAAAACTCTGCATCTTTCAAGCCCTGTAAGTCACTTCGTCTTGAACTTGGCACCATTGAAGTCATGGATTCGAATCCTCCAGTGACTGTGTGTGTGTGTGTGCGCGAACTCAAAAATCCATGGTTTCCCGGTAGAACCCTATTTCGCCCAAGTTGAACTTGGCACCATTGAAGTCATGGATTCGAATCCTCCAGTGACTGTGTGTGTGTGTGTGTGCGTGTGCGTGTGCGCGCGTGCGTGTGTCGTTTTGGTAGATATCAGTAGGCTGATTATAAATAATAGCACTTTATTTGTTGATATTGTTACAAAAGCTCTGCTATATTAGCAATAGTAGTCGGCTTTGGAGCTAGTTTTTAGGCTTTACACCAACGTGCTTGTGATTCAGGTAGCTGAAACCAAACAATTAGTTTCCATTCTTGAAGAATATCTACAACGAAGGGGAGTTGCTCTTCCAGAAGGATATTTATCTCATAAAGTCATATGCTCGAACCCAAACTTCCGGTATGATTTTCCTCCACTATGTATTATGGTGTACTGGGGTGTGTGTGTGTGTTTCTGTTGAATAATGGGACTATGTATTCGGTGTATTGGGGGGTGTGTGTTTGGGTGGTGGTGGTTGGGGGGGGGGGGGGGGGGGGGGGCGTGTGTGTGTGTGAGTTGACTAATGGAACTATGTATTGCGGTGTACTGGGGTGGGTGGGTGTGTGTGTGAGCGTTTGGTGTTGGTTTCACTGTGTGGGTACTTGTAGAATGTGAATCTTGGCTATCTGTGATCGTCTTTTTCATCCATGCTTTCGATTGTGTTGCTCTTCTTGCAGTTCTGTTGATTCGGACTCTTTTCCACCCGAGGTCATTACTTACGACCAGTGGACACAATCAAAACCCGAGCAAAGGAGCTTCTATTCCGAATGGATCATAGGGTCACTTCTCTGTGGGAAGAAGAAAATGCAGGAGTCGTTTTCTCAGAAACTTAACTCTGTTCTCAGTACCGCTCCGATTTGGGATAGGTTCGTTACAGTTTCATTTTCGCGATCATGTTACTACAACACATTCTAATCAATCTTCATGTACACATACACAAAAATATGTCTGCTATAATGCTCTATATAATAGTTGTTGCTACAAATACAATGCAGGTTAGAGCTTACAGACAACAACTATATTCTAGGAGAGTTTCTGGGATTCAGAGGCAAACAAGATGATATCCAGGCATTAAGAAAGATCAAGAGATCAAAAGTTAGTCGCCTCAATGTCGAAAAGATCAGCATGTTCGGTTTTGGTAATGCTTCTTTAGAGATAAAAAGTTAGTCGCCTCAAACAAGATGATAGAGCCCGTTTGGATAGGCTTTTTCAGAAGAAAAGCACTTCAGTACAAACAAAATTGTGTTTGACGCTCTACTATAAAAAGTACAGCTCGAGAACCACTTTCTTTTTAAGTCTATCCAAACGGGCCCATAGTTTCATGAAGTAATGATAAGTAATTTTCTTGGCATTCGTAATATCGTGTGCATGTTCATTGTTCGTCCACTGTAGCTCGATCGACTGTCCAACTTTTGTATGCGCCTCGTGATTATCGTGCCGATGGATCCTCTTCGTCTTGGACTGGGTCTTTAAACTGGGAAGGAATTACCGTTCAATCGAGCACGGAGGTAGTTTTTCAACCTCAGAACTGTACAAAATCAGGAAAGTATAAGCTTCCTTCAATTGTTTCCATGTCACTGAGTGCGTGAGTGAGTATTGCTCTGCTTCTTCTCCTACTTTTGAGTTACAGTTTGATTTAAGGTCTGTGTTATGTAAATCTTAAAAGTGTATTGTCTTAAAAGATAATAACAAATGAATGTTAGGTACGAAAGATTGCTCTGTAGCTATATATATATATATATATAGAAGAAACCATGAATAAATTTGTGGGTTCATTACAGAAAACCCCCTAATGTTAGGCCTTTTTTTTCACAAAACCCTTTATGGTATGATAAATTACAAATACCCTGCTAATTTGGTTTCATGTCACAGGTACCTCATAACTGAGGTGGGATATGTGATAAATTAACCAAACATTAGGGGGGTATATGTAATTTTGTATACCACAGCTTATAGTCTTAAATTTCAAAAAGATATTTCATTATTTATATGCCTTAAACTTTGAAAAAAATAATTTATCAAAATCATCATTAAGTACAAAACTAAAGGAGCTTAAAGGGAAAAAAAGTAATTAAAAGTGCATTTATTAAGTTTTTTTTGAATCTAATGGGTTACTTAATTTAGTAAAAACATAAACGATTAGGCTTCTTGAATAGAAAAATTGGTAGAATGGGTTATTAGGATTGAAAACCAATTTCATGAGTTTACCTACTCTCTCTCTCTCTCTCTCTCTCTCTTGGTTTAACTTTCTCGTATTTTTTCCCCCTCATCCCACCTTCTATTTTATCTTTTCTATTTGTTTTTTCAAATTTCATCTTATTTGAAAATTATTTTTTTACTCATCATAAATGTAATAAAGAGATTAAAAAATTTAAATATGTATCCATATAAATAATTTAATGAATATTTAACTTTATACTATTAAAATTTAAATTCCAAGTCAATTATATCTCACAGGCATCAAGTTTGCCTACCCCATTAGTTTATTTTAAGCTTTTATTACCTCTCTCTCTTGTTGTCCTTGAACTTAAATGGTTGTTATTCGAAGATTGGGAATTAAATGTTATTTGTGCGGGGCTGCCATATATCGTTTGAAATGTACCTTTGATCCACGTAATATAGAAATTAGTCAAATCCAGAATAATGGGGTTCAAAAAAATATATGTATATATTATTTAATGAGGTAACTTTAAATAATAAAAATATTAAGATAGATCCCTTTGGGTTGAGTTGACCAACACTTATTCAAGTGTGGCCAAGTTCTTGGTGAGGAATATAATAATCACACCACATCTGAACTTTGTGCCATGTTCAAAGAATCATTCAATGGGGCCTTTTTTTCCACTTGCTAAATTTGCTTGTTTGTTCCAAGCATCTGAACACCTAAATATCACACTCAACATGCATCATCGCGTGCAAATTTGAGCCAAATACAATATATATATATATATATATATATATATATATCTATTATAATCATTCATCACTAAAACACTATTCACTCCACTTGTACACCACTCTCGAAATCAACCATAAGCTTCCTCAGCTTCTCGTTGCTGATCTTCTGCTCGTACTCTCTCCCGTCCTCCAACCTGCTCCACACACAAACAACACGAATATAACTTATATTTTTGTAAAAATTCAATCTCGATCAGATTAACAAGCGATTAACAACAACTCACGTGTGTGACGATGACGACAAGTCTTGGGACGATGGTAGCAACATCGTCGCGAGCTTGACTGCGTCCTTGCTGCAATTGATGATGTGGTTGAAGCATAGGTATCGGCCGTAGGAAGATGGATCCTCAAACACACAAATATGTGCGTCGACCAAGAACTTGAGATCCACGGTGACGAACAATCCATCTTTAAACATCTCGGCCGCCCCAAGCAAGTAGGGATCTTTAATGCTCAAATCCGGCCCCATCAACAGCCCTCCGTTTATCGACACCATGTTCACCCCTCGGTCCATCGCCAGCGCCCAAGCCGTCTTCTCTGCAACCGTCTTGGACAACCCATGCCACAACTGTGCATATAAATACATATATATATACACACACATAACTCACTTCACTTAATATCCACGACAACATGAGCTAATAACACACAAATAAATTTGAGATCTTCTTCGGGTATGTTGAGCAAGTAAGTCAGTGATGTGATGGTACCTTGAATTTCTTGCAAAAGTTGACGTCGCTCCAGTTTCTCTCGTCGACATCGGGTGGCAGGGCATTGTCGTGGTTGTGATCGTGGTCGTGGTCGTGGTCCCTCCAGATGATGGCGGTAGCGGAGGACGTGAAGACGACCTTGTCTATGGTATCTGTCTGGGCACATGCCTCCAACACATTGTGTGCTGCCCTTACTTCCAACTCACCCATCAACTCCTGTGTACGAAACATACACGGATATGCATAATAATAATAAAGCCAAAAATTGCAATTTCCAATGCAACACGCGTATACTCCTCTTGTAGGGAACTCGTCACAGCTCAACATGTCGGTCAACTTTGTTAACTAAAGAAAATTTTTATCCGAACCTGATTTGACTGAGGTCATTGAGCGTTCCACAATAATATCAAACCAGGTCCTTGATGGTTATAAGTTTGACTCCAGTCATGTTCGAGATTTGATGGTGGTCTTAAAAAAATAATCTTTATCCAAGATATAATTAAATTAATAACTATGGTTCTCCAAATTCTTGTTCACCAGTCAAATTACTTGCAAGCTTCGATATAAAGAAGAAAATGACATGATTCAATACAGACAACTCAAAAATCAAAAAATCAAAGCTAAGCCAGCAAGATAGACAATGATCAATGATGAAGCCACTTGTTTGGAAAACAATAAATAAGCCAGCAAGATAACAATTATGAACTACTATCATTTATCAGTGATCAAGCCCTCATATATAGGTACAGCAGATCAACAAGTTAGATAGGCAGCAATAAATAAATACACACAATAACTATTTGTATATATGAAATTAAAATCCATTAATGACCCTATTATATATATAGCTGGATCTTGATCTTGCATATAACTAATTGAAGAAATAATTAAGTATCCACCCTAATTAAACATTAATGGTGTTCTTACATCATAGGTGGGGTGGTCGGAGGGCAGCTCAAACGAGTAAAACAAGGCCGAACAACCCTTGAGCGCGTCCATTATGCTGTGATAATCCAACGGGTCCGAATGGAAAACTCTCAGCTTCTTGCTCTCGCTCGACTGCTGCCTTTTGTAACGCTTCATCTCATCTAGTCAACAACACAAATTCAAACTTTATTTTTAACCCTGGATAATTGCGAGTTCTAATTATTGGCGATTAATCTGAGGATCAACTGCCTTTTGTAATGCTTCATCTCGTAATCAAACAACAAATAAAATTTCAAACTTTATTTTCAACCCCGGATAATCGCGACTTCTGATTATCGGCAATTATTCTGAGGCTCAGCTGTCTTTTTGTAATGCTTCATCTCGTATGAATCAACAACAAATCAAATTTCAAACTATATTTTTATCCGTATGCTAATGACTTGACAATAATTTCCTAGAATAGATGGAGCAAGGGGAGAGGAAATTAGGAATTGTAATTCTTAGTGGCGTTACCGTGGTTGTGGACGGCGGCGTGAACGGTGTAGTCACGATGGAGGAGGCGGTGAACGAGGGCGGAACCCAGCCGCCCCGACGCGTCCATTACGCACACTGTCTTCGATGAGTTCCACAGAGCAGCTGGCGCCATTTTCTCTCTCCTGTCTCTCTCTCACACACACTGCACACAGTGAGGATAATGGAGACGAAGGATCGGGTTCAGTTGTGATGGTGCAGCTGCAGATACCCTGTGTGTGTGTGTGTGTGTGTGTGTGTCTTTTTGTGGTATTTAAAGAAAAAGAAGAGAGAGAGAGAGAGAGAAGGGAAAGGGGAAGGGGGTGTTAGCATTGAAAGAGTGCGGAGTTAGTAGATGGCTGGGAGGGTGGTAGTTAGGTTTAGGGGCAAAAAAAACAATAATAATAATAAACTATTGAATCTATTATTATTATTATATAAAAAAGAAAAAAAGAAGTAGCTAAATCTAGAATAGTAAGAGATACTAATGATTGGATTATAGCCTTATAGGGATATAAATTAAATGCAATAAAAATGGATTTTTGTAAAAAAAAAAAATAGAAACAATATATTTATTATATCATAATTTAAAAAGATATAAATTTTAATTAGAATTTTGATTGCAACACGTTGGTTGTGTACATGGAGAAAGCATAACAGTGGGAAGAGTTTGGGTAGGCCAAGAAACGTGATTTTTTTTTTCTTTTTTTGGTCTCAACTAACGTGTTGGGAAGTAAGTGGGATATGTGTATATCTATATCTATGTCATAATTACTATTTTTGTTTGTAATGAGGAAAAGCAAGATAAGGTCTTTGGAACTCGGGTCTTTTCATGGACCCCTCCTTGGTGCGTGGTACCATTTGGACACGAATAATCTATCAACTCTGTCACAAGTATATTTTTCTTCGTGGAAAATGCTTGTCGACACCCGACTTAATTGAATTTTATTAATTATATAACAAGTATTAATATATTTATAGTATAATTGATTATTTTCTCTAATTGTATCATAATTATATAGTAAGTGTAAAAAATTCAATTAATGTCAACGTGATTGAACACAATACGGACAAGAATTTTAGGTACAATACCTTCCATTCCTTGACACTTTGCCAACTAATTTCATATTCATATTGAACTTTGCACGTTTGTGACAAAATGACTTGTAAATTTAGTACTAGTCTGATGAGAGTCGAAGCTTTTCTTTACTTGAATCACCACTTCATATTTTTCTTGGTAGAAAAAATCAAAAATAATAATAATAACCGAAGAAGAAGAAGTAAGAAAAGATGATGATTTATGGATGACTATTGCTAATGCTCAAAATAGTAGTTTGTAAGACGTAAAAATGATTATTATTAATATTATAATAGTATTAGCAAGTTTTGTGATAGAATTAATTACCAAGACCAACTATATTTATATTATTGAAAATAAAAATAAGAGAGTTGGGCCTAGGTCTAAGTTCTACCCCAATGACCAATTGAGTGTTTGAGCCTTGAGGGCCTGGATCTCAGTAGCTTCTAGAAGACTACAACATTGTCATATCTCATACAGGGAAACCTAATATTATCCAACTTATATTTTAAGTCGTTGGGTTGGATTTAATATGATGATTTAAAGCTGAAAGCATCACCCAAACATTATCCAACTGGATAACAGCGTATCATCACAAGCTGTTCCTTTCTGGATTTTGGCAATTAATAATAATGAATAGACCCTACCACTTTTATTGGACAATGCCCCATCAATATCACACCCCACAAATCAATTTTGTGCACAATATTTTTCTCTAAAAAGAAATGTCATAATATCAAGAGCAAACAATTTTATTTGTACAAAGTCAAGCACCAACTCATATATCCAATGCCACTGGACCTGGATTTGTAGCCTTTTAAATTTAATAGCATTTAAGTTTCAGGTTCGAACTCTCCTCTCCTATTCCCCTCAGGTGAGTGTGGGTGCGGATGTTTTGCTCCGGTTAACATCTATAGTGTCCCGAGTGGACTGTATCAAAACACTTGATATATCCAATAATTAAATTTCAAGAGAAAAGTTAAAATCTTACTTGTTACAAATTGGTTATATCACAAAAGGCGATCAAAATTGCTTTCAACCCGTAGAGAGATTACACTGGTTACATGTATATGTATCAAGCCTGTGATGATATAGCCGCAGCGTTTACATAAGCCACCTTCATCTTTTTCTGTTTTCTATCTTCGGATTTCTGAGATTTCTTCTTCTTTCTCGACATATATTCGCCCAGCTCCTCCACGTGATCCTCATTGCCTTCCTTTCCAACAACTTCTGGCTTCAAATCCTCATCTCTTAAACCTGTCTCGTTCATTTCAGGTTCGATAACAGACATTCTTGCCAGGGTATAGTCCAAGAGGAATGTGCTTCTCTCCAACCTATCTATTCTAGTATAATGCCTCTGTGAATATGGAATAAGCCCTTCAAGCAATTCTCCAATGCCCCTCATCTACACAAACATACAATATCCATCATATCATATGAAATCTCATAATCTAGTGGGTTCTATTATTTACCCCGCTTTGTCCCTGGTAAGGGTACAGCAAGAACAAAGAAAAGAGAGCGTTGCTAGCAAAGACAGTGTGACTAAGAAAAGAGAGCATTGCTAGCAAAGACAGTGTGACTACCTCGACAATCTCTGTGGGAGGGACGATGCTAAATATACGATACAGCACAAACTGAGCAATATGACAAAGTTTTGGTTTTGTATTCCATCCTCTTATGTATTCCAAAAGTAAACAAAGTTCTTCCTTGCCAAACGGGCTAAGAGCTTTATCAATCACGACACCAGCATCTGTCCTCCTGTAAAGAGCTCTCAGGCTAAGATAAACACTGCCACAGAGATACCAATCAACACAGTTGCAATAAAAAAAATATCACCTGCAGATTTGACCAAACAACTCAAAAAGCTTGTGAGGTCTGCGAAGTTCAAGTGCAAGTTGGATAGCTCTAGTGTAATCAGCATCTAATACAGCATTTTCTAGTTCTTGCCCTCTCAAAACGCCTTCCTCCTGGAAAAGTAATATGGCAATGCTATATCAGATCCCTAAAATGCCCATAACGAACAAAAAAAAAAGGAAGAAAAGATACATGTAGCTTTGATACGAGGGAGAGCAAAATAATTGAAATAAATGTAAGCGAAATCACTGCATGTATGCATGTATGTTCCAATCTAGAAAGTAAAGTGTACCCCAGTAGCCAATCACAATATTGTCCACGTTTTGATGTTCACAAAGAATGATTCAAATTTACAATGAGATGCCTCACCTCTTTACGAAATTCTTCCTCTTTATCAGCAGCTGTAGAGTCATGCCACAAATTAATAACTGCATCACCACCACCTGTTGCAAGCATTTCTGTCCGCTTTCCAACAGCCAATGCCCATATCTGCAAAACTTACAGTGTAAGCAGGGGAGACAACAATGGTCTAACGAGGGTGAAAATGACATTGGATGATAACAAAAATCTCCCAACAGTGTTTCTTAGAATCTGATTAACATACAAAGATTTATGTTTCGAGAAATAAATAACAGACAAAGGATTATTTTGAGTGCCTTAGAATGTTGAGAATGATAAGAAATACTACATTTGATAAAGGCTCCACTGTACGACAAATGGCAAGAAGGATTAGCACTTCAAGGCCAAATCTGATGCTTTCACGAAAAACACAATGAGATATTGAACAGCATCTCATGTAAAAGCTTAAGTTGTTACAGAAAGCACACCCCCTGATGCATAGCCCATATATGTTTCCAAATGTCAAGCATGCTAGTCTATTCAAGTATTGGTTGGTGAGACATAAATGATCCTAGCCCAGAGCTAGCGATATATGACAACTTATTACCCAACACCTAAAATATATAATGGTCTCAAGCAAGAAGACTTTCAATATGCATAGTTATCGTCTAGAGAAAAATTCAGCACCTTATCTTCATGTTGGTCATAAGTAGCCAAGCATTCATTGGTCTTGACAGTCCACAGCTTCACCAAGCCGTCAGCACCTAGTAACCGAATCAAATCTATTCAAAACCAAAGCTAAAATATATTAAAGTTACGGAAAACAGATTTGTGATTAACAGACTAGATTACCACAAGAAACAAATTGAGTCCCCCGCGTAATGAATGAAGCTGTAATGACACTTGATGTATGTCCTTCAAATGTTTTTAGACATGAACCATCAGAGATAGCCCATATTTTAATTGTCTTATCACCAGAAGCTGTTATGACACATTGGTCCACTGGAGAGAACTCCACAGACCAAATTCCCCTCTTATGTCCTTTGAGCACAACCACGGAAACCAGATCCGGGAGCTTCCATATGCATGCAGTGCGGTCCTGAATATTTGGAGAAAGTAAAGGAAAAGAATATTAAATGGCTTGAAACAGACAACACGTAGGTCAACACCATCGTATTTTTCTCTTCATGTTTCACATTTTGAGTTCGACAGCAATTTCCTTTAGTAGAACAATAGCTAGAGCAATCTTATTTTACTGACCTGGGATCCACTACAAACAAGGCTATCATTGGGTGCAATTGCTAATGAGTTAATATCTTTATCATGGGCTGCTACTACTGCTTTTGTTTTCAAGTTGGAAACTTCTTCGGCATCTTCTGAGATGCCATCTAAGCTCCATACCTTCAGCGTACGATCACTAACCAAGCAAAAACAGGAGAGGAACTCTCAGAGACAGACAATGTTATAACCAAGAAAAACTAATAGCAAACCATTAGATGTATCAGTATCTCCAAGTTTATGCACATCAAATGGAGAGAGAGACAGAGACAGAAACAGAAAAAAGACATAATTACCTGCTAGCGCTAACAAAAAAGTTCCGGTTTCTCTTTGAGAAAGCAACAGCACCAACAGCCCCCATGTGACCTATGCCAACTCCAACACAGAGTTGGCTTTGGGCCTCCCACAACCTAACCTGCGAACATAAGAGAATCAGAAAATGATACAGAAGTCTTAAAGTAATAATACAATGCAAGTAATAAGTTTATACTGAAGCTGAGATGAAAAATAAAACAGAACATCAACTGATATATACAAAGGAGAGCATCATTGTATCGGTGAATAACTTACAGTGTTGTCTTTGCTTCCTGTGACGATGAGTGTTTTTCCAGAACTTGATACACATGTATCCAGGCATAGAACTATATCTGTATGGCCAGTCAAAACATAGGAACATGACATTGATGCCAGATCATATACTCGCACCTACAAATTATATAAGATTAAAATAAAGTCAAAATAAAGAATTGAAAATCACAACTTTCTTCTACATCAAATTGGCATGTAATCACTAAGAAAAGAAGGCTGGGATGATGCTGTCGTCTCTAGCACATATGAGCAGTGTTGCTGAGAAGAGGTTAATAAGAAGTCGTGCATCCATTTACCAATTTGCCTAACTTAAAGGTATATTTGTTTATGTATGATTCAATATAAGTCTAGATAAAGAGAAGGAAAACGTCATATGAACAATGTTAAGCCTTTTGCAAAGAAGTGCCACGCAAAAAATGTTGCACAGAAACAGTAAATAGAGGACAAAGGACATGACATAATTGAAAGGTCGCATCATTGACAAATTTAAATAGCTATACCATCTTTTTTTTTGATTGGGCTTTAAAATCAACTGAAACGTTTAACTACCAAAAATAACCGGAATGTTTAGTGAGTCAGGAAACTGTTTAACAGTAAACTAGGTGCCGTGTCAGACAATCTGAAACGGCATTAATTTCAACTTGAATTAAACATGAATCCTGACAAGCTTCACCGAGATGCTGACATTAAACTGCTTACTTGTTCAACACTAGTAGCAACAGCAAGGAAACGTTCTTCTTCACCCAAAAACTTCATATCTGCAATCTCTTCATTATACCCAATTAGCCTTTTTCTGAGCGACAAGTTCAGGCTATAATCAGCATGGTTTTCCAAATCAAAGATGAGAAACTGCTGGTCAGCTGTAACACAGAGCAATCCTTGACCCAATGGCAGCATCATGGCAGAGGTAAAACCTCTTTTAACCTCTTCTTTGTCTAAGCTGACAGTCAAATCTGAAGATTTCTGCTCAAAGAGGAGCATTGCCCTGTCTCAGAGAAATTATAAAAATTTGGTACGGTTAAGTAACATTTAATGGATCATCTATTAAGCATGCAAGATCAAAAGACAGATATACAGATCCCTCATATGAAATTCCGTCTTTGAAATATCCAAAAGCAAAGTATTACATTAGCTGAACTCATGACGCTAAAATTCCAAATGAATTTCCATGTGAAAAGGCAAGAGCCTTATGCTCAGACAGAAACATACACTTTACCTACATATCACATAGTGTATCACTTTATGAAATTTTCAAAATATTAGAGAAATACGGATTACATACCCATCTGAGTTCCATATCCGTACAATCCCACGTTCACCAACCGTTACAAATTGAACAGATGATGAACTGATCTTCTTCTTCCCATGTTTCTGAGTAATTGATGACAAACATGAGGCAAAAGGCGACTCTGAACCAAACGTGCACACAGCTTCTAACGCCTCATATGTCGGTAAAGTAGTTACACAGCTATAATCATGCAGGTTCCATATATTTACAACCTGAGATTACACTGGAAATCAGCATGTGCTAATATAGTATGCCATAAGACAAAGAAATAGATTATAAAAATACAAAGGACAAACTAAGTAGCCACTGTCTAGAACTAGCAATTATACCATATTCAACAATGTTGGAACTTTTAGTAACTAGATTTTTCAATACACTTCAGCTGTCACAGATTTTTAATAATGATTATATATATTTGTAAAAAGGAAAGTAAAGAAAGAAAATTCAGTTCTGTCCAAACCACACAAATAGAAAGCATTATCAACTCAGATTATCAAAATTAAATTTTCTCTCCTGCACGACTCTCATATGGTTATGTTAGTGATCAGAATAGGTACAGCAGAACATCTAAATGTACCTTATCTCTTCCAGCAGTAATCAAGGTCCATCCATCTTCAGATATTGCCATGGAAGTAACCGTTGACTGATGTTTCTCTAGTGTGGAAACACACTTTTTGCTTGAAAGATCCCACACTCTAACAGTGGCATCATCACCACTGGAGAAAAGCTGCACACAATGATCAAAACTGAGCTTAATTTGCACTTAAATCCCCCAGGTATGACTGATTGCACAATTGAAAAATTAGAACTCATTGACTAATACTTCTCATTTCAGCTAAGAGAACTCACAAGCAACCGATTCGGGTCAGGGTGGAAAATGATGCTGGTTACCAACCCTTTATGCCCCTTGAAATAATGAGTGCAGAAGCCTCCATCCACATCCCACACTTGCACTTTCTTATCAGCTCCTGCTGTCGCCAGCAACCCCCCTGATGCGTGGCAAGCCATTCCCATCACCGGGCCTTCATGCCCTGTTTCCAACACGCCAAAGTACATTTTCTTCAGAAGAAAAACCATGTTATCACTCAAAACAGTAACTCATATACCTAGCGTTCCGGAAGCAGATAATTAAGCTCTTGGAAACCGAAATTAGAGAAAACCCATTGAAATTTCCAAGATACTATTCCTATTTCCAATACTAAATCTTCAACCAACACTCAACAACACACAAACAAGAAAACGGCAAACCTTCCAAGAGCGTAGGCAGTTGAGGGTCGAGAGATCCCAGACTCGAATTTGGCGGCTGTGGCTGGCGGAGAAGAGGAAATCATCGTTCGGGCTGAGGAGAAGGGCGGTCACAGGCTCGGAATCGCCCTCGATGGTGGATTTGATGGCGGCGTTAGAAGAATCAACAATTTTGATCGTGTCGTCGCAGGCGCAGACAAGGAATGAGCCGTCGGATGAAACGGCGTAAGGGCCGCCTGTATAGAATTGCTGTAGAGATTGAAAGCTCCTATAGTTCTTCTTCAATGTCAACGCCGACGCCATGACTGGGGACGGCGATGGTGTACTCGCCTGGAGCCGTGGGGGTTTAGGGTTTTAGCCAGAGGTGACGGAGGGCACGTACGGTAAAGTCGCGCCGAAAGAAGAGCGCGTTTATATGTATATATATATTTGATAGTGGATAATATGAAATCGATTTGAGTTTATTTTCTTTGCCTTTTTTCTTTTTAATTAGAGCGCATTCATGTTTGCATTTGCAACCCCCGAGAATTGT
This sequence comes from Petrea volubilis, assembly GCA_026212405.1. Classification (NCBI taxonomy): domain Eukaryota; kingdom Viridiplantae; phylum Streptophyta; class Magnoliopsida; order Lamiales; family Verbenaceae; genus Petrea; species Petrea volubilis. The sequence continues at coordinate 23,474,346 of CM047883.1, read as the reverse complement.
AAAATATAATTACAAATTAATTTTTTTTATTTTAAAAATTATAAATACTATCGTGATATGGGTATTAATTTTACAAAATTAATCTATCATCAAAACGGAATGTAATTAATAGTTTTATTTATAGTATTTTTAATAGAATTTTGAGATATGATTCATATGGTCTTAATTAGTCAAAAATATATAAACTATATATTATATATGAATTTCATTTTTTTAAAAAATAACAGTGATGGTATTGGATTATAGATGATGATACGCAATGATGGTTGTAGGGTATAAATTGATGAAATTATGCTGCAAAAGTTTGTGAACTAATAAAATTGATTGAAGGGTTTTATCATGTTCGACGATGCATATCTTTTGAAGCTAGGTTGACTATAATGGTTGCAAAAAAAAAAAAAAATTTTAAACATTTCTATTAATGTTTATAATAAGATTCTAAACTTTGATGTAGTATTTGTAATTTTCAAAATAGGAAAATTAATTTATAATTACACTGTTCGTCAAAGAGTGTAGACATAATTTGCCCTTTTAATTATTAAAGAATAAAAGGGTGGAGAGAATGCAAAGAGAATTAAAGTCTTAATTGTTTGTTACATTTTTAATGAAAAATAAATGTTATTATCAAATATGACCTGCAACATTTTTTTAAGTATATACTGTTCAATTATATCAATAACTCAAAACATACAAATCAAGTTATTACGTTATTATCTCATATTAAATTATTTATAAATCAAACAATTATATTATAAATAAATGAATATATTACTATTAAAGTTGACGTGGCATATTTTCGACCGGCATTCGCGTGCCACGCGTCACTTTTTCCAAAACGCTCAAGCTAGCAAGCATGTTTATTGACTAGATTAGGAATCATCGACGAGGTTAGCAACCCGTCAAACCTGTTCCAACGATCTCGATCGGTCAATTCTTTCATCGATCGGGTCAGGGGTCTTGATCCCTTGAACCTATCCCATCGATACTTTTGGTCAACATAATTATCGACCAAGACCATACCGGATCCAATGAATCCCTACTAACATTAAATGCTTCGTCAGTTGGGGTGTGGTTCGGTCACATAACCCCATGCCTCATTAATTGGGGGCCAACTAATACCACTAAGCCCTATTCTTAGGCTTATAGGTCACCCACCTCATCAAATGATGGCCTACTAAGCCTAAGGGTCCCATAGGGAGTGACCTACGTGGACACAATATAAATACCATTGCATTTATAGTAAGATTTTGACTCATTAATTGTTTTCAACGCCCTTACTCTACTCAAATCTCTACAAAATCAATCTTGATTAGCTCACATTGCCTTTCTCTTGTTACAGGTCAACTTTTCGATCAAATACCTCCACCTACACACTCGACCATAGTTACTGATCAAGATCGATCAGCTCCCAAAATCGACCCGCATCAAAAGTAATTAAATAACTATATTACATTCAATATTATTTTGCTAATACCACATAAAAAATTAACAAGACATAACTAATACTTATGTCTTACAATGGACTATGGATTAATACTATCATATGTAAGTACTATTTAGAAGGTTGAATGTCACTTTACCCCTTCAAATTATGTATTTAGCGTTATTTTGTCTTTCTCAATTCTTAAAAATAAGTATTTCAACACTTAAATTTTCATTCACTGGTTATTAATTAACTATCGAGAATTTAACATAATGCGACAATTTGATATTTTCATTTTTCTTTTTCTTTTTCTTTGAGCGCCAAAACAAAAATATTTTTTTATGATTGACTTCTAGCGAAATCATTTCATTTACATAAATCATTAATTAACACAAAAAGTAGAGTAGAAGTTTTAGAGGCTCATGCCTCTGCCTAGTGTAATATTTTAGCTCGTTTGTCTACCAAAAAAAAAAACATGAAAAGTAGAGTAGAAAGAAGGTTCAATAGGATATGCATATGCATTCTCTATAAAGCCTCGTTTCCTTTGAAGAATTTGAATTTGAATGAGAAATTAAAATAAACAAATTTAAAATTCCTCGTATTTGATTGAAAATATACGATACAATATCTAACACTAAAGTATTTATGCTCCCTTGCGTCTTTAGGCTGAGAGCCCGTTTGAATGGGTTTTTTTCAAAGAAAAAACACTTATTTTTTGAAAAAAAAAAACACTTCAAACAAAAAAAATTGTGTTTTGATGGTTTTTTTTATAAAAAAAAATCAGAAAAAAGCCAAAAATGGCTTTTTTTTATAAGCTACTCATAGTAGCTTCAAATAAAAGTGCATTTTAAAGCACTTTTAACTATTGTTTCTAAATACAAAATTGTTTGGCTTAAAAAAAAACTCTACCATAAAAAACACAATTCAAGAAGCACTTTTTTTTAAGTCCAACCAAACGGGCCCTGAATTTTATTCAATTTTTATTTAAATTATGATTCACATTTGCTTAATGGAACTTTCTATCAATAATATATGTTCGTTTTTTCAATTATATAAAGCACTTTATTCAATTATGTTCGTTTTTTTCACATAGAAAGTGTGCTTGCCTACTAATTCTCTCTTACAGATATGGAGGAATCACTTATATGGAAGACTCACGCAACATTTTTTAATAATAAGAGCATCTCACCACATTTCTATTACAATACATTGTGGCCAAGAACAAGAAACAAAAAGGGCTCGTTTATTTTTATAGCTGATTTATAAGTGATTGTTTCTAATAATTTAATTGAATATTTGAAAAAGAATTTAGTAATAATTTGGTCTAAAAAAACAAATTTTATTAATTCAATTAGCAATTTATAAGTCACACTTGACACAATTTTTTTTATGGATATTGCGTAATTTTTAATTGTTAAAATAAAAAAATTGATCAATAATAATAATCTATGTAACTATTATTATATTTTGAAAAACAAACATGATCCAAATATTAATTAGAATTTTAGTCATTGGGCTTTAGCATAGTGGTGGGACTTGAAGTTATTATCATTTAGCTCCTAGTTCAAATTCTCTTATTCTCTTTTTTTTTCTTTGTCGATGAGCGTGTATCTGAAAAAGAATCAAACTATTTAGCCGATCATAAAAAACTTGTTTGAACTTGAATCTTTATGCATAACAAACAAAGTTTGAACATATTTGTTCGTCTGATAAACTTTAGAACTTGATTCGAACTCGACTTGATTAATTAAAATATAATAATATGTATGTAAAAATGTCAAAATACTCGAACTCAACTCGAGTTTGGCTCGACTGAAGTTTGGCTCATTTAATAATAAGACTCAGCTCAAACAAGATTTCAAATTCGATAATAAATTCAAATCAAGTTTTAATAGTACTTTACTCGATTAGAATCGATTCATTCACACCCTTGTCTCCATTCAGTTAACAATTAGAGGATGTTTTTAGCGAATAGTATTAGGAAAAAAAAAAAGAGTAATAAGAATTTTAAAATGTTACTAATGTAAGAATGTTATTCCCCGTCTTATTTTATTGGATTTTAACTTTGTAAAAAAGCAATAAACCAAAAAAAAAATCCAAAAATTCAAACGCCATGGGCACCTTTATATTTGCCCTATTTCCTCTTTGTCCGACATTCAAACAGACAATCTCAGCGACGACGATGTCGGAGAATCCTAAGAGATATCGCATAGTATACGCGCTCGCGCCCAAGAAAGTTCAGAGCTTTATCCAGCCATCTCTCATCAATCTCGCCAACCAACGAGGAATCGATCTCGTCCCCGTCGATCTCACGAAACCCTTGATCGAACAAGGACCCTTTGATTGCGTTATCCACAAATTATCCACCCCGGAGTGGATCAATCAGCTGCAGCAATGCCTTTCCCAGTACCCGAACGTCGTCGTCGTCGACCATCCCCGCGCAATCGAGTGCCTCCACAATCGTATCACCATGCTCCAAGTCGTGGCCCAGCTGAACGTCACTCCCCAAGTGTCGCTCGGTGTCCCCAAACAGGTGTTTGTCGAAAGTCCTGAACGGCTGTCGGGTAGCGTTGTGTCGGAAGGGATGGATTTTCCGGTGATTGCGAAGCCTCTGGTCGCGGATGGGAGCGCGGGCTCACATCAGATGTCTTTGGTTTTTAACGAGGAGGGCCTGGGTGGGTTGAATTTGGACTCCCCGTTTGTGTTGCAGGAGTTTGTGAACCATGGAGGGGTGATTTTCAAAGTTTATGTGGCGGGTCAGCACATTCAGTGTGTGAAGAGGAGGTCGTTGCCGGATATTTCCGAGGAGAAATTGGGTGTGTCTGAAAATCTGTTGTCTTTTTCGCAGATATCGAATGTGACTGCTCAAGATCAGAGTGATGAGAGCGTTTCGAAGCTGATGGAGGCAGCTGAGTTGCCCCCGCCGGGTTTTGTGAATGAAGTAGCTACTCAACTGAGGCAGGCGTTGGAATTGAACCTTTTTAACTTTGATATGATCAGGGACAGTAGGGTTGCGGGCCGGTATCTTGTGATCGATATAAATTACTTTCCGGGTTATGCGAAGATGCCATGTTACGAGACAGTTTTGACTGATTTTTTCCTCGACATTGTGCAACAGAAGCAGAGTGTGGTTTCCGGTGATTGTGAGCCGGTATAGCTGAAATTTTCCGGCAGTCTTGGTAAACCTTGTGACCCGGTGGGATGATTATGATTTATGACAATGGCATTGCCATTAGGTTCTTGGTTGATGACAATCCGAGAGATTTCAAGATAGGAGGTGAATATGTGACTAATCTTGAGCAAGCACATGCGTGGAAAATCCACCTACGGAAGCTGATTGTACGTTTTTCGCATTCTACCAAATCTTGGTCCTTTTTTGTGCTGTTAATTTCTAATTCAAGGCTGCAGTGAAGGAATGTGTTTTCATGCCTGAAATAAGGTTAATTGCTAGAGTTGTTGGCTGCTGATGCTTTATGTAATGCTAACTTCATTAATTTCATATTGTTCCTTGTTAGACTAATGTATAAATTGTTACATGTGGTGACAGGAATGGTTTTTTTATAAATTGTTACATGTGGTGACAAGGCATGGTTTTTTTCTGTGGTGAGGCTTATTCTAAGATATTAAACAGGCATCGCATTTGATAATATCCTATAAAAGTGCTAGTTTTGTCAAAGATCACTTTGAACATAAGCCCAGGTTCTTTAGCATTGTAAGACCAAAATAGTTTTTGACCCTCCATTGTGATATGTAAAGATGTTAGGCTTCTATTTCAGTTCTACAGTTGCTGCTTCTTATAAGGTTATAGTCGAAGAAGTAAGCAATAATGCCAAAGTTAAGCTAGTTTAGGGCCATCTTGCTTTACAAGCTATAATAGCTCGTAAGTTGGGGCTAATTTTGGCCAACATATTATTTTGTCCCGGTAACGTCTGATATTTGTTTGATGATCTATAAGAGCAAGTAGTGGTTCAATGGTTGCTTCGGTTCTTTGTGGTGCATGATATTTGACAGGAGGGGCTTGCCCGATTGACCTGCTACTTCTCGTTTAACGTGATTTAAGGCGGTATAGAGCGATCATTTTGATATAGTTCTTTGTAATTTACATATGATGGAAAGCCTTGCTACACGGAAATTTGGGGTATCGTCTGATTTGAAACACCTTGTGTGGATTAGTTTTTATCTTTTTTTGACTTCTTGGGTGGTGTATTTGAATGCAGCCCGAGTTCCAAAAGCTGATGTTTTATGCGTATACGGTTCCAAAGGTTGATGGCTATGGGGTGCAAGTGTATGCATCTTCCTTAACATATTGGTAAAATTAGGTGGGGTTAGTTTGTGTTCAAAGAGTCAATTGGGCACCTACTTCAATATTTATGATTTATGAATTATGAAATCCCTTGTCGCACAAGATTAGCTTCGGATTCGGACATTGTTCAAGTCTTGCACTCAAAAGTTGCTCCTGGCATGTGGTGATATCACTCCTCTGAATTGCATCAACACACACCACACACAACTACACACACATGTGTATGTGTATGTGTACGTATGTGTGTGTAGCTGCTGAAGTTTACTCCACCTAATAATGAAGATATTATTGACTTGTGTTTAGCTACATGCTCTATGAACCTTATCCAGACAGACTATACATGGTAAGGTATTCTTGACAATGAAGATTCACCCAGAACCACGACCAAGGGATACAGGTGCCTCGATGTGACAGTCCATGTATAAGGCTTTTGACATTTTATTGCCTTGAGAAATATTTTTTTTAACCCCCGTGGCAGCGAACACCGTCTTTTTACCTAATAGTGGGACTTATATGCTTATTTCTTGATTAGTTTACTTTACTTTTCATGCCCCGTGATTGAAAAACCGTGGAATACAAAGAAAAAGGCTCATTCGTTGCACTTAATTGAGTTGTGAATCTCTAAAACAACATATATATCAATGTTTTACTTTATTATATGACTAATGATAAATCCAGAGCAAAATTCATGATTCCAAGAGCAAATCTTGTTCAAATGTTTTTTTTTTTTATCTTCAATGATGAATGAATTAAATTATACCAAAATTTACTTCCTAATATGATAATTAGGATAATTAATGCAAATGAAAAGGTTCTCTCTATATTATCTCTTTGCATTTTTATTTGTGGCCCCTCTATTAAATAAGGTTCTTTAATGTTTGTGTTTTATTATAAAATTTAAAAAATTAATAAAATAATTGGGTGGGATATTGAATATTAAAAAAAAATAGAAAAAATATTATCTTGTAATCTAATCACTCTTAAAATCGCGGGATTAAATTGAATAATCAGTTTTTTTCATTGAGAAATGAAACTTTTATATTTTTTTATATGAATAAATATTCTCTTATAAAATTAAAATCTTAAAAAATATCACAAAAATGTGAAAAAATGAGATAAGATTGAATCAACCACTACAAAATTCATTCAATTGTAAGATTATATTGGGAGAATTTACTTTATCATTGATATTAATAATTAGAAAATTTATAAATATTGTAAATAATACGAGCAATTGAAAGATCTATAAAAAAATTCAAAATTTATAGCTAAAATATTATATAATAAAGAAAAGAACAAGGAAATCTAATAAATCTAGCCAGTACTATAATATAAAAATAATTAGATGAGTTCTTTTAATCAACGATCAAAATGCTTACTAATACAAACAACAAAAATATAAATATTTAAAAGGACTAATATAAAAATAGATGAAATTAAATCCTCAAATAATGCCAAATAATGGATATTTCAAGAAGAAGAAGAAATCTAGTAACAAATTAAGTGAGAGAGAAGAAATAATTAAATAAAAGATTCTTTCATTTTTTTGATATATTAGACGACATTAATACAATATGAATTAAAAAAAGGCATGCAATACTGATAATTGATCAAGAAGGGCAAAATAATAGTTAACTAAAATTTACTTTGGCATTATGGATTTTGGGGAAATTCTAGCCCAGACCCGGCTCGGCCGAACCAGTGTTAATCACGTGGCAAGTGTTTTACACTTGCCGTGTGAATGGTCGATAATTTAGGGAGAGTGACCAATCACTTGACAAGTGCAATACACTTATAATATGATTTGTTTGGTTCGGCCAAGCCAGGTTCAGGTAAGAATTTTCCATGAATTTTGCTCATAATTTATCATTAGCCTTATTATATTATTACACTTCATTCAATGATCTAATGTTCATCAGTTGGGTATATTTCCATTCAAAGGGGTATATAAGAAATTACAGCCTAAACAATTGAAACAAATCATCCCGAAACTCAAATATTGACTGAAACAAAGTCAAAATGTAATATGTTTGGTTTTACATAAGCTTCTTAAAAATCCTATGTTTTGACACTAGTGTGCTGTTGAATATAATTATACCAACCCGCGAGCTATACATCTGTATTGTTGGCCTCCGTTATCAAGAAATGAGATTGGTCATGGTGATAAGCTTGCTTGACTGCAATAAAATAAATTAATAAATCAGCAACAGATTATCAAATTCTGTTACAAGACAATGAAAGGGAACATAAAACCATAATTTAATCTACTTACTCAAGGATTTGTTTCCAGTAGTAGTTGTTTTCTTCATCATCCATGAGATCCCCCAAAGCCTCAAAAGTAGTTGAAGTAGATGAAGGGTTCGAAAAATCTGTCGCGAAAACATCAATGTTTCGCGTTTCGTCGTCTCTTCTTAAACGCTCGGGCGATGCTGACACCAAACCAGGCATTCTGTGATTGGACGCTACAAGAAAAATAGCTTCTTGTTATTACAAGATTTACACTGTGAAAGATAGTGTCATGTTAAAGAGACTGACTTGTTTTTCCTTCAATATCTCCCACGAGCATATCGGTCTCCATTGCGTTTTCGTGAGTACTGTCGAGGAAGACAGGTTGATCAGAGACATTGCTGATGAAGTCTGGTTGAAATGTTAAAGCGTTATCGCGTGGCTGAAGGCCGATGAGTTGATCGGTTGACAGCGAGTGAAGATCAATGGCAGTGTCCACGGGCAGAGGAGGTCGACCATTATTACTAACATCACTGTTCAACAACTGCAGGATATTGCTTATGAGTAAGATTTTCGCCAACTTAGCAGCATCTCTCTGAAACCTCATAACATTTTCCCAGGCACCGGCGTTGGGATTTCTCGAACTGTTTGCAAGGAAATTCGGCAGTAGTACAGGAAGGAGCGAATCGAGGCGAGGTGTCATCGGCGTGTGAGTAACGGGATCAATCCCATTTTGAAGCAGCCTTTTCTTGAGACGGGTGTTCCAGAAATTCTTGATTTCATTATCTGTTCTTCCCGGCAGATAACTAGCTATAGCCGACCACCTGCAATTCAACCCACACATCAATATGAACAAAAAAAAAAAAAAAGATCCAATCTTGACTGTGACATTTATCAAACATGCGGGCCATGTGGCGGACAAAGTTGAAAGCTTGGTTACTTGTTCCCGAGCTTTGCATGGAGATCGATAATGAGTTGCTGTTCTTCATGGGAAAAGGCTCCTCGTTTGATATCTGGCCGGAGATAGTTAGTCCACCGGAGACGACAGCTCTTGCCGCACCTGTTGAGCCCGGCGAGCTTCGGAAGCTGTTTCCAGTTCCCATGGCCGAATTTTTGAACGCAGTCTATGAGTTTTTGATCTTCTTCGGGTGTCCATGGCCCCTTCTTCACCCCATTTTCCATTTCTGGTATCTCCATCTTATATGTATAGTGTGTGTGTGTGTGTGTGTATATATATATATGTGTGTGTGTGTGATTTTTTGGAGAAATGTAGTCGCAGATGAATAGAAGTTAATTTTGTTTGGCGTTAATTAAGAATATGGGCGTAGTTAGCTGTTTATATAACAGTGCGGCTGCTGGAAATTTCGGAGTCATCGACTCCATTTTCCACCTCCCTCTCTCTCTCTCTCTCACACACACACACACACATATATGTATATAGTGTGATTTTTTTTTTTTTTTAAAATCTGTAATAGCATTTACAGAGTTCACAATAAATACGCAACACATGTTTATATGTAAAACACTATTTTCCCATTAAATATAAAATGAAGTACAAAAATTGACACGTCTAATGAACTGAGAATGAGAAATATAATGTGGAATAAAGAGAGAAAACATAAGATTTGAAGCATACCATAACAAGCAGTACATGACCACAAATTGTTAATGATCTAGATTCTAGTGTTACTTTAGTTATAAATTAACAATAAATCTAAATTGATTGCCAAAGAAAAATATATTTCTTTTTCTCATTTTCTTATTGAGTAGATTTTTCTAATTTCTTTTTGAGCTTGTTTGGATGGATTTTTTTCTTCAGAAGATAAATATTTATTTTTATTTTTATTTCAAAAAAAAGCACTTTGATGAAAAAATTGTGTTTGACTATGCTTTTTTAAAAACGCAAAAGCTAGAAAAAAAAAGTTTAAAGGCTGTTTTTTTATAAATTATCCATAGCGGCTTCAATAAAAATATCTTTTAAAACACTTTTAATTACTGCATCAAAACGTAAAATTATTTGATTTAAAAAATGCATTATTATAAAAAATACAATTTGAAAAGTTTTTTTTTTAAAAAAAATCTTATACAAACGGCTCTTAATTTTCTAAAAGAAGACTATGCTTGAGCTTCCAACTTTGTGAATATTTATCTAAAATTGTGACAAATTAGTGGTAAATACCAAACCCCACCAACCAATCGGCAGGTAAGGAATTGGCGCAAATAATTACCAAATATAATATTGAGTTCAATGTAAACCCGAATAAATAATAATAATAATAATAATAATAATAATAATAACAATAATAGTTGATGTGGCTTGAATTTTGATGGATTCGAATTATAATCCGACCCAAAGAGTCTTGGGGTGTGACTAGAAATGAACTTTTAATGAAATTCTGTGTTAGTAGTGGAGAGCCAGGCCTAAACCTTTATTTTCGGCCCGCTTTTGCTAATTATATGTAGAGGAGGTCTAGGGTTTGGAGTCAAACTGAAAAATTGGATTGTAACACTCTGTTTTGCTGGATGATGTAGGCCATTCTGGCCAAACTATCAACTCTCTTTTTTTCTTTCTCGTTTATATTTGATTATATATATGATTGTTGCACTTTACATGTCTCTTTCAATAATTTTATTGATTAATCATGTTCAATTTTTTAGTATTACTTCAATGATTATAAATTTCAAGGAAATATATTGAATAACTTTTAACAATTTGTATGTTGCGTTGATAATTATGTCTAGAATATTTTCGGAAATTAAAATAAAATAAACCAAAATAAACACAGGATACGAACAAATATTAGAAAAATAGGCATATTTTATGCTGCACCCAATGTCTAGTGCCAAGTGTAATATTTACAAGACCAAAAAATAGCCTTGGCCATACGATAAATCATATCTTATGTTGTAGACAAGTGAAAAAAAAAGGGGGCAAATTATGTCTTCACCATTTAAGGTATAATGTAATTACAAATTAGTTTATGGGGTCTTAAAAATTATAAATACCCCCTTCAAGTATGCACCAATATAATAAATTTCATTCTTTATCAAAGTGGAACATGATTATGAATTGTTTTTTGAGACGAGATTAACATGCTTCTTAAAAGTTCAAAACGTAAAAGTTGTATGTGATATCAATTTCAAAAGGAAAAAAAATTTGCGGCGGTATCAAATTATTGAAAGTGATGTCTGATGGTGGTTGAAGTGGTATAATTGTATAAAATGAAATTACATCCAAATTTTATAAGTTGGACGACATGCAAAGATCGGTGGAACAACCAAATTAATTGGAGAATTTTTTAAAATTCGACGAAGCACATCTCTTGATGACTGGGTATACTATCATAATAACAGTAGGAAAGTCATTTTCTGGACGTCTCTATTAATATTAACAAGAAAGTCCTAAATTTTGAAGAGATATTTTTAATTTTTAAAATAAAAGAGACTAATTTGTAATTATACCATACCTCAAGGGGTGTATAGACGTAATTTATCCCAAAAAAAATGTCAATTAACTAGGGGCTTTTGATGAGCTTATAAGAAAGGGCCGCAATGAGTTTACATATATCCCAAAGAAGGTGTACTAATCCAATTCAAATTTACAATACTCGTTCATAATTTAGTCACAAGAAGAAACAAGAAATGGTGTATTGAGCCCTTATCACAAACAACATGGCTATATAATCGAAACCGATATGACATTATTTCCTTAGTTTTTGTTACATAAACGAGGTCATGTAAACGTGCTGTAATAGATTAGACAAACTGATACTTAGAAGCCTCTGTTGTGACGATTCTTCTGTTCTGTACTGTTGGGAGAAGGCAACCCGACTCTTTACATTTCGGCCACTTGGACACCTTCCTTTCTTCGTTCCTCCACAGCTTCGCGGCCATGGATTTGAATCCGCTCTTTGCGTAAGTCACAAATATCGTCACAAGCTCTCTGCAGGAAGCGAGGAAGGGGTTATTAGTGACATGTATAGCTTTAGTTGTGCAAAATGGGGACTACTACCGAGAACCCTTGTTATTAGTATCTCCATTCAACATTTGAGATTTAACAATAATATGTTCTTAAGCAGTGACGGAGGCAGGGCCTCGGTGTCGGGAGGTGCACTTAACTAGCTATACACTACTAACTATACAAATAATTAAATTTGGAAAAAAAAACAGGGGTGCATTAAAGGATGGCTAGTCAAAGGGTACACTTGCACTCCCTAAGTTGTATGTAGCTCCGCCACTGTGGCTAAGCATGGTAGAAATTGAAAACATGCAAAAAAAAGTAAATGCACAATGCAGACGAACAAAAAATACCAAAAAATGAAGTGACCAAGGGGGTGTTTGCAATCCCTAAAAAAGTGCTTTCTGAGCTCTTGCCGGTAAAAAGTAGGTAGCGAGTGTTTTGAGTGTTTTGTTTTCTTGCTTCTTTTGAGAAAAAGTTAAAATAAGGTAGAAGCTTGGAGAAGAGTTCAGGCTGCTTTTTCCAGCTTCGAGTTACTTTTCCAGAAGTCAACCACTGCTTTTCACTATCACTTTCCGCACACAACCCACCTTCACTGAACTTGTTCTACAATTTTAACTTCTTCAAAAGCAAAAGCATTTGTAAACACCCCCCAACAAATTTTGACTGCAATAGAATATAGACCAAAAATAATGCATGCCATAAGCACATCAGTTTCGCCAAATAATACCACCCTAATGCACCCACAGCAGGGCATATATGAAGTGTTTCACTTACAGGGGTGAGCAAGGAGATCGGCCGCCATTCACATAGTACACAAACAGGTACGAATCATAGTGCTGCCCGTTGATATAATAAAAATTGTACAGCCTCCGTAAGCACTGAAAGGACATTTTCTGGTACAAATGTATGGCTGCATTATTGTATGAGATCACATGTAGATAAACAGCACGGCAAGTTGAGATACTTGAGGCATACTTTATAACCTCATGGATTAAGGAACTGGCTGAAAATACAAGATCAAAGAATACTCATCACAAGAACTGTTAACAAAATTAAAGGAACGTAAATATTTCAAGAAAGTAGTACACCAGGCAAGGGAAAACCTATAACTTGCCTATTCCAAGATTTCTGTAGGAATCTACAACTCCCAGTGTCAAGATGTACACTAATGTTTGGTCTGTTCTTGAGGAGTCAAAGCTGAGTAAATCTTCTATCTGCAAGAAAATGACAGTTCAATTGAAAAATCGAGACCGTATAAGTACACTAAAAGATACGAATTTTTAGTTCAATCTGAAGTGAATTCATCGAAGGGAAGTGAAAGACAGACAAGATATCTACGTGGTTCAAAACCAAACAGCTATTGGCTACAAAATCCATAAAGGCTCACCTCACTATCTTTTGCTGAAATGATTCTTGCGGTAACAAATCCAATAAGTTCATCACTCTGTGCATTGGGCCGACTCCGATCAACCGCTCCCCAAGACACAATATCAAGGCCATTGACAACGTTGTGGAAGAACTCAGATTCGTACCTGAAGGATCGCCAGATGGTTCTGAGCAAAATCACACATCGTCTTATACCTTTCTCGAATGACAAAAGGAGTAGATGATTCATACCTTATGGGAAACAAATCGCCATGAATCTTCTCAAGAACCACCAAATCAGACGGTTGTATGGGCCTATAAGCTATAATCGGACGACAGGGAACTTTGAGATTCACCATTGAACAATGTAGAATCAATCCCCAGAAAATATTCGATATATTTTGAAACTCCGCGGGGCAAGAGTTTCTTCCATTTATGCAAACTTAACCACAGCAGCCATGCAGCACAGTGAATCCTACCAAAATTTTTAAACCTTAATTAGATCTTTACTGAGAAGTATAAGCATTCACAGAAAAGAAAAGGGATGTTGTGTCTCATAAATATAATTCTCTCATGTATCCTAGTAAATGGTAAATAGACCAGCATTGATCGTATATAACGGCAGCCCCAGTATCAATCGTTGAGATGAGAGTTAGCACATGAAGCTAAATAAACTGATCAATCAAAATTTCGGCACTTTCATGATATATTGCAGCTTCAAAGGGTGCTCTTTCAGAAGGTATTCAATGCTCAACAAAATCATTCAGTGTTAACATTCTGAGCATAAGATATTACAAAACAATATCATAAAAAACCCTTTCTTAAGCAGCAGATTTGAAATCTCAGAAGTTGTTTCCAACAGGGCAACAAATCCCAATCAAACCAAATCAAGATTTCGACAAAAACAAGGTCTACAGAATCTCAACTCTACAAACTACAAAGAACCCAGCAAGAATAAAACAGAAATCACCAAACTATAAGCCCACAACCATTAAAGATCACATCTTTGCACAAAAACTAAAGCCACACCAGGTGAGCTAAACTATACTATACATAAACAGAAGCCAACAATCAGATGGGCTTTAACATCCACACACAAAAATCAAAGAAAATCACGCTATCATATCAAAGCGGCAATCAAAACCCGAAACCCAAAAGGGATTTCAGCAACAAAATTCACAAAAATGATAAAAAAAAATTAAAATCAAACAAAGAAGGAAAATTGAAAATTTTTACCTTTAACCTGAGTCGCATAGATGGAGATAATGGAGTCGAATTAGATGAAGGAGACGAACAAAAAAACGAATCTTTTCCCTTCTTTTCTTGGCTAATAAGATATAAAATTACAACCCCGATTGATTGATTCGGTGGAAGAATGAGAATTGGGCATCGATCAACTTTAGATTTTTCGTGGTACCTTGCTTGGTCTTTCTCCTTTGCGAACCTCCTTGTTGTCGAGTCTTGATTGGGAAAGAGTCGCGGGTATTTGGTTTTAGTGAATTTAGTTTCTAATTGTAGAGAATTTGAGTGAATCCATGGGAATTCAGCAAAAAAAAATAGAAAGAATCCATGGGTAGGCCTCCCACAGGGCAAACTACGCTTATATTTGATGAGGTATAATATAATTATAAATTAAATCTTATAATTTTGGAAGTTATACATAACTATGAGATATATATTAATTTAATTGAATTTATTCTTTATCAAGATTGAACGTAATTAGGAGTTGTATTTTTATTATTTTTTGTAATGTTTTGAAATGGAATTTGACGGCATTGACTCGTTCAACATGTATAAAATATATATAAAGTCAATTTTAAAAAATAAAAGATGGTAATAAATCATAAATGGTGATGCCCAAAAATAATTATTATAATATAAAATGAAATTACTTCATAAAAATTGAAGGAAAACAAAATTAATTAAGTAATTTTGTTCGACTCGACAGGACATATCCGTTGATGTGTTTGTAAGAAATATATCTTTTCGAGCAATTCTATCAATATTTATGAGAAAATTCTCAATATTGAGGGATATTTGTAAATTTTAAAATAGAAAAAAATTATAATTAAACCATATTTCAAAGAGTACTGACATAATTTGTCGAGATAAATACTGCAACATTACGATATCTGCTTCTGCGCTTACAATTTTAATGTATAAAACAATAATATATTAATTAAATTATTTCATAGATAACCTTATATTACATGATGATTTACTTTCTAAATTATTTCATATGAATTCAAATAATAAGTTCTTCAAGTGAAGGTGGATATTTTACAAGGACAAGGAAGCTCCTTTAATCACTTTATTTCATTCTTAAGAATGCATTTGGACTGAGCTTAAAAAATTATTCTTGAACTGTGTTTTTTATAATAAAATATTTTTTTTAAATTAAATAATTTTACGTTTAAATACAATAATTAAAAATATTTTTAAAAATTCTTTTATTTGAAACTGTCCCAATGTAGTTTCTTAAAAAAAAGAAGAAAAAAAAACCTTTTAGACTTTTTTTTTTAACTTCTACTTTTCTAAAAAAAACCCATTGAAACCCATCCTGAAGAAAGCCCATCCAAACGGGCTCTAATTCGCATTTCACAATGACTTTTTTCCCAATTGATGACAGGTTATCATTATAGATCCATCCATATTGAAGTAATAGGTGTGCTCACATAATTGAAACAATATTTGGTTTCACATTTTTACAGAAATAAATCAACAAATATACATTTTTTTTAAAAAAAAATTTGCCATGCACAATAAGTTAAAGGAAAGCACCAGCCATAAATCTGTGGTTCAATACAGCTTCTGCAATAGGCCTCTGCCGAAAATCTGGGTTCACCATAGCCTACACAAATGCCAAATATTATCATTTACTAAAAGCTCTCACACCAAAGAAAATAACAGCACTAGTCTTTACTGCTCCATAGCAGATTATTATTCTTTTTTTTTCTGCTACAACTCACTTGGAACACCTTATAGATATCAATTGGAATAAGGCACACACGCTCGCGCACACACACACCCCCAAGGGGATGGGGAAGGAGGAGAGGGTTCGAGCCACGACCTCAATAATGTCAAATTCAAACCCACCGTTGGGGTACGACCCAATGGCTATTATTGGTACAAGTTGATCAAGAACTTAAACGAATGCAATAGGAAATAGCTATAATAAGAGGAATTAAAACCTGAAGCAACTCCCAGCCCGCACCATCACCAAGATCCAGATACTTAACAGCTTCAAGAAGACGGTCGTCAGCTAAACAATATCTGTTCCACATGCAATCAAATAAACTTTTTCATGTTTTACAGGGAAAACCAAGAGATTTTTAGCAAATCTGTCTACCATAACATATTTAATGTTACATATCCAGTCTGAAATTTTTTAGCTCAATTAATGGTTAGTGAGGCAACTTACTCTCTCACAGCTTGGACATCGAGTTGGAATGTATTCTCAAGAAGCCTCTGGTAATTTCAGACACAAATGATTAGAACTCTTATGATGACGGCCCCAGTTATAGCCTTTGTCTGGAAGAATTACAAATCAAAACATAAACTAAGATGCAGATTTGTCTCACTCGTAATGAAAGACTGTCCATCACCCCTGCTTCACAAAGTGGAATGAAGGCCATATATGCGAGAAGAAGACCAGCTTCATATCTGTAAAGAGTCAAATATAAAGTAAGCGCGCAGATTAATGATCAGCAAACACAATAAGTTGGTTAAAATTTTTTAATCGAAAGACGACTAGATCAATGTTGTTTACATGTCATCTGCTATTCCAAAGGCTCGTTTCTCCATAGGAGTAAAAGCGTCAGAAGCAGATGCCCTTCTCCAGAGACCTTCAGACAGTGTTGTCGAATTTCCCTCTAGCTCAGAATACCTTGAAAGCCATTAACATTTCCATCAGTTGAGTAAATGAATTAAGTCATGGCACGGGGCAGCAATAGATCTTACGGCTATCACATGCCAAACAGACTCTCGAATCTAAGGCATACTGCTATTAGCGTGGGTTCCGGTTACTAGCTGAGTGTTATATGAGATTAAAACATGGACTACAGGCAAGGGAACCGTCTTTTGGACCTAGAAAAGCCATCATCATCGTCCCAGTCAACTTGTAAGACTATATCACTCTGGAAGGCCATTCGCACAGGGATTTTAGTCTCCATAACCCCAAGAAAACCCATAATCAATGGGCAACAACTTTCAAATTCTATATAAAAATACCCTTTTAACTATATATTTAGAAGCTAAAGATAGGTCATACTGTTGGACATACCTTATATCAACTGAAAAGGCAAGATCTCGAAGCCTTGGAACCAGATAAGCAGCATCTTTCTCCACTATTGTACTGAAATTTGCCATAGAGAAATGTTCAATGTTTTCAAATAGCCACAGAGAGAAATCCAGGAAGGAACTAAAGTAATTAGTTTAACCGAAACTTTCTGAGGCATACTTGAGAACAACCGAAGCAGGTCCCAGACTTTGGTGCAATCTGTCCTGGTCATGCATGTAAGCCAGGCCTCTGATAGCACCCTGAAGCAGTTTAGTGATGAAGTACCTTCTCCTCTTTATGGTTTCATCTTTCTCAAAAGGATTCCAAAGTTTCTGTCCTCCAAGATCACGATCTTTCGACATCTTTTCACTAACTACTTTTGCATAGTCAGCAGCACTATACTTCCCATCATTCCGGAAAGCAAGCCACTGCAGACAACAATTGTGTAAGAAATTTTTGTAAGTACAGAGAAATGCAAATTTTGTATACAATTGGGCCTTGATTATACACGCCTGTTCACCAGTTTTTGTCTCAAATCCTCCAAGAAGTATCTGGATATTCTGCAAGGCTGCAGCGTTTGAATTGCTCTGCAAACGATGTGGATTTCACATTCTATAAATTTACAAGAACCCTAAATTCAAACGAATTTATCGTGGATTGGGTCTGGAAATGCTAAAAAACCTAGAAATTCACTGTACTTGGAGGGAAGCATGAGCACTAAGCTCATTTGCAGCCATTAAGTCAGCTTCGAGGCCACCAACTTGTTGCCCAGGATATACCTTCACAACAGTGCTTGGTCAACAAATCGTCAGAGGATGGGGAAGATACAAGAAACGAGCATTAAACTTTCGATATGCAGAACATTAGAAACAAAATGAGTAATTTAGCACAATCGTTTAGCCCAAACGCTAATACCACAACATTTCATGAAATGTTCATCCATGACAGGAGTACAGGACAGCATGTTAGCAATATCAAACCTTATATCAAGTATACAACACGAACCAAATCATATAAAGCGGCAAGATGCTAAGAGACACATATTAAAGAAACGAGCGAACATTACAATCACCTTAAATGTAACCGGGGTACCTCTAAGCGGACCCTGAGCTATTCTTCCTTCATAAAGTCTGCAAGATAGCTGCCACACATAATATAAGCAGCAAGCATAACACTCCAATGACTACTAAGATAGTATATACAACAATGAACGCTCTACTCCACAAATTTTCACACTAAAAATCCCATTTTGAATCCACATTACACAGATTAGAAGTGAAAAATGAGAAAAATAAGCAACGCACCTGATCTTCACACTCCCTTCTCCAACATCTTGAGCCCTCAATCTCCCAACATCCGATGGCAAATACTCCATGCCCATCCCCGATTGCAGCCCCGAGTAACTGCATAAACCATCAAATGCCAATCAATTTTCAAAGCTTATCATTACTGTTAGTCTCCTGCGTGCAAAAAGTGAAAGAATTTCAAGAAATTAAGCACAAACCTAGTAATATTCATGAACCCATAGCTCCCAATTAGCCTCCCAACCTCGAAAGAATCAGAATTTGTCAAGAGACTCGCTTTACATAATCCACCGCCATTGCCAACACCAACTCGTCGGCCACGACAATTCGTGACGAAATCGAAATTGAAATATCTGAAAAAGCAAACCCTAGAAGGGAGAGAAAGAGATAGACAATCAGCGGTTATCAGCTTCATCCTCTGTTTGATTTTAATCCTTCTCTGTTGAATATAGAGATATATACATACACACAGATGTAAATATCTGAAGTGAGATGGGGCCAGCGGCCACGTGTCAGTTACTTATTATTATAAAATAATATAATTTAATCCAATGGTAGCTAATCGAATCAACAGTTATGGAGCCTCTTTCCCAAATTATACTGGTTACTGCCGGTAAAAAGTCTTTAACTTTACTCGCATAGCGTGAGCCCTTGCGCTGTTCTCCAATCGAAAATTTTTGTTCAAAATTCGATTTGATTACGCTCAACAAATTATATAATAAATATTAATATATTTATTATATAATTAATTATTCTTTTTAAATTATACATTAATTACATAATAAGTGTAAAATATTCCCTATATAATTAGTTAACTTAGCGCAGATAAAAATTTTCCGTTCCCCATACACATGCTCTCTTCTCGAAATTGTTCATGTCCACCCCAATTGGAATAATAACGTTATATTTGAATATAATGATGTCAGAAGGGTATATTCATGATTTGGCCCAATTGTGTGATGGATTTGGGGTCGACGAGCAACATTGAGCGAGTAGATTTGGCAATCGAGATATTTACACACACACACATATATATACATATACATACAGAGAGAGAGAGAGAGAGAGAGAAATACACACACGACTCTGGGCTACCAAATTTGGGGGTGGCGAGGGCTACCAAATTTGGGGGTGGCGAGGGCCAAGCGGCGTGCGACGGATTTGTGATCAGTGAGTGTAGCCTTAGGCAAGGAGATTTGGGGTCAGTGAACAACGAGGGTGATGAGATTTGGGCGGTGAGCAGCGGCTTTTCGGCGGCGACAACAAGGAGAAGTGATGGTGGATTGTTAGTGATGGTTCTAATAGGGGTGAAGAGTTGATTTGGGGGAAGAGAGTAGAGTGATCAGAAGGGGAAGAATAAGGGGGGGCGGGGGGTAATAAAATTATAATAGTTTGTAATTTTTTTAATTTTTTAATTTTTTTTGAAAATTATTTATTTATGTATTGTATTATTTATGTTTGTTACTCTTAATTAATTAAAAATATTCAATATATATTTTTAATTATTTTGGATGGTATTTAAATATTTATTTTGAGAATCTTAATTTTGATATTTTTAGGGTGAAATTTTTAAAACAAAATTAAAAAGTTAGTATTTTTTATTTTTTAGCTTATTATAATAAGGAATATATTTTTTTAAGAAAGGCCAGACTTTAGATTATTTTATAATTTTAACAAAGTAAAAGGGTTTATATATAATTTTGTATAAAAAAAAAGATAGTATTTTTTAAATTCATAAGTGAAATGGGTAAATAAGCCAATGTATTTGCATTTTAAATTAAAAAGATGCCCAAAGTCATTCATTTTCGCATAGCATGCGCGTGTACCAACAACATCTTTAGTTTTGGATGGAATGGGGTTTTTTTTTGCAACGAAGCAAATAACACAAGGGGCCTATATTCAAATCACATGGTATTGTTCGCGATTTTACCAAAACACAGGGGGATCTTACAAAATATAACCAAAAATAAAATTATTACATCATTATACTTAATCTAACTGTTGAAAATACTAATTGGGTACTACCCAATTGGACAGCATCTAATGGCCCAACCCTCATAAACATTCTACTAATGACTTTCCTTAATGGCATTCCTAATGATGCTTTGCTCAAACAATGGCCTTTGTCTTTCTTTTTTCATTTATGCTTGTTTTTCTCTCTTGTCTGTATTTAATTTGATTCGAAGAGAACTTTCGTCAGGTAATAAGCGAGAATTTTGATGAGGAAAAGTGGAAAGAAAATAGAGAATATAAAAAATGAAAGCACAGAGTTCTATTATTTGAAGTAAAGAAAAAAATTTATATCCTATTTTCCTACTCAAAATCCTATGACCAAACAGAGGGTTAATGTTTCAAAGGAGAAAATGGTCCAAAATTCGGCAAAGGCTTCATGAGATAGCAAAGAGGTTTGGCGAGCACTTTACGGGTATGAAAAATTACAAATACCCCCCAATGTTTAGTTTTGTATTCCAAATTTCGTCTGCAATTATGGGGTATCAGTGATGCAAAATTAAAGACAAAGAGAGTATTTGTAACTTTTCATACTATAAGGAGTTCCTGCGAAAATTTATCATCAAATGTCCACTTTTGATTCAGTATGTGATTGTGAATATATAGGACACATCGAGTTAACGCAAGGCATGAAGTGGAGCCTTAGTGAGTTCAGGTCTATGAGTTCGCTATTTGTCAATAAATTGGTCATTTTGTCTTCAATTTAAAAAGTTAATATTTACTCTTATTAAGGTTTCAAGTAAGCGAGTAACTTGAAAGGTTTCCTAGGGAATGTGCAAAATTATTAGTCCAAATATCACATTTATTTTAGACTTTTCAACTATTTGTCTAGGAAAATTACAAAGTGTTTTTCTAGCAACTCATCTCAATTTGTAATTTTCAAATACTTTTTGAACTTCTCAAACTTCTCAATTGTCATTGCCTTTGTAAGAAAATCTGCAACTTGATCCATTGGTGTTAATGAACTCCAAGTGAATTTCTCCTTTGCTCACAAGATCACGAATGAAATGACGTCGGGGTTCGATGTGCTTTGACCTTGCAGAAAAAATTGAATTATTAGTTATTGCAATAGGTCGACATGTTGTCACAAAACATAATCGTTGGCTTGTCTTGTTCTTCTTGCAAACTTGAGAGAATTCTTCTTAACCAAATTGCTTCACAAGCTGCGTCTGTGGCTGCAACATATTCAGCTTCACTTGAGAATAAGGCTACCATTTTTTGCTTTTTAGAACTCCAAGCAATCACCTTGGAACTAATACCGAAAACATAGCCATAAGTGTTTTTTCTATCATCTAATGAATCTGCCCAATCACTATCTGTAAAGCCAATCAAATTGTTGTTTTCTTCTTTTCATATTTGATCCCCTGCTTTTTAGTACCTTGAAGGTATTTTAGAATTTGCTTAGTTGTTGCAAAATGAAGTTTGCTTGGCTCACTCATGAACTGAGAAACATAAGCTCACATAATGAACTATATATATGGCCTTGTTTTTGTGAGATAAATAAGAGAACCAACAAGACTTCTAAACAAACTTGGATCAACCTTTTTAGCTTCATCTTCTTGTTGCAAATTTTCATTTATTGCCAAAGGTGTTGCAACTGGTTGCAATTCTCCATATGAAAAATTTTCAACTTATCAACAATGTATTTTTCTTGAGAGATAAAAATATCCCCTTGGATTGTTTTACTTGAATTTCAAGAAAGTACCTCATGAGGCCCAAATCTGTTATCTCAAATTCTTGTATCATTTTCTTTTTAAATTCCTCTACCATTTTCATGTTAGTGCCCAAATAAATAAGATTATCAATGTATAAACACACAATCAAAAAATCTTTCATACCTTCCATCTTAACATAAAGTGAAGGTTCACTTGGGCTCCTTTGAAAACCATTCTTGTATAAGTATCTATCGATCTTGCTATTCCAAGCTCATGGTGCTTGTTTTAACCCGTATAGGGTCTTTTTCAATCGGTACACATTATCTTCTTTTTCTTTGATTTTATATCTTTGAGGTTGTTGCACATAGACCTCGTCCTCAAGTTTACCATTGAGGAATGCGGATTTTACATCCAATTGGTAGACATTTAACTTCAATTGTGCTCCTAGTGCAAGAACAATTCGTATCGTCTTCGGTCTTACCACCGGTGCGAATGTCTCGTTGAAGTCAACTCCCCGTTGTTGAGAATAACCCTTTGCAACCAATCTCGTTTTGTATTTTTGGATTGAACCATCTTCATTGAGCATGGTTTTGAACACCCATTTCAGGCCAATTACATCTTTTTCTTGTGGCAAATCAACCAACTCCCAAGTTTTATTCTTTTCGATGGTTTCAATCTCTTCATTCATTGCTTTCCTCTAAACTTTCTCATTTACAGCTCCTCAAAATTCTGAGGTTCACAACCAAAGAAGTCAACATCACAATTTTCATATATTTCATATAAATACCATACCTTTCTTATGGGTGAATCTGAGTCCGAGCCTTCTTGGTTTGATAAACTTGCACCAGGTGTTTTTTCGGGAGTTTTTAATGTATTTGGAGCTGAATTTTGCTATGGTAGCTGATTTTGAGAGAGCGATGGCTCCAAAATTTCATTGAATGATGAACTTGGTGTGGAATTCTCCTCCCAATTCCAAGGTGCTTGCTCATCAAAGATTACATATCTTGAGACAATCAATTTGTTAGTCTTAGGATTATAAAGTCTATAATCCTTTAACTCATTACTATACCCAACAAAAATTATTTTTTCTCCTTTTTCAGCATGTTTATCTCTGTTTGCAGTACAAATATGCGAATATACAATACAACCGAAGACATTTAAATGACCAACAACAAGTTTCTTATCATACCATGCTTCAAAAGAAGTTTTGTTGGGTATTGCCTTAGCAGGAGAACGATTTAGGATGTAGATAACCATATAAACAGCCTCTGCCCAAAATTGATTTGGTAACTCTTTGCTTTTGAGCACGCTCCTCGTCATTTCTATAATGCTAATACTTAGTACTAGTTATTTGTGCATACTCAATGTGTGTGCAAAGTAACATATATATATATATGTATATGTATATATATTATTTAATTATGTATTTAAATTTTAATAAACTATATCATAATTTTTTTGAATTTTATATATAAGTACTTTTTATAATTTAATTTTAGTACAAGTGAAAAATAAAGTAATTTGTTTAAAATAAAACAAAATTATATGATTAATAGAAAAATAACTGAATATGAGAACGAAGAAAATGGTTAACTATCATCATCAACAGTTATTAGATGGGCTTAGGCCTTGAAATTCCATCATGAGCTTGGGCCTCTGGATCATATTGGGCTTTTAAGAGGGACTCCCTATTTTGGGCTTAGCCTTAGGACCATGTCGAGCTTTTATGACTAAAAAACAGCTTCATAAAATCCAAAAAATAAAATTAAGAAATGTGTCATCAAGATGCACAGTCAACAACTCATATGAAGAGAGAGAGAGCGAGAGAGAGTGTATTCGATTAGCAAATCTGCAAAAGGAAAAAAGTGCGAGAGAAGATCAACAAAAAAGTGTTGTGTTGAAGTGACAACGAGGGGGAGTTGGGTAGTTAGTTCAGAAACTGCGGGCCCAGTGAGGGGGCGGGCCGTGGTGGAGGGTTTCTGAATAAACACGATTGCCATTTTGATTATTTAAAAAAAACAAGAAAAAATAAAATGAATAGCGATAATCTTGCTTCCCCCCATCCCATTTTGATTAACAAGAAATTAGTGATAATGCTAGGCAACAAGAAATGTAAATGACTTTTTGTATTGAACTTAATGATTTTTTTATAATAAAAACGATCTATTACAATCAATCGAATACATAACTATTCTCAAATAAAGAGTGAACTATTACAATCATACAATTATCAAATATCAAACATATCAAATTATTATACAATAGATATGAACGAATATACAGCTAAAATGATAGGGACATTCACGACAATTATTAAAGGTTGTGGGGAAATTAATGAATTGATTTCCCATAGGTGAGCATGAATAAGAAAAATTACTTTTAACTTTCAATAAGTTTTTGATCATTAATTATATTGAGAAGCACAAATTTTGTAAATGAATATTCTCTCACTGTCTCTTCTTATTTATTTAACCGATTAATTGGGTTGGACATATAAGTTAATTACATTTATTCAGAGTACAATTTTAAGTACATGGTCTTTTGACCTGATAGACATATATGTGTCATGATTTGGATTTTCACAATATATGTGTATAAATGGTGTGTGTGTGTGTATTCTGAAAAAAAACACACTTTTTGAATAAAATATAAACAAAAAGGATCGTTACATTCTTTCACATTGTGTCTAAATTATTTTCATAAAATGTATCTTTGTTTTTCACAATTTTATTTATTAATAGAGGCTCAAATGCAAAAGTTTGATTTATTTCTACAAAGAATAATTATAAAAAAGAAAAATCATAGATATTCTAAGAAGTGTAAGAGGAAAGTAAAAGTAGAAAAAGGTGGTTGAATGGTGTGAAGTTGAATGCTAATTTTTGCCATGTTGGGATATTACTATTATTTTTCACTTTTAGAGAATTGAAGTTTTTAATCCCATTATAAATGCAAATATCATCTATAAAAAGAAAATACAACATCAATAAAACGATTAGTATGTAATCATTTAATTTTCAATTCATGATTTAGGAGTAATTGAATGAAATATTAAAGAATTCATGTAAATAATGAACTGGTGATAAGTAGCATATTTGACTAATCGAATTTTTTCTTGACACAAGCATGGTTAGTGACGCAGTCTTTGTGAAATTAGCGGATCATTTAGAGAGTTTTTGGCTCAATTTATTTTAAAAAACTTATAAGCTCATAAATTTTATGAAGATGTTTTTAGAACTTATAAGTTCCTACATCTTATTTTAAAAATAAATTTATATAATGTTTGGATGAAATAAAACTCTGCAGCTTATAAAATGTCTTTACAGCTTATAAGATGTAATTTTTGTTGGTAACAATTGGAGTTTATATATTTTTTAAAGTGTAATGATGATCTAAAAAATAAAGCAAAATTAATTTCATGTAAATAAATATTTTGTGAGATAATAGAAATGTAATCTTGAATATATATATATATATATATATGTGTGTGTGTGTGTGTGTGTTATTTTATCTTTTAGTATTAAACAACTTATAAGCTATTTGAAAAAGAGAAAGTTGGGGAACTTACTTCTTTATTTTTTTTGAGCTTATAAGCTCTTAATAGTTTATTTTTTGAGTTTATAAACCCATTTACTAAAAAATCACCAAACACTTTTATGGAACTTACAAGTTCCTAAACAGTTGATAAGATATTTTTAAAAGCTTATAAGCTCAGCCAAACACGCTCTTATCATAACTAATCATGAAAATTGAAAGGTTATTAATGAATGATTAATTAAATAACAATTAATCTACTGCCTAAATGATTTTCGTTGAAATTGGGCCTATAGTTCATATCCATTGATTCTATTTCAAACCCCGCTATCAATTCACAACAGCACAGCCCACATAGCCGAAGAATCTTGAATTAAACAAAATAACATAAAATGGAATATATATTTTTTTGTTAAACAAAAAGAAAGCAAAATTATACAATATAACATGGTCAAAAAATAATCAAATTACTAAATATTTAATCCCAATGGATTCTTAAAAAAAATCTCTTCTTATTTATTGAGCCGACTGATTTGGCTGGATATAAAGTGATATTATAGGCCTTTTAATTGCATTTATTCTAAACAAAAATATGGATATAAAAAGGATCACAAGGTTGTTACGCATTACATCAAATAAATTTTTCCTAAATACAATTTTCACCATTTTTTATTTATTGAGAGGGGTTGAAACATACTGGTTCATTTTAGACAATCAATGAGAAATATATATAGAAAATAATAGTTTTTATATTTTATAATAACATGCATGATGCAAAGTTGATAAAAAAATATATATTTCAAGATGCCATCATTTATAACTAGTAAGATACTAACATCCTTATAATTTTTATCATTGCAATGGGGGGAGGAACTATTGGGGGATAGTAGATGTAATTAACCCTTTATGCATTAAAAAATTACAATTACCCCCAACACTATTAGATTAAGGAGTTTCCACAATCGGCTAAACATAGTAATTTTTTATTTTTATTTTTTAGCATATTATAATAAAGAATATATATTTTTAGGAAGGCTAGACTTTAGATTATTTAACAATTTTAACAAAGTAAAGGGATTTATACGCAATTTTGTACAAGAAAAGATAGTATGTTTAAATCCATAAATGAAAGGGATAAATAAATCAATATATTTGCATTTTAAATTAAAAAAAAGTGCCCAAAGCCATTTATTTTCGCATAGCACACGTGCGTACCAACAACAACATCATTAGTTTTGGACGGAATGAGGCTTTTTGTAACAAAAAAAAAAAACAACACGAGGGGATTTTCGCCTATTTTCATATCACAGGGGGCTTTTCGTTATTTTACCAAAACACAAAGGGGCCTTACAAAATTTAACCAAAAATAAAATTATTACATCAATATGCTCAATCCAACAGTTAAAAATACCAATCGGTAACTACTCAATTTTTTTTGACCTTAGTCATCTGGTTCGACTCATTAGCAATGAGCCCTCTCTCTCCCCCTCTCTCTCTCATGTAGTGTTTTCCTCTCTCTTCTATTGTGCCCCTAACGCACTCACTCACTGTTCTCGAGTTTTCTCTGGAATTTGTGCTGTAGCAATCAGCATCTTTCTCCACTGTTGTACTGACATTTGCAACAGAGAGCTGTTCAATGTTTCCAACTAGCCACAGAGAGAAATCCAGGAAGGAACAAAAGCAATTTGTTTAACCGAACTTTCTTAGGCATACTTGAGAACAACAGAAGCAGGTCCCAGACTTTGGTGCAATCTGACAGCACCCTGAAGCAGTTTAGTTATGAAGTACCTTCTCCTCTTAGCAGTTTCATCTTTTTCAAAAGGATTGCAGTGTTTCTTGTTCTCCAAGATCACGATCTTTCGGCATCTTTTCACTCACTACTTTCGCATAGTCTGCAGCAGTATACTTCCCATCATTCCGGAAAGCAAGCCACTGCAGGCAACAAATTATGCAAGAAACTTTTATGATGAGGACCGAGAAATGCAAGTTTTGCATTCAATTGAACCTCGATTATACATGACTGTTCACCGGTTTTTGTCTCAAATCCTCCAACAAGTATCTGGATATTCTGCAAGGCTGCAGCTTTTGAATTGCTCTGCAAAGGATTCCTAAATTCGAACAAATATATCATGGATTGGGTCTGGAAAAATGAGAAAAATCCCATTTTGAATCCATATTACACACATTACAAGTGAAAAATGAGAAAAATAAGCAACGCACCTGATCTTCACACTCCCTTCTCCAACATCTTGAGCCCTCAATCTCCCAACACCCGATGGCAAATACTCCATGCCCATCCCCGATTGCAGCCCCGAGTAACTGCATAAACCATCAAATACCAATCAATTTTCAAAGCTCTTCATTACTGTTACAGTTCTCCTGCGTACAAAAAGTGAAAGAATTTCAAGAAATTAAGCACAAACCTGGTAATATTCATGAACCCATAGCCCCCAATTAGCCTCCCAACCTCGAAAGAATCAGAATTTCTCAAGAGACTCGCTTTACATAATCCACCGCCATTGCCAATACCAACTCGTCGGCGACGACAATTCGTGACGAAATCGAAATTGAAATCTCTGAAAAAGCAAGCCCTAGAAGAGAGAGAGAGAGAGAAGGAGATAGACAATCAGCTGTTTAACAGTACCATCCTCTGTTTGATTTTAATCCTCCTTCTCTGTTGAATATATCAGTGAGATAGGGCCAGCGGCCACGTGTCAGTTTCTTATTATTATAAAATAATATAATTTAATCCAATGGTAGGTAATCGAATCAACATTCGTGGAGCCTTCTGGGGGTTCCCAAATTCCACCGGTTACTGCCGGTAAAAAGTTTTTAACTTTACCTGTTTAGCGCGAGCCCTTACACAGTTTCCCCACACACACACTCTCTCTCTCTCTCTCTCTGTCTCTCTCTCTCTCTCACATCTGGTGTGTTCCTCTGTCCTCTGTAGTGCCCATAACGCAGTCTCGCTCTCTCTCTCTCTCACTGTTCTCGAGTTTTCTCCGATATTCGTGCTGTAGTAACCATGGACGGAGGAGGAGGGGGTGTTGCGACGGCGGCGGCCGCGTCGCCGCCGCCGTTTCTGAGCAAGACCTACGATATGGTGGATGATCCGGCGTCGGATGCGGTGGTTTCGTGGAGCAAGAGCAACAACAGCTTCGTTGTCTGGAACGTGCCAGAGTTTGCGAGGGACCTTTTGCCTAAGTATTTCAAGCACAACAATTTCTCCAGCTTCGTTCGCCAGTTGAACACTTATGTTTGTTTCTATCTTTTTTTCTCCTTTTTTTTGGTTTTTAAATTTTTTTTCGCCATCAAGGCGAGGTTTTAAACCTTTGCAGAAATGATTGGATTTGGGGGTAATTTGTGATATTCAGCTTTCTCTTGGTGAGGAAGTTTTGTTATTCACGATTGAATTTTGTGATTCAAAAGCTTTTTACTTTGTGTGCTTTAGCTTAGAAATAATCATTTAGGTTTCTAGTTTGGGTTCTTGCAAGGATATGAAGTTTAATTATGTTCTGACTTGAAATATTTGTCTGCATAAGGACCTCCTAGAATCACTGTGAAGATGAATCATATAACTATAGGCGAGTAGATAATCTGATCTTGTGTCTTTGTGGATCCCAAAAGCATTGGGAGATTGTGATTAAGCCAAAGTGATCTGCATAATCTTAGGATTCAGTTTGTAAGGATTTTGCTCGTCCAGTCCATCATCTTGTTTTTTCTGCGTTTGTCGAGCCTCAGTAATTCTTTTATAGTTTGCTTTCCCCTTTTTAACATCAGGGCTTCAGGAAAGTCGACCCGGATCGTTGGGAGTTTGCGAATGAGGGATTTCTTAGAGGCCACAAGCATTTACTGAAGAGCATAAATAGGCGTAAACCTTCCCATTCACAAGGCCAGCAACAACCTCCTCCCCAAGTTCAGAATTCATCTGTTGGGTCTTTCATCGAGGTTGGAAAGTTTGGGATAGATGAAGAAGTTGAAAGGTTGAAAAGAGATAAGAATATTCTTATGCAGGAACTTGTCAGGTTGAGGCAGCAGCAACAATCAACCGACAATCAGCTGCAAACAGTTGGTCAGCGTGTTCATGTGATGGAGCAGCGCCAACAACAAATGATGTCATTCCTTGCAAAAGCCATGCAGAGCCCCGGGTTTGTAGCACAGCTGGTGCATCAGCAGAATGACAGCAATAGACAAATTTCTGGTGGGAATAAGAAAAGGAGACTACCTAATCAGGATGAAGAAAATTTAGCTCACAAGTATAGTATTACGTCACCTGATGGACAGGTAGTTAAATACCAGCCTTTGATGAACGAAGCTGCCAAAGCAATGCTAAGACAAATTCTTAAAATCAATAAATCCAGTAGGCTCGAGTCTAAATTGAGCAACGCAAGTAATTTCTTGCTTGATAATGGCCATCCTTCCTCCAATATATTGGATACCGGTAGTTCATCCAATAGAATGTCTGGAGTGACCCTTTCGGAGGTCTTACCTTGTACTGCTGGCCTAACTGAGATTCAGTCTCACTCCGGTTTGGCAAATGGGAAGGCGCACAATACTCCGTTTCCTAAAGCAAACACAGGGTTACCGGATTTTGTTCCGGCACAAGGAATCACCCCGGACAAGAACATCGACTTTCATGCCGAACCATTGAAGGGAGCAGAATCTACAGACTTGGGTTCTGGGGATACAATTCCTGGGTTTGTTGATGGCCCTATACCTGTGGCATCAGATGAACTTTTGGCAGATGATGACGTTGATATCTTGCTAGAGGATATTCATAAGCTGCCTGGTATAAATGATGTTTTTTGGGAACAATTTCTTTCAGATAGTCCCCTCACCGGGGATACAGACGAGATAAATACTGCAAAGGATCAGCTGCTGGAGCAAGAAGTTGAGTGGGATAAACTGAAGAATTTGAATAATCTCACTGAACAGCTGGGGCTTCTTGCATCAGCATCCAGGAGTGCGTGTTGAGAACCATATATTTGCTGAGCCCACTGTTCTAGAGGTATAACTCAGTCTTGGTTTACTTGGTTCACACTATTTTGGTGCTTCTGAATGATAATTTCCTAATGGCTGGCCGACTGTGGCATTATTTTGTTTTAAGACCTTCCTCCATATGGATATATGTGATATTTATTTGATGTATCAAAAAATTTGCATTACTAAGCTGTGAAATTTTTAAAACAAGTTCCGTCTTTTAAAATGATCTGTGTAGTTTCTTGGAACTCATTGCACGCAATTTTTTTTTGGTTGCTCGGTGGCATTAAGAACACACTAAGAATTTCTTGTTCAAAGTTTCTGATGCACTTCTTTCAGGTTGACTTACTTGCAGGAATACATGTAGGACTTCAGGTTAATGCCAATGAATGCTTACATATATTAAGTATCTGTTTTAGTTTGTTACAAAAGATATCGAACATTGAAGTTTTGGCTCTTCTTTTTTTTCTCAGGTGTGCTATACAGGAAGTCTGTGATACAAATTCTCTGCAAACAAATGGATGATCTGTTGCAGTGAGAAGCTTTCTGCTTCTGCCCCTTTTATGCTTTTACAAAACAGATATATGGATATAGATCTTTATATTTCATGAAAAATGTGGAAACCATGCTGCCGTTTCTCGAATCTTAAATAACATAACGCTATGATGTTTCATCATCTTCCACTTTGTATCAAGCTTGCATCATCTTGTTAAATCATAAAACAGCAATGTTCAGAAATTTTGGTATGTTTGTGTACCATGCAGTGTTTTTAAACCCGGACCGGATCGGCAGGTTCAACCGGGAACCGGAGGCATGTCCGGTCCGGTTGGCCCCAAAAAAACAATCTTTAATTGACCCAATTCTAATTAGTCTGAACAGCTAATAACCGGTGCCGGTTCGACTAGCCCGAACCAGCTGGTCGTATTAAATAAATAAAAAAAAAAACCTCATCCTTTTTGGAGGATTGTTTGTCGGTCCAACACTTAGTAATAATGTTTTTAACTTCTTTTCTTTTCTTTTCTTTTCATCTTCATTTTTTTGTCTTCTCCCCAAAAAAACAACAAAATGCAGTTTTTTTTAAAAAAAAAGTCGAATTAATAGTAAAAAAAAAATAGAAGATTTAACATCAACAATTTTGTGTGAGTTCTCCCATTATGTTTCAATTTTTTGTGTCGGCAAAAATATATAGGCTTTTAATGATTTTTCAAAAAATTGTGCAATTAATGTTTTTTAATAAATTTCTTGTTGATGGTGGTTATTAATTGTTGAATTTTGGCCATTTTATTTTTTTAAAAAAATTGCAATCCAACAGCTAAAATTCAATCTCTTGCATTTTATGGTGGTGCATTTGATTTATTTGAGTGGACATTATTACAATGATGATTAAATATTGATGGGATTTTTGGCTTTAAGCAAACTAGGTTTGCTTGTTATTGGATATAAATAATAAATCATTTGCTTCAGTATGACTAATATTTTTTGAATTTGGTTGGATATTTGGTGTGAAATGATATTTTTTTAATAGGAATTTAAAAGAATTATAAAAAAGTTAGAAAACTTTTTTTAATATATTTTTTTATATTTTAATTGCACTATTTTTATATTTTTTTATTAATATTTACATCATAATTTATTATGACGTTACGCCGGTCGAATCGAAGGTCGAACTGATTGAATCGGTAACCAGTAAGACGTTCGATTTTTAGAACATTGGACCCGTTTGCTTTTCGGGATTAGCCAAGAAAAGGCATTAACATATTGGCTAATCTCGGCTAATTGATCGTTTGATTGCCCAGATTATAATTGCGGGCATTTATTTAATCTCATGCGGCCCGTAATGTGATGGGTTTAATCTCGAGATTATTATCTCAGGGGAGGGGGTGAGATTGAGTCTTGACTTCTCAAGATTAACTATTCCAACACTTTGAATTGACCATTTTGTCAGTTGTTTTGCCTTTACTTTTACAAATTTGTTATTATTAATTATTTTTATCCTTTAGAATATATAATTTTATTAAATAATTATTATTAATTATTTTTATACTTGACAATATATAATTTTATTAAATAATTATTATTAATTATTTTTATATATTACAATATGTAATTTTATTAAATAATAAAAAAATTATTATTATTATTATTATTTTATCTTTTACAATATGTAATTTTATTGAATAATAATAATAATTTATTAATAAATAATAATAAATTATTATTATTATTCAATCAAATGAAATATTGTAAAGTATAAAAAATTAAAATTAAAATTAAAATTAAAATATCAAATTTAAATTATTATTATTATTATTGTTATTATTATTGTTGTTATTATTATTATTATTGTTGTTATTATTATTATTATTGTTATTATTAGTGTTATTATTATTGTTGTTGTTGTTGTTATTATTATTATTGTTGTTGTTGTTGTTATTATTATTATTATTATTGTTATTATTATTATTATTATTATTATTAGTGTTATTATTACTATTGTTGTTGTTGTTGTTGTTGTTGTTGTTATTATTATTATTATTATTGTTATTGTTATTGTTATTATTATTATTAGTGTTATTATTACTATTATTGTTGTTGTTGTTGTTGTTATTATTATTGTTATCGTTATTCTTATTATTGTTATTCTTATTCTTATTCTTATTCTTATTCTTATTATTATTATTATTATTGCAAGATGGATAAAGCATAATTTGAAAAATAAGCCTTGAAAAATTTTAACAATCGAGGGTAATAACGTAAATTATATTCTAATATTGGTTCAATCTTATTCAATCTTAGATACCAAACCACCCTCTGCATAATACTTATGATTATCTTATTCAGTTAATCATGACTACCAAACAATCAATCTAATTGGCTTGAATCTCGACTAATCTTGAGCCAATACACAAGTTCCGATTAACGAATCTCGCAAAGCAAATGAGTACATTATGTATTATGCCTTTTGAGATTCAGTATAAGTTCGTACAGCTTTTAGATCAAGGAAGCACATACGAAAGTCGAACTTGGATTCACCAATAGTCCATACAAGAACACGAACCTCCTTTGAAATGGTGAAACCGGTACCTATCCCTCAACACTATTTCTCTATCATAAAGCTTTGACACAAGCTTAACCACAGAGTGACAATCCTCACAAACACGAAGATTCTTCACTATCCGAATTGGTTGAGACGGGCTCAGACTAATAAGGCCAAACGCGAGAGCTAGCCTCTCACTGTGAAGATGCAAAGCCTTTTCCTGCATATCTTCCTCTTCAACCAGTTGCAGCAGCTGAGACTTGTTCGACACATAGCCAACAGACTTCAGTCTTGCAGCAATCTCATCCAACTTACAGTATATTTCCTTTGACATAGCATGTGTATTATCTCCAACAAGAAACTCATGAACAATACCATTGACCTCAACTAAGCTACACCCTGGTTCTTTCTTCAAGCCAGCATCTCTCATACGTTTCCTTAGCTCGGAAACCTTGTCCCATTTCCCTGAATTAGCATAGATGTTAGACAAAAGCACATAAGCCCCATGATTTTGAGGTTCAATCTCAAGTAAACGATTGCAGGCATGTTCAGCTAGGTTGACATTTCTATAAAGTCTGCAGGCCCCCAGTAGAGACCCCCAAACAGAAGCACCAGGAGCCATTGGCATATTCCTGATCAACTCCATGGCATCCTCCATGAGCCCTGCTCGTCCAAGAATATCAACCACGCAAGCGTAGTGCTCCACACAAGGCACAATCTTATAAACTTGCTCCATTTGATGGAATAACTGTCTACCCTCCTCAACTAGCCCCGAATGACTGCAAGCAGATAGTAAATTGGTAAAAGTTACAGAGCTAGGCTTCACTTTAGCTTCCTGCATCTTCAAGAAACACTCTAGTCCATCCTTGCCACGCCCGTGCATGCCAAAACCAGCAATCATTGCACTCCATACGAAAACATCCCTCTTATCAAACGAATGAAACACTTCAAGTGCCTTCTGTAGATCCCCGCACTTGGAATACATATCAATCAATGCAGTAACAAGGTGACAATTTAGCCTCATGCCTTCCTTCTTTATGTAAACATGGATCCAACAGCCCAATTCCATAGCCCCCAATAGAGAACACGCTGATAAGGCACTAACAAGTGTGACCTCATCTGGTTTAGCAACATTGCTAAGCTGTAACTCGTTGAAAATAGCTATTGCCTCCTTGGGGTTACCACTTTGTTCATACGCCGAGATCAGAGCATTCCATGTGGCAATATCCTTACCAGGCACCAAGTCAAACAGATCTCTAGCTTCACTAAAATCCCCCAATCTTGCATAACCAGCAAGCATAGTCGTCCAAGAAATGATATCCTTCGCCACCATCTTGTCAAAAAAATGCCTAGCATCCTTCATACTCCCACACTTGGTGTACATATCAAGAATCGCATTACCCAAAATCAGACTCATTGGGATCCCATTCTTGTCTATATAAGAATGCACCCACCTCCCAAACTTTACATCCAACTTCTTCCCACACGCAGTCAAAACGCCCACCATAGTAACATCATTAGGCTTCACACCTTCCCCCTCCATTCTTTGAAACAACTCCACCGCCTCATCAGCAAACTCATTCTGAGCAAGACCATTGATCATGGAGTTCCACGAAACAACATCCCTTCGAGGCATACTCGAGAAAACCCGACAAGCCATATCCAAACACCCGCATTCTGCATAGAAATGAATCAAACAATTGCTAACAAACAAATCAGAACTCAAACCTTGCTTAATAGCCATCCCATGAATCCCTCTTCCGAGCTGTAACTCTCCAAGCTTGGCAGAGGCTTTGACCACAAAAGGGTAAGTAAATTTGTTGGGCTTTTCGCCACACTCGTGAAGTAAACGGATGAACATAGAAACGCTCCGAACGGGTTCTGGGCTGGAGGCATATGCCCGAATAAGGGTGTTCCAAGAATAGAGATTTGGTTGGGGAATTTGATCGAACACGTCGTGCGCATAGTCGAGGCTGGAGAATTCAGAGAGAGCAGTGGATTGAATGAGCTTGCTTGCGGAGAATGGATCAAAAAACAAGCCGGCCCGCAGCATCTGGGCGTGAATTTGCTTGAGCTGATGCGAGTTTGAGCATTTGTCGATGAGTGTAACTGTGGGGTGGTTAGCAAAGTGACGGTCGTTAGTGACGGTTATGAAATTGGTGAGCGGTATATTTGGAGCCGCCATATGAGATGTTCCCAAAAGCTTTACTTGATTTGGTTATTTATAGTGAGAGAATAAAGATAACTGCGATTAGTTGTGTAGGATTGTGTGTTTATTATTAAAAAGATCAAATTACCTTTACACCCCTTGAATATAAAATAATTACAAATTAACTTTTTTATTTTAAAAGTTACAAATATTTCCTCAAAAATTTAGAATCTTTTTACAAATATTAATAGTAATATCCAAAAAATAAATTTTTTTTACCAGCTATAATAGTCAATTTGGCCATTAAAAGATATGCTCGTCAATCCTAATAAAATTTCTCAATCAAATTTGTTATTTCACCAATTTTTTGCAAATAAATTTTATTTTATACCACGGCTACCACCATTAATTATAACTATCTATGATTTTATATCATCATTACTTTTTTTTTGAAATTGATGTCACATATGATTTAGACATCTAGTACTTGTTAAAACTATACAAATCCTATCTCAAAAATCCATCGAAAACACGAGAAATACAATTTGTAATTATATTCCGTCTTGATGAAGAATAAATTTTATTAAGTTGATACATAATTCAATGGATATTTGTAATTTTCAAATTTAACAGAGATTATTTTTGTAATTGTATTATACCAAAAGAGGTGTAAATATAATTTGCTCAGATTGAAAATGTAAAATACAATTTATCCCCCTCAACTATTCATATATCATATTTATCCTTATACATTTTAAAAGATTACATATTGTTCTTAATTTAATTTAACTAGTTAAAATTATATCTTCAAATTTAACAAAAGATACGACTTTTTATAATATGCAAATATTTTAATTGTATTATCTTAACATCAAATTTCTATATAAAAAATTAATCATATTCTTTTTTCCCCCCCTAAACCCCCCCCCCCCCCCCCCCCCAAAGACATTAACCTCAATAAAGTCAACCAATTTAAAAAAACTTAAATCTAAATAAGATGAATTTATAAATATATATTAGATGTAAGAATAAATTAATCAGAATGAAAACAAACCATCTTTATTACCATGTAATACTAATAATTTAGAAAAATAATTTATTCCTATTTTTATTTAAAATGAAAACAAAATCACCTACGTGTCGGCTTGTAAAAATAGGGATCCTCTCCGGTGCTCCCCGGTCCAATTCGCTGCGGTCCGGCCTAAATTCACAGCAAAAGCAACTTTTGTTCTGAAGTCGCATCAGTGAGAATCAAAACCCCACCATATTTTTGTGCCTTCAATCCCAAGAATAACTCATGAATATCTCGTCTCCAAACTCCTCAAAACACACACACACACACACACACACACAGTGAGAGTATTTGATTTATCATTTTGTCGATTTGATCTTTCTCCAGAAATCGAAGGGACTCGGCGCCAATGTCGGTTAGTTTGTGGGATAGTTATGTATAGCTAATTTCTTTCGTTTTTATGGTTGTTAATTTTGTGACGGTGTTGTTCTTGAGCTACGATTGATTAATTGTGTTTTTGGTTAATATCTGATTTCACTGGTGCGATTTCATTGCCTGTTGCTGAGACGGAGTGAGGTGGTGAAAATTCCTGTTGTGTTTTTATGCATGACAGATTGAAATTATGTTAGAAAATTATGGTTTTTATAATGAATCCGCAAAATAAATGATTTTGATGGGAATTTAGCGTGCAGCCGATTGACATGGATAGAAGAGGAAGTGAAAAACAGAGAATGAGAGAATGGGTACTCTGTTTAGTTGTTTAGTTACTCTGTAATTTGTTGAATTACGGATGTCATATGATGGGCATCTCACGCAGCATCATTTCTTGAATTCTAGTGGAATTAATAATTAGTAATTAGTTCATATTGTGACATTATTTCATTTTTTTGTGTTTTCTTTTTCTTTTTTTTTTGAACTTGCCAATGGACTCGATAATTGAGTTTATATACACCCTGTTGTTGAGTTGCATAGAGCTGAATTTAGCTTGGAACTTTGAGTTGACATTGTGCATTCAACATTCTTGCATTGCTATCTCCACATAATACATGCACCCCTTCTCTCTCTCTCTCTCTCTCTCTCTCTCTCACGCATCTGTCGGCTTATTTGTCATGGCAGACCAGAACCGTGAAAGTGAGCAATGTGTCACTAAATGCAACCGAACAAGACATCCAGGAGTTCTTTTCCTTCTCTGGGGTTATTGAATGTATTGATATTAGGAGGTTCGATCATAGATTTTTCGAAATGCTTTCCCCTATGATAACCGGTTCTGGTTTAAATCCTTGATCCATGTAATTGTAAAATTTCTATAGGTCATTGCTTCAATTCATACTTAATTTTTATTTTCAGCGAGAGTGAGCGATCTCAAACTGCATTTGTCACTTTCAAAGATGTTCAGGGAGCACAGACTGCAGTTCTTCTTTCGGTATCCTTCTGAATCCCGAATTATATACTCCGTCTGTTATGTGGTAGTGTTAAAATCTTTGGAATGAACATAGCATGCACATGGGAACTCTGCACGAAGTATGTTTGAACTATCTCTAAATTAGAGAGTGAGGTTTCATTAAGAAAATGTTGTTCAATTTCTGAAGATATATATATATATATATATATATATATATTTTCCCTCCCGATATCTCTGACCACGGAATATGTAGTAGTTGAGATGTCAGTAGCTGTTGGGACTAGCTGCTGGAGGTTATATTTTGCCTCTATTTATTTAGTGTCAATCGGTAGAGGTGTTTGGAGAGCAACAGGACGATTGTTGCTGCTGAGAAGAAACAATTGAGTTTCTACTTTCTGGCTTGGCATATTTTCGGTCCATTCCTTCATTGTTCATTGTTGTTATCAATACTCTCTCTCTCTCTCTCTCTCTCTCTCTCTCTCTCTCTCTCTCTCTCTCTCCCTCTCTCTCTCTCTCTATTGATTGGATGTTTTCTATCTTTGTTTTGTTACTGTGGCTATCCTACAGAAAGGTGAATTAAAAAGAAACGAACTCCTGCTCTGTGTAGTAGGAATAGTTTTCTAATTCTGCTGCCAATTATGATTCCCTCTTTTGAAGGATTAAGCTTTTTGGATTTTTGCAGGGAGCTACAATAGTTGACCAATCAGTTACCATTGCCCTCGAACCAAATTATGTGCTGCGACGTTTAGCATCATCAGTATCATTTTCTGTAAGAAACGTTTAGCACATCATTTTTAATCCTTTCTCCTATAGAGAAACACATTTCTGAGACTACATTTTTTTCTAGGGATCAGAAAGCAACATTGCAGGAGGTGGTGCTGCAGCAGCCGCATCTGCTGTCCAAAAAGCAGAAGATGTTGTAACTGGCATGTTAGCCAAGGGTTTCATCTTAGGAAAAGATGCTATTAACCGAGCAAAGGCTTTCGACGAGCAGCACAAGCTGACATCAACTGCTACAGCCACGGTAGCCTCACTGGACCAAAGAATTGGATTGAGCGAGAAGATCACCATGGGAGCAACCCTTGTCAATGATAAAGTAAAAGAAGTGGACCAGAAGTTTCAGGTATCCGAAAAGACAAAGTCGGCGTTCGCCGTTGCTGAGCAGACCGTTAGTACTGCCAGAGCCGCCATCATGAAAAACAGATATATCTTGAGTGGTGCGTCATGGGTTACCGGAGCTTTCAGTAGGGTCACTAAGGCAGCCGGAGAAGTCGGGCAGAGAACAATGGACAAAGTAGCTGAAGAAGAACATGGAAGAAATGCATCTCAAGGTTACGCTCAACTCTCCACCTACGACTCCACGGAAATGGCTACGAGTGACGACAACAAGCCCCCTTCTCCGAAGGGCTCGACCCTCTAAACTATGAGCTAATAATTTGTGTATATATATATATATATCTATATGTTCATGAGGTTGAATCCTTTGTCCTAGAGATTAGCTTTGCTATTTTTCAGTGTTTGGTTGGAGAATACATGAAAATACAGTCTGATATTGATTGCCATTCATCACAATAGTGTTTCCATTTTTGAACTGGGCTACTTTTCGATTAATTGGTTGTATCTTTTATTGTAATTGGAATATGCCCAGACAAGCCTCATCAACTCCCACCTACTGTTCACCAAGAAAGTGTTTCAGATGAAGTCTCTATTTAATGGCATGTAATAATAAGTAATGGGAGGTAAACATGATTGTAAATAGACTAGTTAACAGTCCTTGTAACAGCTTTTCGACGTTTTAATTAAATATGGCTGTTTGTTTAAAAAATAAAAGAACGAGCAATTTAAGCAGTTTGTTCATCGCGGTCAGCTTGAGTATATATAATATAATATAGTCAATTTTGACACCAACCGACCTTAGCTCAGTTGGTAGAGCGGAGGACTGTAGTTGGCAATAGCTCACAGAAAATCCTTAGGTCGCCGGTTCGAATCCGGCAGGTCGGAAATATTTTTTATTCGATTTCTCTCTCTCTCTCTCTCTCTCTCTCTCTCTCTCAAATTTTATTTCTTTCATCCTTTTTTTTTTATGAAGCCATAGATAATTGTTCTACAGATAACAAAACCTCTGCCCGAATTGATTCAAGAAGCAAATAAAAAAAATAAATAAAAAAGAAGGTATCAACATGCAACCAATAGAAATGTTGCAACACAATTGCTTTTGAGGATCCCTTCACCCAATATTGAAATCACAACCGAGCTTGTACGAACTCGGTGTTTAGACCCCTCGTAAGGACCAAATGATTGAGATTGTTATCTTGTGTATATATATATATATATATATATATATAATAAATGAATAAATGATACGACAGCAATGTGAACTGTTTGGTAATGTATGATATCAGTCATCCAGACCGGGAGCATAGAGCCGAGTAGGTTTATTGTACACCTAAACTTCTACACTCAAAGCCAGCACCATTACTAATGCAGAACTCAAAATATTGAAAAATAAGCTATATAAGTGAAGGCCTCAAGAAAACAACAAGGGCAAGAAATCGTTGGACTTCATATTGATTCTCAAGGCGTTCAGGCCTTCGAAAAAAAGAATAGTTCGAGTACATGGCAAAATCACATTATAAATAGTTCACTTGCCCAACAATTGTGAATAACAATAAAGGATCCCACACGATAAAAAGGGGGTTCGTTCATGTGTTAAATTTGTCATCATCATCAGCTGCAACACAATCTATTGAGGGGCTATCCCTGTTTTGCCTTTTCAAGCTTGTGCAACATAGCCAAGTTCTTATACTTTTGTCTTGAGGCCAATGAGACTGCAACTATAAAAGCTTCAATCCACCGGTTACGTTGTCGACTAGGTCAGCTGGTCCTGCACAAAACCGAAAGCATATGATATTTGACATGATAGGCAAGATTCTACGAAGTCTAATATCATGTAAAGGCGACGAATATTAGAAACTTACCAAGGATCGCCATCACCGTCCGTGAGTCTGGAAGCAATAACGAAAGAAATGAAATCGTTAGCCAACGAATATAATTCATATGTATCAGGCAATGGATACAAATTCGCAGTCATGGCAGTAAGCTTCTCTTATTTTCTTGATATTCGTTTCAATCAACATAAAGTAGCTCTTATACATGTGAAAGGTTCAAGATTATAACTACATTAAAGAAAGATTCCGAATTCAGTTTCAGTAGATTCATGAAAACGAAAAACGACCAGCCACTAAATGAAGATACATATAAATCATGAGAAAACAAGCAACTGTGGCACTCACTAGGAGCAATCTGTGTTCTCCCGGCATCGATTGTAATATGGGTTGGTAACTTTAGCGATTTTGCCCTTTCCTGTATGAGTCGAAAGAAAATATCAGACAGAACAGAAAATATACTGCACTGGTTATAAAACTTCCATATTGCGATGAAGTTCCGGTTCAAGATCTTGGCGGTAGAAATGTGAAGCAAACGTCACACAACATGAACTTGAGGTACATAAACTTTCAAAATTGTTGTTACTCGAGCACGAGAATTCAAGCATGAAGTAGCTGGCTGGCAAAATACTTAACAGTGCTACTAGGTACCACGTGTAACGCTAAAGCAAAAACATGTCGCAAATAAGAAAAACAATTATTTGAGGTGACAGTGCGACCTGTAGAGCAAGCATATCATCTTCACTTTCAGTTTTCACGACAACCTTAACCTGCCCGCACATCTCCCACCTGCATGAATATAAAACTTATAATTACAAATATATACACAAATATCGATACCGGTTCACATACCTCGAGAATCATTTGTTTCAGGTCCAGAAAATACCTGCTTAAAGATTTTGGTGCCCGGTTTACGATTTTCTTGTACAGCCCCAAAGTCGCATGGCTACAAATAATTTGATTATAAAATGGAATGAATAATTTTATATAGGAGTTACTTGTACAAGCTAAGGTAAATCATCTTCAAGTACAAAGTGAGATTTTCAGCACGTCGTACAAAAAGGCAGACAGACCAGAGCTTTCTACTTATAACTTCAACTTTCAAGAGATACAAGTAAACAATATTCATAGATGTGCCATATATCGTAGCCCACACATTTTCACAGTATGAGCCCACTTGTGACCACTTAGCCAGTTAGCTTAGGTCTCCACCTTAAGTGTATTACCTCTAGAGTACATATACAAGGACAAATAATAAGAATCCACCCTCTAAGAAGCCTCTCAAGAATGTAAACCTCGTTCGGGTACCTAACGTCACAACAGTTCACCTCACCTCATGAAACTTGATATCTGTCATTTTGATCACAAAAGGCCTCAACTTCTAACGACTTTCTTACTAGAAGTACTTACATATTTCCTAGTTCTCCTTTCCTCATCAAACACCTACATTATCTGTCCAACACGTAGTAGCTTTATTTGATCAAAAGCTAAGAATGAACAATCAAGAACATGGTCAAAATACGATAATCACCAATTCATAAACACTAACTGCATCAAAGAAAACCTTTCAGCTAACAAATATCAGGTAATCATACATTTTATCTGTCATGTTTGCGGCTAT
Source organism: Petrea volubilis (assembly GCA_026212405.1). Classification (NCBI taxonomy): domain Eukaryota; kingdom Viridiplantae; phylum Streptophyta; class Magnoliopsida; order Lamiales; family Verbenaceae; genus Petrea; species Petrea volubilis. Next base: position 23,431,143 of record CM047883.1, on the reverse strand, counting down.
CATGAAACCGACTCTCACCTGCATTGTGCAGCAATCTTCCCTTTCCCCATTTTTAGGTCATTCCTGACAACCAAAACCTGCAACACGAATCACAATCCAAAATACACACAAAATCATAAACTAAAACTTACTTTTTTCTTCTCTCAACAATCAAACACAGAATCACAAAGCCTATAAATAATACCAATTTAAAATCCTCGATAATATCAGCTAGTTTTTCGACCTCAGGAGGCTGTTTACCCATACTCTTCTTCTTCTTCGCCGCTTCGCCAGTAAATTCAGAATCCTTCGAACAAAAACCACTGCGAGGCGAATGTCGGGCCCCGATTAGGCAACCCAGAGCAAAACAACCCGCTCCAATTAACAATGCACTGAGCCAAGTCATCTCTATCATGTCAAACCACAAACCAGCACTCTGCACTGCAAATCAAGCCACCATTATTCAAAGCTGTTTATCATACTCATAAAACACACTCTACACACACACACACACACACACACACACACACACACACACACACAAGCTGAGATTTTGAACAAAACTTGAGATTATTACCGATGCTGTTTATCATATTCACAGCACAGACTCCACACACACACACACACAAAAGCTGAGATTTCGAACAAAAGTTGAGATTATCACTGATGCTGTTTATCATATTCACAACAGAGACTCCACACACACAAAGCTGAGATTTTGAACAAAACTTGAGATTATTGCTGATGATTACAATACAGTTTAGAGCGAGATTGAGCCATTAGAGAGACAAAGAAACAGTTTTTACCTGCAATAGTGTGCATCGGGCAGGACAATGATACGACGACGTATGGTGGGAGGTTTTAGCCTATTGGGAAGAAGAACTCCGTTACGCATCCGTTTGGCTGTGCACCATTATGAGGTTTCCAATTACTTAGTTTTCGCTAAATCTTCCACCTAAAGTCAAACAGTCCTTGCTGGAGCCTTTTTTTCTTTTTGGGATAATTACATCTACTACCCCTCGAAAGATTGGAAACTACAATTGATCCCCCAAAAATTTTTAATATTACAGCCACATTCCCTAAGGAATTTGAAAATTACCAAAACCCTCCTCGTCAGCCGGTTCCCGATCATTTTTTAAAAAAGTTTCGGTTTTACCCCAACTTTATTAATTATTAAAATTAAATTAAAAAAACCTTAAAAAATGTTAAGGAATAATTACATATACTACCCCTCAAAAGATTAAAAACTACAATTGGTCCCTCAAAAATTTTCAATATTACAACCACATTCCCTAAAGAATTTGAAAATTACCAAAACCCCCCCTCGTCAGCCAGGGGTTTAATTTGATATCTCACTTTCCTAAAGTAGATAAAATTTGTGCTAGCAAATACACGGCAAGTAAAATAAGATTCCATAACCAAAAAAAAAAGTAAAATAATTAAGATTCAAAGCTATAAGTTTATAAACAATGCCGCCATGCTCAATTTCACCACGTGTAAAGTTTGTTGGAATTGAGCTTCTTGGTGCAATGTTTGTGGGCATTGAACTTGTTGCTTATTGCTCAAATTGCCTATTTCGATCTTCCATGTCTTCATTCTCTTCTTCGATCGAGTAAGGAAGGCACCAATGTGAGAACTCGTGTATTGAGCACCAATAAAACAATTGTTGGCATTTCTCGTCTTCTCTGCAATCTTGATAGTTGTTTTTCTACCATAATTTGATTGCTTGCAATTTTCTTTCATATACTTTAAACCCAAAACATTAGAAGAACCACTAGAATAAGCCATTTCACATATGTAGTAAATATGTGATGAAAAAATACAATTTAGCAACACATATATATATATAGAGAGAGAGAGAGAGAGAGAGAAGTGAGTAACAATCAAAATGAAGAAAGAGCAACGACTATTTTCAAATGCCAATGGCTAGTCTTTCTAAGTCCAGAAAATTTGAACCAAAAATTACAATTATCTCCCTTATTAAAATCAATATTACAAAAAACACCCTATATATATAATTTAATTACAAAGGGTAAATTTGGATTTTCATTCATATTTTGCCTGACGTCATCTAAAAATGACTGGGAACCGGCTGATGAGGGGGGTTTTGGTAATTTTCAAATTCCTTAGGGAATGTGGTTGTAATATTGAAAATTTTTGGGGGACCAATTGTAGTTTCCAATCTTTCGAGGGGTAGTAGATGTAATTATTCCTTTCTTTTTTTGTTTTTTTTTTTTGTCGGGGTGGGGGGTGGGGGGGGGGGGGGGGGGATGATCATTACTCTTTTTTCCTTTATTTTTAATCAAAGAATATTCCTACTTTGACCTTAATGAAATATCAAATATCGCACAAAACTATATTTTCAATTAAGCTTTTACATGTGCCAATGAGACCAAGTCAGGTCCAAAAAATCGAGGGTTTGGGTTTAATTTCCTATTCAAACGTGTGAATTGTGTTCTCTTAATAGAAGTTTCGTTTTACTTTAATTGTAATTTTTTTGTATTATTGTGATAAAATAGTTTTATTTGTAATTTAAATTATAATTCTACGATAGTTTGATCTGTAATATATGAATTATTAATGTAATTAAATAAAATGTATTGAAAAATAAGCTTTATATGTGATACAATGATTTCAACATACAATCAATTAAATTAAAAGGTAAAAAAAAAATCGTTGCATCACATAAATATCGCATTTGAATATGTATACTATTATATAAAGAGGGAGGATCATTGAATAATTATATTGATCTGTCAGCAATTTTGGTCTGTTAATCCATATCCTATTATCTTGATATCTCTTATTTTTCTCTCTTCTATAATTCAACATTTTTTTTCATTTTATTTTCTCAATATATTCTTTTTTATTTCTCTTATATCACCCTATTTAACATTTTTTCTTCTCATGTTCAATTATTTTTCTAATCAAATAATTTTATTTTATTTTAAATAAATTACTTTACTTTTCACTTATTATAAATTTAATAAATGCTAAAAAGTACTCATATATAAAATTTAAATACTTATGATGTAATTTACTAAAATTTAAATACACAATTAAATAATATTTTTTTTATTTTACATACGCATCAAATGTATACGAATAACTAAGTACGAGCTCTAACTCTCATGTATAATTTCTACAAAATTTTAATGTGAAATTATTTTATCCTCTAATACATAATTTAGTTTATAGATTGATTGAGAAATGGAAATAAAATTTGTTTCAGTTATTTTTTCTTTAGCTTCAAAATTTGATTTAAAAGGCCACTATGGTTGTAGTCCAGTATGGGAATTCGAATATAACACTATCGAGGTTTCGATTTTGAATCCTCTTGTGTTGATGTCTTCTTCCTTTCTGTTTTTGGTGAGTGTGTATTGTTTCAATTAGGGGTGGTGTGACTGTGGGTCGGGTTTTGTCGGGTTCAAGTTAATGGGATCAAGTACCTGAAAATATCGAGTGCTCGTAAATTACTTTTTTTGGGTATTGAAACCCAAATTTCTTTTTTCTATTTTTAATGACCCTGAAAAAACTATCTTCAAATCTAGGTAAGGAAAATGATCTAAATGAGGAAAGTTGGTAAAATCCGAGCGCCCGACCTATCTTGAATAACCCAACTTGAATGCCTATCCCTAGTTTTGATTGACATATTTTGAATTTTTGTTATACAATTAACTCAGGATCATCTAAAGATATCAACCAGAACTCCCACGCCTAAGTTTAAGGATAAGAGAATTCAAACTTAGTACCTTAATGGTGTTGGTTCAAACTTTCATTACTGGATTATAATTTCCGTAGTAACATATTATGAGTTGATTGTATAAAAACAATTTTGATTTAAAAGGAATTAAAATAGGAAAATATAGCTTTTGTTTGACTTTATTTTATATTTAGGAAATGTTTGATTCCGAATTATGGCAATAAGCTATTTAATGTATAATATTTATGGGTCCTATAGTAGGTGAATTTGTTAATATTATTTGGCTTGGTATTAGTATTGTTATGAGAATTAGAACTTAATATAATGTAATTTGTTTTGTTTTGTTGAATTTCTTATGCGAAAATAAATTTACGAATATAACCCTGACAAATAATTTTACATTAACTTTAAAGGATATTTAGGTAAATATCTAATATATTTTTGTAATCTCAATTAATAATGCTCTTCAAGCACCCCTTATAAAAATTATGTAATACTTTTTTTTTTAAATTTCAAATGCGATTTGAATTACTAGTCATCTCAGCTCATAATTTATTGAAATTATAAGGCCGTAAACCGCTTCATACCCGAATCAAACATCGCCTTATTATTTAGTAGAAAATATATTGGCCGGCAGTTGTTGGAAGGTTCCGGTGTGGAAAAAGCTATAAAAAGCGTCGACTGGGTCGTCTTAAACAACACGCCAAATCCCTATAGTTCTTCAAGAATTTTTAACGCTTCAACTCTAAGGTAATCATATTCAACAACTTTATCTCGATCTCAGGCTTAAATTTTCTATTGCTTTTTTCTTTTTTTCTTTTTTTTGTTGTTGATCGATCATAAATTTAGTACACTGAAAAGGTTAGTTGCATTATTTTTCAATTTTTTGGAAAAAAATTGAATTTAATTGGTTATGTGTAGCATTTCTGTAGTTTAATTTACAGGATTTTTGGTTTTGTTAATCCTTGGTTTTCACGTAGTTTGAGGGGTATGTGTGTGTGGGGCACAGGCTTCGTTCTGGAAAATTTCTTGAATTTTTTTTTTAATGATTTTTATAGTATTTGAATCAAGAAAATAAAGGGTTTTGCTTTTTAGCTGGAGGGTTTTAGATTTTGACTTTGGACTCTGAATATATGATTGTGGAGTTGATTGTTTTTTTCCCCTAGGTTTTTTTTAGCTTCAGTTTGTTGTGAAATTAGTCACTAGGGTTTGAACAGGTTAGAGGATTTGGTTTCCACAATTTTGTGAAGCTTTTGTGGAGAAGATATGGAAAACGTGATAGATAAAGTCAGCATCTTTTTAAATTGTTTATCTAAATCACTAGGGTTTTAAGAAAGTCGAATTTTTTTCAGGATTTTCTGGATCATTTGTTGGAAAAATGAGCGACAATTTGATGGATAAAGTGAGTGCTTTCGGTGAGCGCTTGAAGATAGGAGGCACCGAGGTGGGGCAAAAGATCAGCGCGGGTATGAGCTCGATGAGTTTCAAAATGAAGGAATTTTTCCAAGGCCCGAATCAAGCAGACAAGCTTGTTGAGGAAGCCACAGCGGAGACCCTAGACGAGCCTGATTGGGCCACGAATCTCGAACTATGTGATATGATCAACCATGACAGGATCAACAGTGTTGAACTAATTAGGGGAATAAAGAAAAGAATTACGCTCAAGAGCCCTAGGATACAGTACTTGTCTCTGGTGTTGCTCGAGACTGTTGTGAAGAACTGTGAGAAGGCGTTCTCGGAGGTTGCAGCCGAGAGGGTACTGGACGAGATGGTGAAGCTGATTGATGACCCGCAGACTGTGGTCAATAACCGGAATAAGGCTCTCTTGTTGATTGAATCGTGGGGAGAGTCATCGAACGAGCTGCGCTACTTGCCCGTTTATGAAGAGACTTATAAGGTACTCCTGCAGTTCACATTGGCTATTGTTGATTATATAGCTTTATTGTGCTATATATCGTATCAAATAATGAGTGGTGAAATATTGTGTTGCTCTTGTCTTTAGGACTAAGAATTTATAAATCGCGGGAGTAAGTTTTCCTCTTGTATTTCTCAAATGTCGGACATATTCCCTGGTGATGTCCATTGATTATACGATTCCTTAATGCATGCACATCAACTTATGCAAAATTAGTTAGTATTTGTTTGTACCGTAGTACTTGCTTTGATTTGAACTGAAGGACCTGAAACATTTGCTTGATTGTTTGTTAAGAATAAAATGTTGAGAGTCGATAGAATATGCAAACTGTCTCATTTGACTTCGTTGGTTGTGATCAGATGTCTTGTTTTTGAAAGATAATTCCGTGCTACGGCTTGTTAGTTTCATGTTCTATATTGGCATGTCGGTACAATATGTTTGAAGCAGCTATTGGTTCATTTCTCTTGAGCTTCTGTTTTGTTATGTACTGAAAATTCTTCCTCTCGTTTTAGAGTTTGAAATCGAGAGGAGTACGGTTCCCCGGCCGTGATAACGAGAGTCTGGCTCCAATATTTACTCCTGCAAGATCTGTGGCAGCGTCAGAATTGAACGCAACGGGTGGAGAACAAGTCCATTATGATATCCCCATACGAAGTTTTTCGACTGAAAAAACGAAGGAAGCATTGGATGTGGCTAGAAACAGTATCGAGCTTCTGAGCACTGTTCTGTCCTCTTCCCCACAGCAAGATGCTCTGCAGGTACCGCGACTAGTTTATATTCGAGGTTAAATTCGCTGTTTCAAATGTCTCTTACTTTTGATTATGCAAGGAGCACATTTAACCGTGTTTTGTTTATTTTACTTCGATTCATTTATGGTGCTATTCAAACCCATTTTACGTGATGGATGCATGCTTTCGACTTTCTTCTTCTTCTTCTATAATAGCATTTTAAGTATTTGCTAGGTTTTCCACCATGTCCGTCGAATCATGAATTTCCTCGTTTGAATTTCACGCAGGATGACCTGACCATGACGCTTTTACGACAATGTCGTGAGTCCCAATACACCGTTCAGAGCATCATCGAAACCGCCGGAAATAACGAGGCCCTGCTTTTCGAAGCACTAAACGTGAACGATGAGATTCAAAAGGTTCTATCCAAATACGAGGAGATGAAAAAACCTCTGGAGGCGGCGCGAGAGCCGGAGCCGGCTATGATACCTGTTGCCGTGGAGCCCGATGACTCGCCTCGAGTCGGGAAAGAAGAAGCTCTCGTCAGAAAGCCGGCAGGCGCTCGTGGGAACAACGACGAGATGATGGATGATTTAGACGAGATGATTTTCGGTAAGAAAGCCGGCGGCACGTCGGAAACGGGACAAGATGCGAAGAAACAGCAGCCACCTAAAGATGATCTGATCTCCTTTTGAGTTATAGATTGATTGGCATTGTTCATTGTCAAGACCTGTGTTGATATTATCTTTTACTTCTGATTTTTTTTTCTATCAAAATCAGAGGAGATTACCACTTTGTTATTGTTAAACTTTTTGTTATTATTATTATTTTTTTGTTGGCATTTGGACATTTGGATTCATTGACGTCCATAAACATTTGTTCATGACATTTCGTGGTGTTGGTGTGGTGGTTGGCAAACAAACATTTGTGTCGAAAATTAGTGGAGTTTCATTTAGTTTTTGTATATCGGAAAATTTGTGAATTGCGTTCTCCTTGTTTAGGTTTGCGTCTCATGCCCAATTTTGACTAACTTTTTATTTAGCAGTATAAGTGTTGCACTTGATAGTTTAGAAAAATGAACGAAACATAGCACAATAGGTGAGGAGAATGAACAAAACATAACATATAATTGAAAGTAAAGCCTACCCAGTTATATTTTAAAATAAATAAATATTTTTGTTATTTTTTTCAAAAGAAAAATGAATCACCAAAACACCAAACCATACAAAGACATGTTTCGCATCCATCCAAAACTGCAGTCACAATAAAATCTTGGATTATTTAATCATCAAGGACTCTCAAGCACACGACTTCCGTACACTAGAAATCAAAATAAAAAATAGAAAGTTTGTTATTCAACAGTATAACATGACAAGTTGGTGCGTTTACATAACCAAAATTTGCTCTGTTTCGAAACCCTATTTCAATTAGATTCACTCAGTAGAATCCAATTCTGATACAACGCAATTCAAAACTTAATAGGAGTAAATAAAAATACAAAACCAATAAAATAAAAGAGGGAGGGGGCAAAAATACATTTCTTAGAGAGAGATCCTTTAAGATGGATCCCACTCAATTATATGTGCCTCCACCTATGGCTGGAGAGGCTGCAATTTGAAATCCGGTAGGAATTGACAAGGGATGTGAAGGCTACGCCGGGCCTGCGGTGGGCGTAATCACCCTAATTTCCGCGTCTTTGCCTTGTGTTGCACCTTAGCTTGAGAGGGTAGAGGTACTTGTTTCGACTTCATTTTGATCGACTTAACTAACGAAGATATCTCGTTCTTCTCTTTTCTTTTAGGCAATTCGTCATATGTTAAGGTCTCACCTCTGCGTGTTAATGCCCGATCAGGTATTTCAGAGCAATCCATTTGTCCTCCGTTTTCCTCATCCCCCTTCTTCTGCTTCTGTGTAATCTGCCTAGCATATGCTGCGCTCCTGTAAACCAAAAAATGCAAGAAACGATCATCAATTTCCCTTTATCAGCTAATAATGGCATCACACTCGAAAGACCTAAACCATAACACAATTAGTTCCTCAGTAGGCTTTGTGTGTGTGTAGATATGTACCTTTTGAATTGAGGATCAGTTGGATCCAAAGTGAAGAGAGGAGAGGTGAACAAAGCTGAGAAACGTGCATCGTCATAGTCAGCAGTTGGTATTTTGCCCTCATCTGGGATACCCTTCCCTTTCTTTCCCTTGCTCTTCTTAGGTTTCAAGTTATATCCCTTTAAGTTGGCGTCTGCTCCATTGTCGTCAGCAGCTAATAACTCGAGCTCTGCCATGGTTGCTTCGGCTTCTTGGTTTGTTTCTTGACCAGATTTTCTTTTCTTGGTTCTTTTAACTGGGTCGCCCTTACTTCCCGTATCCGAAGGCTCTTCAACAAAAAAGTCGTCTACTTGTTCCGCAGGTTCTTGATCAGTATCATCGCCGCTATTATCATCTGACGAATACTTGGACGCATTTTTGGATTGCTTCTTTTTCTCTTTCCTTTTCCTAAGATAAGCCTCCCAAACAGTTTCTGATTTCTTATCCTTCTTTTCTAATATACGTTTGCTTAAATCTTCTAAGCCAGAACTAAATGTAACCTCCATGTCCTGGTCTTTATCCTCTTCATCGTCTCCATCAGAGCCATCCCCTGACTGGATCAGAGCGCGGTACTTATCTCGCTTTTTGCTCTTTTTAACAGATATGTCTTCCGTGTCGTCAATATTATCCTCATCATCCGTTCCACTCTCATCAGATGCCAAAAATTCTTTCAACTCCAACTCAGCAAGCTGGAAGTGGGAAAAAGGCAATAAGGCTACAGTAAGCAAACTAAAATGGGGTAGGTATACGTATAACACTTAGAGGAAATACATAATAGCAACCTGCTCATCGTTGAGTTTTCTCTTCAAGTTCTTTAAACGCTGTGGTTCATCTTCATCCCATGTGAGATGAATGTTGCTCTGTTGCAACGCTCGAGTTTGAAAATCCAATCCTTCATAATCAGCTGGTGCCTGAAAAGGTAGCAAGAATCGTAGCTATCAAGAACAGCCTATTCGTAGGTTTATTGTCATGTTTCGAAAGAAAACAACACAAAAACCAAAGACGGAATCGAGACTTCTTGGAAGAACATTGAAGAAAAAATGATCATAAGTACAATGACCAATAGCTATATTATAAGGTAATTAACATTAATAACTGGGAAGAAAATAATTTCCAGTGCGCTGTGATTCATCAGGGATGCTCTTAGATGCTTACATACCTTTGTTTCAGGAACATCATTATATGTAAAGAAAAAGAAATAGAAAAAAAAACAAATTAGGGGTGTGTGTGTGTGTGTGTGAGCGAGAGAGAGAGAGAGAGAGAGAGAGAGAGATTTCTTTTTCAGTATATCCATCGACTAGCATTTAAGATTCCTGAAAATTACTGGAAGAAGAAGAAACATCTCAAAATGTGATCAAGAGGCAGGAATTACCTCGGTCGCAACATCTCGTGGCTCGTGTTTAAATTCCATGGAGTCTGGAATAAATCTCAAATCCAACTTATTTGCTGATCTTTCAAACTCAACTCCATCACAAGTTTTGTAAAGGTAATCTGCTGTAGCAATTGAATCACATTCCATTACAGCATAATAGTACCTACAGTAAAAAGGTAAGATATAAGTCTGTACAAGTGATCGACGAGTATGCTGGCGAAAAAAGACAACCACGACTTGAAAAAAGGCAACCCCTCGGGTACATTGTATAATGATATGATGACTAAACAATTCATGCGTGTACAACAACTTTTCGATGGTTGTGAATACAAGGCACTCTGGGGGATAGATTTTGATAAGAAAAGCAAAGTCAAGCAAGTACCTATTGGCTTGTTACCTCAATACTAGTGATTTAACGAGAACGAATCAAACCTTTTCCCCAACTTCAACAGTAATACCACATACCATCCCCCAGAAAATGTATGTCTTCCTCCGGTATATTGCTAGGTGTATAATAATTTCTAAATGCAGTACAACACAAAGCTCTTCACGACTGCAGCTAACACAACACTTTATCGGAACTTCTCATTTCAGCCAGTGATTAGCTATGTATTAGGTAATCAAAAAAATTTCACGAGCATAAATATAACATTCTAGCACAACTTATCCTTTAAGGTAATGTATGGTTATAAGATAATCAAGCAAACATAATCATACAAAAAAACCACAGATTCAGCATCCTTATAAAAAATGATACCTTAGCCTGCTTAATTCATAAGCACGTAGCTTTTTGTTGTCAATCTCGTCATCCTCCCCATCATCATCTTCATCTTCGTCATCAAATAATCCAACAGGACCACGAACTGCCTCCTCTTCCATGCGTTTGAGTCCAAACTCAGATGGATAGACAGCTACAGAAAGAATTTGACCCCCTTTAGGAAGAAATGAACTTAGCAAGACGTATATGTCAACAGCCTACAGTTTAAAGGATTTTAAACGTGAGACCAACAGCATACAGGAGCAAAATATAATAACAGGAAGAGTTCTTGCAAAGATGTCTAACAAACTCGCTGCGAGACCAATGACTGAAATACTTCATGCTCTGTAATATTTAGATTAACGGCAAAGAGGTTCCACATGAAAGGAATAGTGCAATATAATGTTTAGGAAACACAGAAAAATTGCCCCCATACCTTTTAGTAGACATATATGCATGAAAGAGCAATAGTAATACTTCAAATCCAATACCAATACAAAGCCATAACGCAGCAGTTAAAATTCAAGCCCCAATCAACCCAAAACCAATTGAAACAGTAAGGAATGATAATACCCACCCTCACTTGACTCCAATCCAAATTAACAACTGCTAATCTTCGTGTTTCCTGATCAATTTCTGGTACATTGTCCTCCTGCACACACCACGAACAAGAAATCAAGATTTATAACACTTGCAAGTTACAATCTTAAAGTCCTTCTCATGCAATTACAACATTAAGAACAAGGAAAAGTGTCTAACAGGCTGCATAAAAGTATCTTCCTCCTCATCCTCATCCTCATCCATATATTCGTCCTCCTCAGAATCTGTCGTACTAGTGGATGATGATTCATCAACACTCTGACCATCATCATCGTCCTCGTCATCATCGTCATCAACAACAGTGGGCTCATCCAATTTCTCACTCTCACTTTCAGTCTGGTGGCCAATTTCATCCCTTTCGGCATCACTGTCCCCTTCATCTTCTTCCTCCTCCTCAACTGGAGACAATTCCTTCTCATCTTCTTCTTTCTGAAGACGATAGTAATGCTTGAGAGAGCCCGTGGATTTATCATGTTTTTTGGGCTTGCCTCGCTTGTCCACGGGGGCACTCGATGAGGCGAACCTTCTGTCGGTGAATACGCGGCGGAAGCGAGAATCAATCTCAACTTTGGACCGCTTCCTCGGAGCTTCCATGAAGCGGGGGTCTGAATGCGCCGCCGCGAATCGATCGTCGGTTATCATTTGAGGTTCCCCTCCGCCGCGCTCCTCCTTCTCCCCTCCACCACTCTTCCGGTTGTTCTTTTTCTTCATCTTCTTTTCCTTCTTTTTCTCATCGGAACCCATTTTTCAGATTACAGTTCGCCGGCGGCGGTCCGGTGGCGGTCTTGTGGAGTTGCAGGGCGACAACGAGTGAGAGAGAGACACACACACACACACACAGATAGGTCGGGGGGGAGACCGTTGATCAAAAACCCTAGGTTTTAGGTGCTCCCTACTAACGGGTCGGATCTTATTCGTGTTGGCTAAAACCGACCCAATAAATTCACTAATATTGCTTATTAAGATACTAAGTATTATATATAATATCAATAAAAGTTTTTAAATGAAAAATAATATACATGACATTTAATATATTATATTTTTATTTCTTCTGATATTTTATTTTAGAAAATAATGTAGCTTTTCAATATTGTTAAATATTTTTCCTATTCTTTCTTAAATTCTAAATTTGATACGAGGCATTAAATTTTTTATTGATTATTTAATTTTAAATTTGTAACTATTATTTGTTGTTATTTAAATCATATTGAAATTTCTTGTTAGCTTCGAACTTTTACCGGATTCAAATCGTTTAAAATAAATAAATACATGCTTCGTAAAATATTTTAATTACCGATAAAAACACATAACACAATTTTATTTATCATAAGATTATTTTTAAATTTATTGACATAATACAAAATAAATTTAAATCCATAATAGTGGAGCTTCTTTATTTTTATTTCTATGTTTTTATCATTGCCTTCTCTCTCAATATTGCGATTAGGGGTGTTCGCGCTTCGATTTTGATTTTTTTAAGACATATTTAAATCAATTTGTCATAAATGATTTTTTAAAATATATTTAAAAAAAAAATTAAAAGAAGAGTTGAATGTGTGGTTCTGGATGATTCGACCATTGCAAATAATAAAATAATAATGATTAAACGAAAGTAAGAAAAATATTATCTGCTAATACTAGTAAATTATTTGAATTTATATAAAAAAATCAATGCATGACAAAAAAAGATTGAAATTTAAAAAAATGTATAAATACTAAATTTATAGAGATCATAAAGCTAATAGATTGTGCCCTCCTTTATTCGTAGGGATGGGAATATTGTGGCCCATCATTTAGCTCGTAACTTTCTCTTTATTCAGTGGAGTCATCGGTTCTCCTAAATTATGTAGCTGATGTAATTCTAGCCGAGGTCAGTTATTTTTAGTGATTATTTCACGTTTTTTTCTTAAAAAATAAATAAATAAAGCTAATAGATATAGTGCAATCATATAATATACTGAATTTTTAATCTATACATAATATAATATTGAATGATTAGATGTATTTAAAATATTAAATACTTAAATTAATGGCTAATTAAATTTGCAACAATTTAAAAGTGACTAGTGATTATATTGTATATGTTGAAATTTTTAAGTTAAATGACGCGATAAATTTAGACTTGAATGTTCAATATATGTGAACGGATCGATTAGTGCCATTTGAGAAAATAAATAAATAAATTGAACCAATTTTTACGATGTTATTATACACTTAATTGTTTAACCACTTTAAAAAAAAAAAAAAATCTTGTACGATATGACTATTTGTGCCGTTACAAAAATTTATGAAAAAACCCAATTGAGGCTGATGATTAATTCACATACCCTATAGGCCTATAAAATCTAGATAAATAGCTCAAGTAAGGTATGCATTTTATTATTATTTTATTTTTTATATGATAATATATATTATTCCATGAAAATAATAAGTCGTGAAATACAAATCAAAATATTATAACATACCTCAAATTATAAATCGAACCATTTATCATAAATAAACAAAAAACTTAGATTCGGTAAAATCTCATCCGCGCTGAGTATGAATTTTTGGAAGTAAAAACTTTTACATTAGTTAATATTTAATTATAACTAGGTGTGCTCGCACATTACGCATGTGTAAAATATAAAAAATATATATTTTAATTTAAATCTTTTTTTTTATCAAATATAAATATGTTATTAATTTTGTTTATAAAAGTATTTTTTTAATAATTATTTGAAATAGTAAGTTAAAAATAAAATAATTATATAAAATAAAATTACTCGATAAAGAAATAAACACAAAAAAATAAAAAAAAAAGATTGAATAATTGTAATTGGAGGAAGTGCTTCGTGGGAGAGAGCGAGAGAGACAGAGATAACCAAAAGTATATGATTTAAAGGAAATTTATTTATTAAAAAAATGGTCTCAACTTCCAAAATACGAGATAATTGAGAACACATATTTTTAAATTGGACATAATATTATAATATTGACATTTTTATTTGCTTATTTATTGTATGTATTTATTGATTAAAATGGTAAATCTGACGCATTAAAATTTAATATTCGAATTATATCGATTCAAGGAAATTTTTTTAATTTTAGTTACAGTTTTACATGTCTCTATTTATTTCATATAGAATTAGAAGATAAATTTTATAAAATCACATAAAAAAATTTGCTATTTGTGAGGCAGAAAATGACTTTCCTGTTTTATAATAGTATAGAACTATAGATTATAATGAGAATTTCATACTTTCATCGAGATATGAAATATTTGACAAAGAGAAACTTTAATTATGAAACTAATATTGATTTACTAACTTTCAAAAAATAACATTTAAAAATATTATGAAGTCATTTTTTTTATATATATAAATATAATGAGATCCATAATTATTTTATAAGATAGCAACGATTTGCTCTAAAACATTATATCTCTCTCTCTCTCTCTCTATCTATACATGTATATATATTTATGATATTACTCTATTTAAACACCTCAAATTTAAACAAATGACATTTAATTTTCTATAAAAGTATAAAGCATAGGACTTCATGAAAATATATTGAATTATCTTATTTGATATTATAACATTATTTTCGAACTAATTTATCCCCACTAACACATACCAGTTTGCTCTCCCATCTCCGATCGAGGCGATTAAGCCACCGTGAAAATGGCCGGAAGAAACTTCTCCTCCGCCTCCGCCGCGAAATCACGGCGGTCTTCGTTCATTCTCTTCATTCTCTCGCTCTTCTTCCTCTCTCTCATCTTCTACATCTTCACCTCTGATTCTAATTCTTCTTCTTCATCCTCTTCCCCCGTTCTGCCCCGTAGCAAAATCGGCCGAGCTCCAAACCCTAAGGTCGATTATTCATTCGTTTCCTCGCTCGAGAAGTTCCTAATCAATTCCAAATCCAAATCTTCCTCTGCGGCTCCGGATGATACAGTTCGAGGCGATGCTGGCGAGCAGGATGTGAAGAAATTGGACGATTTGATCTCCCAAGCAGAGGACAAGCGGCTTTATGAAGACGAAAATTCGTTTTATTCACCGATTAGGGTTTATGTGTACGATATGCCGTCCAAATTCACCTACGATTTGCTCTGGATGTTTCACAATACGTATAAAGATACAACTAATCTCACTTCTAATGGAAGCCCTGTTCATCGGTTGATCGAGCAAGTTAGTTTCCATTATGTTGATTTTGGTATCCAGTAATTGAAGCTCAATGTCATAATTAGTTACATGAGCTTATATTTGTGATCCAAACATACACTTTGGTGTGTTGTCATGCTTATGGTTTTGTTTTTGTGGTTATTGTTGGTTGTAGCATTCAATTGATTATTGGTTATGGGCGGATTTGATAGCACCGGAGTCCGAGAGGTTGTTGAAGAATGTGGTGAGAGTTCACAAGCAGGAGGAGGCTGACTTGTTCTACATTCCATTTTTCACTACAATTAGCTTCTTCTTGATGGAGAAACAGCAATGCAAGGCGCTTTATAGGGTGTGAGTGTGTTGCCATACAATTTTATCCTTCACTTTTTTCTGATGTTTGGTCATGCATGATTGCAGCACTTTTAAGCAGCTGGCCACTGCATTCAAATTTTAATGTGTTGTTACTTGTGAAACGGAGATGAAATGTTCTCTGGTGAACTTTCCCTTAGGGGAAGATTTTAGGTCATACTATTACATAAAGTTTCCTTATTCTGTTTCTTCTATAGCGGAGTGAGACTTTTAAACATTGTCTAGGATAGTGTAAGATTTGGTTGACTGCTCTAGCTCCATAAGGTGGAAAAGCATTTTATTTATTTTCTTAAGACAGTAGAAGTGCCGTCTGGGGAAGTTAAAACAACTTCGAACTTAATGGAAAATTGGTTGAATGTTATACTGGTAAAAAATGAAGTTCGGTTTTTATTGAAATTAGTAATCAAGACGCAAGGACCTAATTTTCTCCTTTAATATCCTTATTCTGTAATTTTATCCCAGGGTACTCCTGATCTGAGACTGCGTAGAAACTCACGAGCATGTATTTTATGTATGAGATCTAATATGTATGTTATGTTTTGTCAACGTAGGAAGCCCTGAAATGGATTACAGACCAACCAGCTTGGAAGCGATCGGGGGGTAGAGATCATATCTTACCGGTTCATCATCCCTGGTCATTCAAATCTGTTCGAAAGTTTGTGAAGAATGCAATCTGGCTGCTTCCAGATATGGACTCAACTGGGAATTGGTCAGTATGTGCCTTAAGCTTCAGCATTGCACGAAATACAGTAATCAATTGTAGAACATAGCAACTGATACATCATTGTACTGGCAATTCAGGTATAAGCCTGGACAAGTTTACCTGGAGAAAGACTTGATACTTCCTTATGTTCCCAATGTCGATTTGTGTGATTCCAAATGTTTATCAGATTCAAAGAGAACCGCACTGCTATTTTTTCGTGGAAGGCTGAAAAGAAATGCTGTAAGATTTCTTTCTAGACTCTCATTTGGTTTTTTAAACTTAATTGGATCCTCAGGCTAAGACGCCCATATTCATTTAGTATTTCAAAAGCTTGCTGAGAAGGAATATGGAAGTGGGGCTAGAGTCAAGGTGTCTAAGGAGTATTGTCTTGTAAAATGAAAAAAAAAAAATGCTTTCTCCTTTTGCTTCAGGGTGGAAAAATTCGTGCTAAACTTGTGGCAGAACTCAATGGCGCTCAGGATGTGATTATAGAGGAGGGCACTGCTGGAGAGGGAGGAAAAGCTGCAGCTCAGATTGGCATGCGCAAGTAAATATAGCTGTTTAATTACAATGGTTTCAGCATCATGGCGAACATTAGAAAATTTTTCTGATCTACTTGCTTCATTCCTTTTTTTTTATCAGGTCTATCTTTTGCCTTAATCCAGCAGGTGATACTCCTTCATCTGCTAGGTTCTTTGATGCAATTGTCAGTGGCTGCATCCCTGTAATAGTTAGTGATGAACTCGAGCTTCCTTTTGAAGGGATACTTGATTATCGCAAGGTATATACCCTCTTTTTGGAGGTTTGGATGTACAAATTATTTACTATAGCTCCTGAAAATGATAACAATGATTATTGAAAAATGTACATATTTGGATCAAAATCTGGAATTGAGGTTGCAAATATTAGCAAATTGCTTCATGCATTTACTAGGTAGTTACAATAGGTATTTTTTTGTTAACTGCTGCTATACTAGCAATTTGTAACACAGGCTTCAGAGAATATTAGATATCATTGTACGTTAAGTGTAATAAACAGCCTTTTGTTTGGTGACTGAGTCCATTGTTTTTGTGACAGATAGCTGTATTCGTCTCTTCTAGTGATGCTGTGCAACCAGGATGGCTCTTACCATTTTTAAAAAGCATTTCTCCCGCTGAAATTAGAGAGAAGCAAATAAATTTAGCTAAGGTGCGTGCATGGCCAATTCATTTATTACGGCATCCTTGAGCATCATGTTTCAACCCATTTGTAATGTTCAAATAGTTATGGATAATTTCCTTGTTCCAGTTAAAATAAAAGATATAGTTCTATCATCTGTGCAACATGTTTTCTAAACTTCTATACAGTTTTATTTTGGACAACATGTGAATTAATTATTGTTTACTTATTTCAGTACTCGAGGCACTTTTTATATTCCCATCCGGCGCTGCCACTGGGTCCAGAAGACTTGGCTTGGAGAATGGTTAGTCATTCCATCTTTCGTTTGCTATAAACCAGTTGTTGTTAGCATATGAAGCTTTCTACTTGTGCGGCAGTGGCAACTTGTAAATTGCATTTGTAGCGTCATGCTCATGTCTTGATGCTATGAGATTGATTGATGCTATATTTTGTTTTATGTGGATCTTGCTGGGAGGTAAGAATATGTGCTTATCTTATGACCGAAATCAAGGAAGTGAATAAAATTCTCCTTAGATCCTAAAATTAGTGAGAATCCATCCACCTCTGCAAGTTTTTCTTCTTTTTTGTAGTGGGCAAGCTTGTGCAAGTTACGAAAACTGTCATTTTGGTTCTCTTTTTCCTTTTTCTTTAGGGGGTTTTGTGTGTCTGTTTGATTGGGGTGGGTGGGGGGTGGGGGGTAATATAGTTTACCTCCATTAATGAGTTACTTGTTACCAGTGTTTCGAAATAGCAACAATAGGGGACCAATGTTTGATTATATGCTCCAAAAGCTGTTCTGTACGAGTGACAATCGTTTCTTTGCTTATCATGCCGGACTTTTGAAGACATTTGATGTCGATATTCCTTCTCAAGTGCTCCTTTTTATGAAATGCTGTTTGAAATTAGCGTCAATGATTCTTAGACCGCATATTATACGCTAGTTTAAATTGCATCGCCACTTACACAAACTCTCATTACTATGAACAGATGGCAGGCAAGCTGGTGAACATAAAACTTCATGTACGGCGAAAACAGCACGTGGTGAAAGAATCCCGAAGCCTGTGTACTTGTACCTGCAGCCGTCCCAATACTACTATCCCGGGACCCTTGTCTTAAATTGTTAATTATATAGAACTTCTACGATTATCTTTCTCCATTCTCTTTTCCTCTTTTTGTTTATTTTGCCTCTATATTTGGTAATTGTTGCTACATATAATGTTAGACTGCAGGGTTGATCCTCATTCTTTTTTGAGTAAGTTTTGTGTAGGACTAAGATTAGAAGTAAAGAGAGAGTGTAGCAAGATCTAGGGGAGAAGCTTCATTACTGTAGTATTAATGTGCGTCGAATTTACATATACATATATGTGTGCGTGTGTGTGTGTGTGTGTGTGTGAGAGAGAGAGAGAGAGAGAGAGAGAGAGAGAGAGAGAGAGTTGGCATGTGAGGCGATGTACTGTGAACCTCAATCTCCCATGTTTATGAATTCCTTTTTATCACATGAAGCTGCGTGTGTGTGTGGAGAACGCGTATGATGAACTAGGGGACGTGCTATGCATTTTCCCGTTGCCTGGTTGTTGTGTCATGTGCATGAGAACAATGTTTCCTCGCAACTATATAATCACCGACTTAATTGTTGTTGTTGTTTTTTTTTTCTTTTTTCTTCTTCCCCTTTTGGGACAATTATTGGGTTCATAGATCTAAGATTTATTTTAAAAACTTATCTAACATTTATATGTTATATCCACTATACAACTGTCAAAAGATAATTTTTGTCCGAATTTAGTTTGACCGCATTTAACCAATTATATAGTAAATATTAATACACTTTTCAAGTAGTTGGTTATTCTTTCTAAACTATATAGGTGAGAGTAAAACACTCTGTCACGTAATTAATTTTGGTGTGGTCGAACATGGTACGGCCAAGAATTTACCCAGTCATATTGTCGAATATGCCCATTTTGGAGTATGATCTAAGTTATTGTTTCCTCTCTCTCTTTCTCTCTCCTCATTTAGTCAGAAGAAGGATTGTTTGTTGCATATCCGACGCTTCAGATATAGCTCGCCACAAATCGTGTTCTTCACTTTGTAAATTGACAAATTTCTAGCTATACTAGAATGGCTTTCTTTCCAATATTTCCGTGCACCATTTGTCCGCTATTAAAAAAAAAAAAGTACTAAGACTAAATAAATAAATAATTAGCTCTATCCATATCCATTTTTGTTTTTTTTTTTTTTTTTTTTACTACAATAGCTTGGCCACCCCATTTTCATGTTCTCATTTCACTCTAGAAAATTTTCTCACAATTCAATTCTCATTCTTTGAAGTGTCACATTCCAATCTATCATTTCCCAATCAATTAAGTTCCATACCATTTAGCAAAAAGATTTTTTTTAAAAAAATTTCCAACAAAATCTCGACATCCAGCTTTACATAAACCAACTCGTCTTATTCTAAACGAAGGATTGATTCAAGCTTCAATGCAGCCAACACACATAAATATATCTACAATATTTAAATATAATACGTATATCTAATCATAATGAAAAATACGTGATCTGACAAGTGGCTCAAAATCAACCCCAAATAATAATCACACAATTATTATTTTTTTTATATAGAAAAAATACCACACCAAAATTTCAAAATCTCTCGCTAAAAGAATATATTCACCTTTACTAATGAAAAATAAAAAATAAAAAATGAGAAGTCATTCAATCGCAGCCATAGTTTCTCATTTTTCCTCTGTTTGTGACACAACTTGCAATATATGAAAATAAGAATAAGAGTTTAATGAATAAAATTTAATTATGTTAGAGATAGATTGTAATGTGTTGTTATGGGAAAATCATTTCATATCTTTCAAACCACTTAGATTTAATTATTTATAATTACACTCAACAACGGGAATCCATTATACCATCTTATTTTGACTCTTGACTATTGACAAATTACATGTTCTTGTGGGGGGAGAGAGAGAGAGAGAGAGAGAGAGACATGAGAAAGTTCTTGTCCGAAAATCCACCGTGTCTCTTCCGCAGTAAAAATGTCTCGCTTTCTGGTCCAGCTTGTTCAAAAGATGATCATTTTGTCCAGCGAAGCACCGCCTGTCGACTATATAAGCACACACACACACACACACACTCAATTACGCGCATTGGGCGATCGGAGATTAAACCAGCACATAAATTAATCGAACCAAGTGCAGAGCCGGCGAGCATATTTGTCTTCACCGACTTGGAGGTACAATAATCTCCCATCACCATTTCACCTTTTCTTTCAATATATGCGTGTGGGTGTGTGTGTGTGAATCATTTGCTTATATGCAATCCCATTGTTTGCTCATATGTCATTTCCAATTTGGCAGCATTAATGGTCGAGGATGGAGTCTTCTCAAACGCTACTTTGATGAGTTCTTCTCACTGATCATTGTCGTGGGTATGTTGCTTTTAAGTGCGTGCGCGCGCGCGCGTGTGTAGAGAGAATATTGAATTGAGGAATCTTGTTTTTTTTTTTTTTTTTTTGTCTTTTGAGTCTGTATAAGATCTGGAGAGTGTGAATGGGACTCTTGAGATTTTGTCTGTTTCTTGGATTAAATGTATTTAAATGTATGTGGATTATGAATATCTTGAATGCTTGGGCTGTTTATTGCTCAGTTATGGTATGAACTGTTTTGACTTCAATTTGACTCCAGGATCTCTGTCAAAGCAATCTCATAACTATTAACTACAATCTTTATGGTCATTTATAGCACTTTGATTCTTGTTTTGACACTCAATTTTTGTTCAAAGTCAAAAAAGTTGCTTTCTTTGCATACCATTTCAGGACCAGATTGTACATCCCTCTGTTAAAAATGGCATCCAAATCATTTAAGGCCAGCAGATCAAATCTATCAACATCGTCCGATCTGCTGGATTCGCAGAATGGCAAGCCGCCGCTGCCTCCTCATGTCACGTTTGCCCGCCGGACCCCATCGGGACGGTATATCAGCTACTCGCGCGACGATCTCGACAGCGAACTAGGGAGCACTGATTTTCTCAACTACACGGTCCAAATGCCCCCCACCCCCGATAACCAGCCTAGCAATCCCGTCACTCAAAAAGTCGAAGAGCAATACGTGTCGAGCTCTCTCTTCACGGGTGGTTTCAACAGCATAACACGGGCTCATTTGATGGATAAGGTCATCGACTCAGACACAAACCATCCTCAAATGGCTGGCACGAAAGGATCTGCTTGCGCGATCAACGGTTGTGATGGCAAAGTGATGAGTGATGAGAGAGGGGATGATATTCTCCCCTGCGAGTGTGATTTCAAGATCTGCAGGGATTGTTATGTGGATGTGTTGAAAACGGGAGAAGGGATTTGCCCGGGGTGTAAGGAGCAGTACAAGACTACTGATGTGGATGAGGCCATGGAGAATTGGCGGGCCCTACCTCAACTTCCGCTGCCTTCTGGGATGTCAAAAGTGGAGAGGAGGATGTCGTTGATGAAATCAACTAAGTCGTTGCTGATGAGGAGCCAGACGGGTGATTTTGATCATAACCGGTGGCTGTTTGAGACGAAGGGGACGTATGGGTATGGCAATGCTATATGGCCTAAAGAGGGAGGGTTTGACAATGAGAACGATGATCATGTTGTTGAGGCTTCTGATTTGGTTAGCAAACCGTGGAGACCGCTCACTCGCAAATTGAAGATTCCGGCTGCCATCATTAGTCCATATCGGTAAATCCTAATCAGCTCTAACTTCAATTTTTTTCCTTGTGTGTGTGTGTGGGTGTGTGTGTTGATGTTATTTAGATCACGTAGATTCGCAAGTACTATGTTTAGATCCATTTGTGCAATTTACTATTGAGGATCTCCTTGCATGACCCCTCAAAAATTGGTCTATTATGAAAAGCATTTACATATTAATGCCTTGAAGATTATGAGATCTTACCTAGAACAATCCTTTTCTTACGTTGTAGTGTCCAACTTTAGATCATGTTGTTATACACTTAGAATGGGCATCTTTCGATATGGGACATGTAACACCCTTCTCTTTTCTTGTCAGTTGGATTAACTCTTGTATGATTACAAAGTAAAACTGATATTTGGTAGAAATAAAAAGCAAAACTTCACATTGTAGTTTCTCAATAATCTCTAACAATATATGGAGCATGTCCTAATTTTAGACTTTCTCCGTGCTTTTTTCAGGCTCCTAATTTTAGTCCGTATGGTAGTTCTTGGTTTTTTCCTAACATGGCGAATCAGCAATCCCAACAACAATGCTGTTTGGCTTTGGGGGATGTCTGTAGTATGCGAAATATGGTTCACATTTTCTTGGATACTTGACCAGCTCCCAAAGCTCTGCCCTGTAAACCGAGCTACTGATCTAAACGTATTAAAAGAAAAATTCGAAATGCCAAATCCAAGCAATCCCACAGGAAAATCTGATCTACCTGGGATAGATGTCTTTGTCTCGACAGCAGATCCCGAGAAGGAGCCGCCTCTCGTCACAGCCAACACCATTCTATCTATTCTAGCAGCTGATTATCCGGTTGAAAAGCTTGCCTGCTATGTTTCTGATGATGGAGGGGCACTTTTAACATTTGAGGCCATGGCGGAAGCCGCAAGTTTCGCCAACATATGGGTCCCATTTTGCCGGAAACATAAGATTGAACCTAGGAACCCCGAAACTTACTTCAATTTGAAGAAAGATCCTTACAAGAACAAGGTTCTTAGTGATTTTGTTAAGGACAGGAGACGAGTGAAGCGTGAGTATGATGAGTTTAAGGTCAGGATTAATGGCCTGCCGGACTCTATACACCGCCGGTCTGATGCTTATCATGCTAGAGAAGAGCTTAAAGCCATGAAGGAGCAGAGACAGAAGAAAGACGATGAGCCTATTGAGTCTGTCAAGATCAAGAAAGCTACATGGATGGCAGATGGAACACATTGGCCTGGCCCTTGGTTGAATCCTACAGCTGACCACTCGAAAGGTGATCATGCAGGAATAATACAGGTATGCCCGCACGCACACACACACACATCTTTTCTTTTTTCCCTATCGTTGTCATAACCAGGGATGAAATTGAGATTTTTGTTAGGCGGGTGAGATTGAAACTAGGTATGAAATTTAACTCTTTCTTATAATGATGTATAGGTGATGCTAAAGCCTCCAAGTGATGAACCGCTTTGTGGCACATCTGAAGATTCCAAGGTGATTGACTTAACTGAAGTTGATATTCGTCTCCCCATGCTCGTTTATGTCTCTCGTGAAAAGCGCCCCGGCTATGACCACAACAAGAAAGCTGGTGCCATGAATGCTCTAGTTAGAGCCTCTGCAATCATGTCTAATGGTGCCTTCATTCTCAACCTTGACTGTGACCACTACATCTATAACTCTCAAGCCATGAGGGAAGGAATGTGTTTCATGATGGACAGAGGCGGCGACCGGATCTGCTATGTTCAGTTCCCGCAGAGATTCGAAGGTATCGACCCATCTGATCGGTATGCTAACAGAAACACCGTATTCTTTGATGGCAACATGAGGGCCCTAGATGGGCTGCAGGGTCCGGTTTATGTAGGAACGGGATGTCTCTTTAGACGGATTGCCCTATATGGGTTCGACCCTCCCCGGTCCAAAGAGCACAGCTCCAGCTTCTGCTTTGGCCAGAGAAGGAAGCACAAGCACACAACCATTGCCAACACTCCAGAAGAGAATAGGGCTCTGAGAATGGGTGGTGACTCTGATGATGAAGAAATGATCAATCTTTCACAAGCTCCAAAAATGTTCGGCAACTCGAATCTGCTCATCGACTCCATCCCCGTGGCAGAGTTCCAAGGCCGCCCTCTAGCTGATCATCCCTCTGTCAAGAATGGGCGCCCCCCCAGTGCCCTCACCATACCCCGGGACCTTCTAGATGCATCCACTGTTGCAGAGGCTATCAGTGTCATCTCATGCTGGTACGAGGACAAAACTGAGTGGGGCCAACGCGTTGGATGGATTTACGGGTCGGTTACAGAGGACGTTGTCACGGGATATAGAATGCACAACCGGGGTTGGAAATCGGTTTACTGTGTCACCAAACGAGACGCCTTTCGTGGGACCGCCCCAATAAACCTCACCGATAGGCTCCACCAAGTCCTACGGTGGGCCACCGGTTCAGTCGAAATATTCTTCTCGCGAAACAATGCGTTGTTGGCGAGATGAAGGTCTTACAGAGGATTGCATACCTCAATGTTGGAATTTATCCCTTCACCTCTGTTTTCTTGATTGTCTACTGTTTTCTCCCAGCCCTCTCTCTCTTCGCTGGCCAGTTTATAGTCCAAACCCTCAACGTGACCTTCTTAGTGTACCTCCTCATTATTACAATAACCCTTTGCAGTTTAGCATTTCTTGAGGTTAAGTGGTCCGGCATAGAGCTCGAAGAGTGGTGGAGGAACGAACAATTTTGGCTGATTGGTGGGACTAGTGCACACTTAGCTGCAGTTTTTCAAGGGCTGCTCAAAATCATAGCCGGTGTTGAAATTTCATTCACCTTGACATCAAAATCAGGAGGCGATGATGATGATGATGAGTTTGTGGATCTCTACATGGTAAAATGGACAGCTCTCATGATTCCTCCGATTGTGATCATAATGGTCAATATGATTGCTATAGCCGTTGGCGTTAGCCGGACAATCTACAGTGTTATACCGCAGTGGAGCCGTCTGCTAGGTGGTGTTTTCTTTAGCTTTTGGGTTTTGGCACATTTGTACCCCTTTGCAAAAGGGCTCATGGGGAGACGAGGGAGAACACCGACTATTGTGTTCGTATGGTCGGGGCTTATTGCAATCATTATATCTCTTCTATGGGTGGCGATAAACCCCCCGGCGGGTAGTAACCAGATCGGCGGCTCGTTTCAGTTTCCTTGATTAGGACATAAGTCTTGTGGACAACCTTATATCAGGTGAATTTTTTCTTCAAACTACTTATATGAGGACACAATGGTTACTGTTGATTGCGTAGTTGTGGGGTAAATTTCCTGGTTTAGACAAACTTCATAGAGGAACACAAAATTCAGTATATATTCTTTGATTGTTTGTCTTATGAGGGTGAACATTTTTGCTTAAGGGATCACCCTCCCTTTTTCATGCAAGTAAATGAATTTTATTGATTGATTAATGTATACAACTTATTTATTTATTTATTATTCTTGAAAAAATGATTTGCTTCAATTTACTAGCACGAGAGTTCATTGTTGATTTGTTCTTGCTTGACTAGATACATTGTGTTATTGTGGCAAAGGCCGAAGGCCTTACCCGTTTTAGCAAGTGCGCGTGTGTCGTCATTAGGGGACTTTTCTGGTTTCTCAACTATCCCCTGCGAAAAATCGGTTTGGCAAGGGCTATATATATATGTATATGTATATATATAAACGTTGTAAGTAGTTATATTGTGTACACAAAATACAAAGAATGTTGTCATTTTAGATTTAGTTCCCTATTCATGCAAGAAGAATGAGCATTAGTTGTTGCATCACCAAACATGCATGTTCAAGCTAACAACATCATTTTAGCTAATAGCACCAATTTATCATCATTAACCACAACCCATTCACCACTATAGGCTAAAAAAACACATCTGTAGCTATCTTTCACCTTGACTATGTTACTTCTTGTCCTAATGGCACTAATCTCCTCAGCCACAGGCACAAACCAAGACATCCTAGTAGCCATTGATGAGATGCAAAAAGCCAATTACTTCACCTTTGTGATGCTCATCAACATGGCACCCCCTAACCTAATCCAAGGCAACATCACTTTCTTGATGCCCAACGACCGCAGCCTCTCGAAAACGAGCATGACCCCCATGTCCGTAGCCGACTTCTTGCTCCGCCACTCCATCCCATCTCCTCTCCTCATCGACCACCTCGAGCACTTCCCGACAGGGTCCACGATCCCGACATTAGAGAAGGGATCCGTCCTGAGGGTGACCAACGAGGGCCGGAGGCAGTTTTTCCTCAACAATGTGAGAATCATAAGCCCTAATATTTGTACCAAAGGGACTTCAATAAGATGTCATGGCGTGGATGGTGTGGTGAAACCTATGGTGATGCCTCAACCTAACACACCACCACCATCTACTTGTTCTAATAGGACAACTCCAACACCGGAGGCGGCGGCCCCGATGCCGATGCCAACCCCATCACCACTGTCGGATGGTGGCGCTAGCCCGGCTCCGGTGGTGGCGCCGGTACCGTCGTTGGTTGCGGATGTGAGTCCACCACCAAAATCAGGCTGTCCTAAGATGTCTAGTGCAGGAGTTGTGAACTTGGTAGTGATGATTGGTTTTATGTTGTTTGTGGGGAAATCATGCTAGTTTATTTAACATTTTTAACTAGTTGATGGACATTGGATAATCAATTCAAGAAAGATGAAAAAGAAATGTTGTTGCAATTGTGTATCATGTCCATTTAAAAGATTATACTAGTTGTTGAATATATATCTCTTTGCATAATTTAGGCGTGCAAGTTTCAAGTTCTTAGCTGCGTCTATGAAACATTTTTATCTCAAAGCATGTTGGGAACTATTTTGTTTCCCTTTTTTTCTTATTTATAAATTATAAGCAAGGTGTCATCAATACACACACACACACACACATATATATATATAAGCAAGGGTTAAGAACTACGTACAATTACTATGTATTTTGTCGGAATTTCGACGAAAAATTCCACCAAAAATTAATTTAATTGTTTTAAAAAATACAATTACTACATATATTGGGAGACACTAACGTAACCGATCCAAAAAAGTCCAGACATGATTTTATATTTTCATGCATACTTAAAAATTAGTATTGAATTTGATTTGTTTATCAAATAAGGCGAGCTTAAGCCAGTTTTACTTAAGCCAAACACAAATCCATTCCGAGTAGTTTAATTATTTACAACGTATAATCGGCAAGCACACTCTCTAATTTTAGGATTCTAGTTTTGTCATTATATATATAAATATATATATTGAGGTTCTAGCTTCAATAATCGAGTCAATCCTATTGCTTACTGCTACCAATTAATGCTATCAGAATATGCTAATTGTTATTAAAATTCAATATATAGCTTAGGTTTTACAAGATCTTGAATTTTCAAGTGTTCTAATATATCTGCTGGTGGGTCCAAGCACATTGATAACTATTGGTGACTTTGTGCGTGCTGATCTTAATATTTTTATAAATTTTTTAAAGACCTATATGTATATTTTGAATTTTGAAAAAAATATACGTTTTGAATATGATGCTCTCTTGGTATTTTATACTTTTTACTCATTAGAATCTCTTGATCCAAACTACTGATTGGTTATTAAAGATTATCGTTTTATATGGACAATTTATATTTTTGGTGTGTAAAACAGTATCCATGCCGCTGATGTGGATGTTCTATGATCTGATTGTACTCGACTGTATTAGTTAATATTTTTAATAATTAATAATAGTATTAATTTTTATTAAGGTAAAAAAAAAACTAACTCAGACCAGTACATATAAAACCCAAAACCGCCATTTCCCCAAATATCACATTTCACAAACCCTACATAAACCCTGACACTTCTTTTCACCAAAAACCTCCAATGAGGCCTCACCAAAACCCTCATTTCTTCTCCATCAAGCCAACTTTTTGAAATTTCTACTACCCCTGAATTCGATACATTCTAAAGCTTCAAACCCATATCATATCCTGTGGATTTGACTGTAAAAGTTTCAGAAAAAATGGCTAAAAATTGTGCATCAGGGATTTTGGCCGCCGCAGTTTATGCAGCTTTAGGTGTAGATCATGCTTATGCAGATGGGCCATTCAATTTTTCTCCATTTTCTAGTTCTCCTTCGGCGGCTGTGAAAGCTCCTCAGGTGCCTCCGGAGCCGG
This sequence comes from Petrea volubilis, assembly GCA_026212405.1. Classification (NCBI taxonomy): domain Eukaryota; kingdom Viridiplantae; phylum Streptophyta; class Magnoliopsida; order Lamiales; family Verbenaceae; genus Petrea; species Petrea volubilis. Next base: position 23,402,743 of record CM047883.1, on the reverse strand, counting down.
CCAAGCCACCAGCTCAGCCGGCGGAACCGGAGGCTCCTAGGGTTCGTAATGATAACCCGAGGACCACTTCTGCTGGGTTCGACCCCGAGGCATTGGAGAGGGGTGCGAAGGCGTTGAGAGAGATTAGTAGCTCCTCGCATGCTAAAAAGGTTTTCAAGTTTGGGTTCTTTTGTTGAGTGTTTTATTGTGAATCACTGGTTTTGTTTACAAAAATTGATGCTTGGTTTACTTTAGGACGCCTTTGTATGCATTCTTGTGGAACTATAGTTGCATGTGGTTTCTTTCCTGGTTAGTTAGTAATCATTATAGTTGTCTGGAAGAAATTTTACATTGTAGTGTTCTGGAAATGAGGGGTCTTGAAAGTCAAGTCACGTTACTATGACAAAATTCGTATGTATGCGGGGAAAGTCGAGTTTTAGCTTTTGCATGTCAAATTTTAATTAGCATCTAGAGTGAAGTAGCATTATACTTGGTGTAGGTATTTGAAGTGATGAAAAAGCAAGAAGAGACGAGGCAGCAAGAATTAACCTCAAAAGCAGCAGAGTTCAAGGCATTACAAGCTCAAGCTGAAACTGTAAGCTTTATTATATCCTAAATCATTTGTGTTCGTTGTGTTCTCTTTATATAAAGTAACAAACAAGCATAAGCACCTTATGAGTGCTTTCTTAAATTGATCAATTGGCTAGATCGCCCCTTTAGCATGACATGTTTTATGCATGTACAACGGTGTGTTTTTCACTTTAATTTCAAACGCCGAAAAGGTGACTTTCTGATTTTGGCAGGACAAGCAAAGGGTGGTTTATGATGAACAGAAAAAGCTAGCTCAGCAACAGGCCCAAATAAAATCCCAGATGGCTCGCTATGAAGATGAATTGGCACGGAAAAGGATGCAGGTCAGGATCCATTTGGTGCATATGCAGTGCAGCTTGACATCCTTTAATTATAGGAAATAAAATCCTGAGTTTTTGCAGGCAGAGAATGAACATCAAAGAGCAAGAAATCAAGAACTTGTTAAAATGCAAGAGGAATCAGCTATGAGGCAAGAGGCTGCTCGACGAGCAACTGAGGAGCAAATCCAAGCACAACGCCGCCAAACTGAGAGAGAGAAGGCTGAAATTGAACGTGAAACTATCAGGGTGCGGGCAATGGCAGAAGCAGAAGGAAGAGCCCATGAAGCCAAGCTTGCAGAGGATGTTAATAGACGAATGCTAGTTGACCGTACAAATGCAGAGCGAGAGAAATGGGTTGCTGCGATTAACACAACTTTTGATCACATTGGAGGTTTTTTCTCCTTTCAAATATTTTTCTTTATATTTTTTTCCATTTTTTACAATTTTTTCATTGCCTAGTTTGGTAAATCTCTTGCAAAATAGTTAAGTATTATATTTCATTGAACTTATCAACATTGTAATTCTTGCATCCGGCTCTGAGTTTTGCATTCCCCTCTTGGCTCCCCCATTAACTGTTTCATTTAATGCAGGGGGTCTGCGAGCAATTTTAACAGATCAAAATAAGCTGGCTGTAGCTGTAGGAGGTGTAACAGCTCTTGCTGCAGGGGTATACACTACAAGGTACTGCAATGGCGTAGACTGTAACCTTTCTGTTTGCTTATTACGACATCCTTATTGCTATTAGGGTATAGGATAGTTCCACTAAGCCCAGTTTCATGTAATATGGTTTTTGTTCACATGAATATCAGTTCAAAATTTCTTCACTTCATCAACATTTTACTCATCCTATCTCTTCATGAGTTTATTGAATTGAATATCGTATATAAACCATTGGTGTGTTTAGCTTCTGGCGTCTATCAGCTTTTGACCTGGGAAGGGATTGGGATGTAGGCAGTTGCAGAACCAGTAGCTATGAATAACTGGGGTGGGTCATGGGTGGGACATCACGCCAACCTTAGACTCCAGATAGTATTTTTGAAGCACAATATATGCATTATGCTTTATCAACGTTCAAGTAAAAGATTCCACGTTGCAAACAAAACAATAGCAAACAATGACAACGGTTTACCAACTCTTGCCATTGAAATTGTTCTCCAGGTTTACTCATTTTATGGATACAAGTTAGGTGAACTGTTTCTGCATTAGTGGAGGTGAAATCCATGCTACATTGGAAGAGTAATACGTGGGAAAACAATAGTATACTTAATGATGGATAAAGTGTTGAGCTTTGAATGAGAGTCAAAATTATCGAGTCAAGGAGCGTGAATTGCAGCCATATTTTCCAATCTCTGCATTTTTGGTCTCCTATCACTCTGCCAACTTTGATCTTTTCTAGGTTGTTGCTCATTCTTTTCCAGTGATTTAAGTAATCATTTCATTAACATTTCCCTAAGAGTTCACATGATAACCATAATGTTTTAACTTGTTTTGCTTTTGAATATTTATTTATCACTTTTCAGGATGACTTCAATCTATATATGGCCATCCAGCTCTATTAGCAGATTGCATTTATTTCATTAAACTTTAAAGTATGTCTATTACGACAGTTATATGTTGTTCTACTTTTAGCACTTAACGCAATGTGTCTTTTGGATTTCAGAGAAGGGGCCAGGGTAATTTGGAGTTATGTGGACCGAATATTGGGACAACCATCTCTGATAAGAGAATCCTCTCGAGGGAAATACCCATGGTCCATCTTGTTTTCACGTTCCTTGAGCACCATTTCTGGCAGTGCTAATAAAGGTTCTGCCTTCCAAAACGGGAATGGGTTTGGTGATGTTATTTTGCATCCTTCTCTTCAGAAACGGATTCAGCAGTTGGCCAGTGCAACAGCTAATACAAAAGCTCATCAGGCGCCATTTAGAAACATGCTCTTTTATGGGCCACCGGGAACAGGAAAAACAATGGCTGCTAGGGAGCTTGCCCGTAAATCTGTAAGATACCATAATAGTTATCATGATCATTGTGTTGATATTTTTCCGACTGCATGCATTAGGTCGCTCATAAAAAATGAAAAGTATTTGGAAATCCAGACATGTTTAGAAGAGTTCTTTCTTTCCTGGTGAAAAGAATGTATATCTGAGCAATGCTGTTGGTTTATCCTTTAATGTTTTTTTTTTAAGCAGCCCCGAAAAGAATCATCCTATTATCAATTAAACATGTTTCTATAGTTGCTTGACATTATGTTTGGGGGATTTAAACGTTCCTTGTCTGACATCATCTGGTTACTTTGCCTTTAGGGCCTTGACTATGCATTGATGACTGGAGGAGATGTTGCGCCATTGGGTTCTCAGGCAGTTACAAAGATACACCAATTGTTTGATTGGGCTAAGAAATCCAACAAGGGTCTATTGCTTTTCATTGACGAAGCAGATGCATTTTTGTGCGAGTAAGTAAACTTACATCGAACTAACTTCGATATTCTCGTTTTCTTTGAAATCTGCATTTCTCTTACAAATATACATTTGCCTGTGGACGAATCTCCTATTTCATTACCAAATAATTCGTTTCCATTCCTCAATGCAGACGGAACAAAACATATATGAGTGAAGCTCAAAGGAGTGCACTCAATGCACTATTATTTCGCACGGGTGACCAGTCCAAGGATATAGTCCTTGCTCTTGCGACAAACCGACCTGGTGATCTAGATTCTGCTGTGGCGGATCGTATTGATGAAGTCCTAGAATTTCCGTTACCAGGAGAAGAAGAACGCTTCAAACTGCTGAAACTCTATCTGGACAAGTACATAGCCCAAGCCGGGGCAAGAAAACCGGGCTTGTTTTCAAGTTTGTTCAAGAAACATCAGAAGAAGATAGAAATCAAGGGCTTGAACGACGATATTCTTAAGGAAGCTGCAGCAAAGACAGAGGGGTTTTCAGGAAGAGAGATCGCAAAGCTCATGGCAAGTGTTCAAGCTGCAGTATACGGTAGCCAGGACTGTGTCTTGGATCCTAATTTGTTCCGCGAAGTGGTGGATTATAAAGCTGCAGAACATCAGCAAAGAAAGAAACTTGCTGCTAATGAAGGGGAAGGTGCAAAGTGAAGTCCTGTGATATCAAGATTGATTGAAATTAGTAGGCAACTTATTAACAAACCCCTACATGGCCAAGATTTGTGGTTAACATGTTATTATTTTCCCTCCTTGAAGTGGGGGAGTTTTGGTTAATTTAGCTTAGAATTCATGATATTTGCTGGTAGTTTAAAAGAAATTGTGACATTTTGTTCATCCTCCTGGCTTGCTCTAGTAACAATATTTTTAAGCAAATTAGACAGGAGAAGATTGTAATAAACACTGCTGATATAAATCAATCTCAGAAAAAGCTGTTCCATTGAAATATAATCAAATTTGTGTGGGTACAGATGCTGCCAATTCATGAGCAGGCAATTCCCATTCAGAATACTTGAAATAAAATCTTATTTTGAGGCAGAACAAGGCAAACTACTTCAGAACTACATCATAAAATGGATTAGTCGAACTTTTCAAACATGTTCATCGGTCTAGCTTCTAGTGATGATGGTCTTGCACGTATCGCAAACCGCAGTACTTGCACACAGTTGGCTCATCCTTGTCGAGGCATATGAACTCAATCGGATGCCCGAGTGCCGGATTCTCATCTGTAACCAAAGGGGAATGGCTATAAAACAAGGAAAACAGATGTGGAAGATAATGTGTCTTGTAGTTCAACACAGACATGATCTGGGAAACTTTGCGGCTAAAGTTTGGGTTGAAATTGAGAATTAAAAAATTTACAAAGTGGAATTTGAGATACCGATCGTATTTAAACCAACCTCCTTCACAAGCAACGATCCGGCCTTCTACTTTGATAGGTGGAACTTCATTGATCAACTCCATAGGAGACTTTTTACTTGTGTCCTATAACAGCAGGTATAGAGCAAAAATTAGGATTACAAAAGAACATTATTGTTACTACACTAACCAGATTCTATACCATATTTGTGAATATAAGCAGGAAGAACCAAGAACAACCATGAATGGTTCATCAGGAAGACAAGTACATGAGCCCCGAGAGCAATCAAGCTCCAGAAAAAGTTTAAACTCACAAATATTCATCATATAACTTAACAAGAATTTAACGAGGAAATAGTCCGCTAGAACTCTCATGTTAGTACACGTGACAGATGGATGCAGCTAAGAAAATATGCGTAGTTGTGGTTAAGGCAAGCATAAAGTTGGAACTTTGAAATGGGAGTCAACATTGATGTTCCTCCTGCAGCAGTCCCGGCATATAGGTACGAATGCTAACTGCTAAAGCACATTCTCTGGGGTCAAAATATCACATTATGTTTCATATTTAACTATTTACAGGCTCACAGCATGTACTCATTGTACCTCCACACACCTTCTCTTTGGTTTTATCGTCAGCATGAAAAGATTTTGAAACATTTATAGGGTGATCAGTGCTCAAGGGAAGCATGAAAGATGACATCTTTTTACACTTTTAATTTCTCAAAGAAATAAAAAAATGAAAACAAGTAAAGTGGGTATGCATCAAATTCAAAGTTCTATTTAACCTTCATAACTTCTTCCCATAATTATAAGGCTAAGGAAATAAATCCGAAATCCCAACAACCAAATTATACAGAATGACGCCGACAAATATGATCGTGATGATAAACCCAATTAGCGACACAATTATACGTCTTCACATCTAAATGACAAACCCTAGCTTTTACATCAATTAAACCAAAAATGTTGTACTATAATAATAACACCAATCTTCAAAGCCATTGTTAATCTTATTTCAGGCAAACTACGATTTCTAGCAATCGAAACAAATAATCGAGTACCTGCATCCATTTCTGGGTGTGAGAGGTGATGACTTCGCTGTTAACGATGCCACCACTGAGGCTTCGAGAATTGGAGGATCTAGTTAGGGATTTCATGAACTGAGTCGCGATTGTTAATCCGTTTCTTCTCCCGAAAGCCGCCATTGCTAAGAATCCGGGCTGAATCAAGTTTGTGTGTGTGTGTGTGTGTGTGTGTGAGAGAGAGAGAGAGAGAGAGAGAGTATAGGGGAAAAATGGCAAATTGTAATTCTGAAGTGAAGTTGTTTATAAAGTAAAAACGAAAAACAAAAGAAAGAAAAGAAAATAGGGAATGGGCTTGAAATCTCATTTTTGCCCCAAACAAAAAGTATCTTATACAATGTGCACTACCAAATATAAATAATTACACGTGAGCCCCAATCATGTCCGTTAAGTTTCATTTAATCCCTCAATAATCAACGTGTTGCTTTATCATCTCTCCTACTTTTTAAGAAATATACACAGGAGTTTTTTCTTTTTTTTATAATAAGTATAATAAGAGGGTGTTTGTAATAGTTGAAGTTAAGTTTTTTTGGGCTTCTAGTCGGGAAAACAAAAAAAACTACCATTACCCTCGATTTGTGTCTCACACATACATCAAACAGTTTACATTTAGTCACAATATTAATTCACTTAAAAATTTATCGACATTAAAAATACAACACAATTTGAACCATTTGATCCATATATAAGGTATACAATATAATTTAAACCAATTGAATCATATATGAGGCTCAAATACCGAATTCATATAAATTTTTTTCATAAAATAACAATTCTTTTGTTATCACATACAACAATCTCAATATCGGTGAAACTATTATTATTATTTTATGATAAAGTTGTCTTAAATTATTATCATTATTATTTTTATAGTAAGTGGTGTCTGAATCAACCTAAATGTACTCAAGGCGAGTCATTCACAGAGGGAGGGGGGACAAAGAAATGAACTAAATCAATGTATTTGAACAAATTAAGACATCATAAATATATCATACATGTGCCTTGTTCTACAATGCTTTCAAAATTGATCATTCATCCAATACACTACACATTCTTGACTAGTACAGTACCAGTTATTTTCAAATAGGTCACTCTGTGGTAACCTGGCACATAATCTCTCTCTCTCTCTCTCTCTCTCTCTCTCTCTCTCTCTCACGCGCACACACACACACACACATGTATATATATGTCATGTTGTTTTTGTCTTTGATCCGACTTCAAGATTATTCAAAAACGAAACTCCCAAATCCTTCATAGAACTTAGAACCTCTTCGGCCAGTAACTCCTCACCAGCTGCCCTGTAAAGATGAACAGCAGCACTCAAAATGAACCTGTCTGAACCAACAGAGCTGCACTCTCTTTCAAAGAAGGCGATTCCTTCATCAACAAGCCGGAAATCGAGATAACCTCTAAGCATAATCCTTTTGGACTCAACAGCGGGATTTAATCCAGTTGACAAAAGTGCACTGTATAACCTATCAGCTTCCCCCATTAATCCTTGTTTCGTAAAAGCCAAGAGTAAGAGGTTAAAATGAGCACAAGAAACGGGAATCCCTTCGTTCTGCATGGACAAAATGGTCTTTTCAGCTTCAGAGTATTTCGATCTCTCAGTATAGGCTCGAATAATGGCAAGGTATGTAAGAGAATCGGGCAAGCAACCATTCTTCTGCATGCTTAGCAGAAGCTTTTCGGCTTCTTGGTAGAGTCCATCAGCAGCATACACATTCATCATAATGTTGTAGCTAACCTAAATGTTGCAACACCACGTGTAAAACTCATTTTCAATTTAGTCCCTCTTACTTTAACGGTTTTGATTTTTTGTTTGTTTGTTATGATCCCAAAAATGTGCTATGCCCAATATCAGAATAAAGAATGTCATACACAACGCTATATTTAGTCAGTAGTCACCATTAACTTACCTGCCCGGGTTTTATCCCTTCCTCCTGCATTTTACTGAATAGGGCTGATGCTTCATGAACTTTTCCTACAAAGTCAAGCAGAGTAACAATCAAGTAAAGCATAAAATTTGAACTGTGGTCCATACTAACAACAGCAATATTGGAACTGTGCTTGTTAGCCCTTTACGTTCTCTTGATGGAGTTGGTGTGTGTATGTGTGTGCTTCGGGGGGGGGTGGGGGGGGGGGGGGGGGGGGGGGGGGGGGGGGGGTGTTTGTACATTTGGTTGGGGTGAGATTAGAAAATTAAATTTATTCTTGCATTTGACAGGGGTTTTATTGAATCAGTATTGACAGAGACAAGGTTATACCGGCTTTTCCATAGTGGCAAATCATATTAGTGTATGTCTTCTCATCCAACGCCACGCCCGTGCTCTGAGCTATGTTAAATATCTCCACCGCTTTATCCAGGTCTCGTCTTCGCCCATGTACACTGCAACATCATGAACCAACTACAATTGATAGACTAAAAATCACAATTTCGCAATTAGTTAGAATTTATGACACACATCTCTATGAATCAGAAAACAATGTCTAACCTGATCATAGTGTTATATGTTTGAATCGATGGAGAAACGTTCAAGGAAAGCATGCGTTCATATATGCTGACAGAAGCACGAAGTTTGCCTGGGCCACTAAATTGTCAGTCTTTTATATTTGTGTTTGTGTGTGTGTGTGTGTGTGTGGGTGGGTGGGTGGGGGAGGGGGTTCAGACACCAACCAGCTTCTAACATTGCCTTTATGTAAGTGTTGTATACCACAGTATCAAGCTCCAAATTCTCATCGAAACTGTTCTGAATAACTTCTTCAGCCTCACGATATTTACCTGCGAATGATTGCAACAAATCATTTAGGTATCAGTTTATTACTAGAAGAAGAAGAAGAAAATTAAAATCTCTTACCACAGCTTGTCAGAGCTTTCACGAGTATGCTGATCGAAACGGGACCCAAATCGCATTGTTTCCTAGTCTGTTCTTTATAAAATAAGTACCCTTCCTCTTCTCTACCACACGAGATATAGGCATCGATCATCGAACTATATATAACCTTTCCATCTGTAATTGAACCTTCCACTGCAGCTAAGACTTTCTCAGCTTCTTTAAGCCTTCTATGTTTCCCGTATAGGCTAATCAGAGATGCCCTAGCAGCCTCCTCTGGTCGACAACCAAGCTTTGTCATGATCTCATAAAGATATTCAGTAGTCAATATGTCACCTGCAACAGGTACTCATATGAGCTCTTCAGACAAAATCCAAGATGAAGATGGTGTTAAATTAAAGGAAATTCTTCGTAAATATGAAAAGGTCTTAAAAGTATGAAAAGGGTCAAGAACTACACCGACCTACCCTTTAGCTATGTGTAATTACACAAACTTCCGCTCTTAGTTTTAAAACGTACAAATAACCCCTTTCCATCATCAAAATTTAATCAATAACTGGAAGAATTTATTTAGATATTTGAATAATATCATCCATACACGTAAGAACAATTTGAAAATGTTACTAAAAATTTGAATTATACAATCATTTAACTGCGTCCGAAGGGTGTTTTTGAAACTAAGAGGGGATATTTGTGTAATTGTACATAATTTCAGGGAAGGGGGCAGTAATTATCGCTTCAAATGAAAATTGAGTAAATACAAATGGTCAATCCATATCATAAGAGAAATCCTTACCCTCCTTAGCAAATTTACCAATCATTTTGTTTGCTACTGTTGAGGCAATTTCAGTCCTAAGCAACAACTCGAGTTTGTCTTTCATTTTTGTTTCGTTTCTAGTTGCCAAACAAAGCGTCAGCATGTGCTCAATTGCCAGCTCTCCTGATTGACCCAAGGGCTCAAATAATCTACTTAATTGTCCATTCATGACCACAGAAAATGTCTGAACAAATGAATCGCCCTTGAACGTTTCACTTACACTCAACTCCTCTGTCAGTTGTTCCACTTCTCCTAGCATGCCTCCCCTGCAATAAACCTTCATGATCGTCATGAACAGCTCCTTGTCAAACTCAATTTGATCTTTCCTGATCTCGGCAACAAAAGTTTTCGCCTTTTCAGACAACCCAAGTTTCAGATAAAAATTGAGCATATCTTTGCAAGAAGTTGCATCAGGGAGGCCAGTCTCAGATAGAGCCTGGTATGCAGCTTCTGCAGATGCAAGGTCCCCCTTCACTATGTAGCATTGTAACAGTACGATATACGAAAATCTTGAGTATGAAATGTTACTACTTTTCATACGTTCCATTACATCCAAAGCTTTCTCAAAATTCCCAAAATTGAGATGGACTTGTGCCATTGTTGTATATGTTTTCTCATCACTAAGTTGGCCTGCTCTTTCAATTTCTGAAAAAGTCTTTTGCGCATCCTCATAAAGACCCAATTTACCATATATGCGAATCATTAAGCCATAGATGACTTCATCTGCGATAACCCTATATTTCTCCATTTCAGTGAAAAGTGAACAAGCTTTTGAATAATCCGCAGTTCTGTAGTACAATGCAAGGAGTGACGCACATGTAAAATTGCTGGGTACAATATCAAGGGATCTCATATCTTCATAGAGATGGAGGGCTTTATCTTTGTCACCATTTTTGGAGCTCAAACTGATCAGAAGGCTGTACGTCGACTCTTCAGGCACAAAACCCAAATTCTTCATCTCATTAAATGTCTTCAAAGCTTCCTCAGCCATGCCTCCTTTCACAAATGAGCTAACAACAACAGTATATGTAAAATGATTTGGGACCACCCCTCTATCGACCATCCTCCTCCAGACATATATAACATCACTATGAAGTGATTTCTTTTGCAAAGACGATAGCATGAAATTGAAAACAGCAATTGAAGGGACTATCCCTCTCTCCTCCACAGCAGAATAAAACGAGAGCATAGCCTTGTGACGACCCCATCTCGCATACGAACACAACAGGGTCCCACAAGCAACCTCATCAGGTTCACACCCTGCTTCAAGCATCTCCAAGAAAGTCTCTTCAGCAAGCTTAATTTTTCCAACTTGGCCATACGCACGGAGAACGATTGTGTAGACTATAACACTCGGTCGATAGCTTAACTGTTACGGCACAAATCTACATTACAACAAATCAAAATCTATAACGTATAAATAAAAGAACATGCAGATAGAAAAATAAATAGATAAAGATGATAGAAACTATCTTGGAATGGGAGCAACACTTGCACTACAAACAAAAAGCTCATGTCTTGGCTTGAAAACAGAAACATGCAATAAAAGTTTACATTATCAAACGGCCAACAAATACATTCAACTGCTATAAGCATAGCCCAAGCACAATAAGAGAGACAGAGAGAGAGAGAGAGAGAGAGAGAGAACCTGCAATTTCATCCAAGCAAAGAAGTCTCTAACTTGGCGCCAACTCTTCTGCTCCTTCAACACCACACACATCTCTCTAAAACTAAGCTTGGCAACAAACGAACCCATCACTTCCCTCATATCATACTCCCCTTCGCGCAACCCGGAGGTGCTCCTCACCCGCTTAATCGCCGCCACCACGTGGCGCCCGTACAAATGCCCGTTCCTATCGTCCTCCAGATACTGCACCATCTGCTCGGGGGTGCGTTTGATCCACTTGGGAGTCTGCGCGCGTGAGCCCTGGTTCCGCCTCAACACGCTCAAGTACTGGGCTTTAGCTTTGATTATGCGGCGGGCGTTGTCGTCCGAGAGTGGGTTCTTGGGGTTCTTCGATTTGGGCTTGGGTTTGTTGAGGTTCTTGGGGTTGCTGGAGCTGAGGCTCCACGGGTCGGGTTTGAGGCAGCAGAGGATTGTGGGAAGCGGCGGCGTTCTGTTGAGCTTACGGGTTTTGGGGCGCAACGGGGATGAGTGGAGAAACGAGGAATTTAGGGACTCCATTAAATTTCTTGGAGTTTTGAGTAAGAAGCTGGATTTGTATGTGAGCGTGACAATTTGTGGTGGTGATATTTGGAGAAAATTTAGCCCACAAGACCGTTCAAGTTTTTATTTAAGAAACTAAACCTTAAATTATATTTTTATTTTTTTTTAGATTGAATTTATGACGTGGCACTAATTAGGATAAATACATATATTTATTTATCCAAAAATTTGAACGAAGTCGAATTATAAATAACTTAACTTATGTTCGGGGTCAAATTGAAAATAACTTAACTTACAAAAACAACAAAATACCAAGACCGTGACAAAATAAATATCGTTCAAGATAATCTCTTAAGCTATAAAATGATCTCTTAAGATATATTCTTTTTTTTTTCTAACTAAATCGCTTCAACGACCACTCGATTGTTTAATAGATTATATTATTCTACTTTGTAATATGATTTCTTAAACGGTCGGCCCGTCAAAAAATGTACGGCCGCTCGGCCTAATCTCCTAAGCGATCAATCTATCTCTTAAGAAATATTCTTCTTTTCTTACTAAATCGCTTAAATAACCACTCGATCGTTTAATAGATTATGTTATTCTACTTTGTAATATGATCTCTTAAACGGTCGGCCCGTCAAAAAATGTACGGCCGTTTGGCCTAATCTCCTAAGCGATCAATCTATCTCTTAAGAAATATTCTTCTTTTCTTACTAAATCGCTTAAATGATCACTCGATCGTTTAATAGATTATTTTATTCTACTTTGTAATATGATCTCTTAAACGGTCGGCCCGTCGAAAAATATACGGCCGTTCGGCCTAATCTCCTAAGCTATCAATCTATCTCTTAAGAAATATTCTTCTTTTCTTACTAAATCGCTTAAATGACCACTAGATCATTTAAACAATTCTCTTATTTTAAAATAATCTCTTTATCAATCACTCAATCGTTTAAGTGATTTTATTATTTTTTTGAAAAATATTGATATAAATCCATTTTGAACTATCTATTATAATACTTTTAGAAAATAATAGATCAAATCCATAAGAATGATCATTATAATATATTCACGATGTCTATATCTATATTATAAAATATCGTTATGACTATTATATTGAATCATTATGAGTATTATTATCACTATTATAATATACTCATGACTTCTTTATTATAATGATCATGGTAAATATCATTATATATAATTATATTTATGATGTTAATTTATACTATAAATGATAGTTACAATCATTATAATTTTAGAGATCTTTAATTTGTAGAGAATATATATATATATATATGTATAGTTTATGGAAATATAGATATCAATTCATCCTATCGTAATGATTCTATGTAATAATCATAATGATCTTATCATGAATATATTATTATAATGCTCATTATAATGTATCTATGATATCTATACTACAAAAGATATCAATTCATCCTATCATAATGATTCTATGTAATAATCGTAATGATCTTATCATGAATATATTATTATAATGCTCATTATAATGTATCTATGATATCTATACTACAAAAGATATCAATTCATTCTATCATAATGATTCTATGTAATAATCGTAATGATCTTATCATGAATATATTATTATAATGCTCATTATAATGTATCTATGATATCTATACTACAAAAGATTATTATAAAAGATAGAATTATGTAATATATACTCTTATAATATACTAATATTATCTATATATTTTAGCATAATTCTCTTATTTTAGAATAATCTCTTAAGATCATAATGTAATCTCCTAAGCGATCAATCTATCTCTTAAGAGATATTATTTTTTTCAACAAAACCACTTAAACGGTCACTCGATCGTTTAAGAGATTATATTATTCTACTATGTAGCATGATCTCTTAAACGGTTGGGCCGTCAAAAAAAAGACGGCCGTTCGGGCTAATCTCCTAAGCGAACAATCTATCTCTTAAGAGATATTCTTTTTTCTAACTAAACCGCTTAAACAGTCACTCGATTGTTTAAGAGATTATTTATTTTACTATGTAGCATGATCTCTTAAACGGTCGGGCCGTCAAAAAATGGACGGCCGTTCGGGTCAATCTCCTAAGCGACCAATCTATCTTTTAAGAGATATTCTTTTTTTCTACTAAGCGATCAATCTATTACTTTAGAGATTCTATTATCTAGTTTTTTTTTTTTTAGCATAATCTCTTCAACGACCACTCAATTGTTTAAACAATTCTCTTATTTTAAAATAATCTCTTTATCAATCATTCAATCATTTAAGTGATTCTATTATTTTTTTGGAAAATATTGATATAAATCGATTTTGAACTATATATTATATATATGTATAGTTAATAGAAGTATAGATATCAATTCATCTTATCATAATAATTCTATGTAATAATCATAATGATCTGGTATATATTAAATCATCTTTATTTAAAACAATATAAATGTATTCTTAAGATCAAATGATTGAAAACATAATAAACAAATTGAGTAAGAGATAAGGTAATACGAATTTTTTTAAATTATTATAAACAAAAATAATACAAAGTTTTTTCTTAAAAAAAAATAGAAAAAACAAGAAACAGGAAGAGAAGGAAAAAAAAAAAAAAAGAACACGCACAAAACACGCACATCATCAAATTAAACAATACAAATTGGTTAAAATGTTAAATTGAATACATGATTTATTAACCCATGATGAAAGAAGTTGATTTATACACAGAAATTTGAAAAGTTTTGGCCGGAGGAGGTGGAACGGCGGCAATGGAGCGCGCACTTCATTGCCACCATTCTATCTCCTCCAGTCAAAATTTCTCAATTTTTTGCCATAAATAAGCTCTCCTTATTATGGGCAAATAGATTATTTGATCAATTTTGGAATCCCATAAAGTTTGAATAGGTTAATTTTAATTGTGTGATGGTGTTTGCGTGTATTTGTCTTCTTTTTATTTGGTTTTGTTTTGTTTTGTTTTTTTGGTTTAGTATTGGATAAGTTATTTTTTGTAATATATTATTCCTTTGGGGTTAAAATATAATTTTTAAAAAATGAATAAATATTTCTATTTAATGATATTTAGGTTTAATTTATAATTAATTATGTATAATTAATAAAAGGGTCATTTACCTAAAAATTAAAACTTGTGGGTCATTCGCTTAAAAAAAAACTTGAAAAGGTTATCTATTAGAAAACCTCTGATATTTGGGCTCCATTTTCAACTAGGGGTATATAAATAGCTTAAAAGGTCCGATTCGAGTTAGACTGCACTCAAATTCAGTTTTTTAAATTCAAGTTCGAGCTCATTAGGCTTAAATTTCATTACAAAATGAGTTTGGAGTTTATTAAAAAGAAAATAAAGGGGGGATTTTTTGCCTGCATTGGGTAGGGCACATTGGGACTAATTGTTTTATATTGGATTGCTAAATTCATAAGGATTAATGACATGATTAGATTGCAAGTAGATCGCATAGTAAGTGTGTTAATATTTGATAAATAATTGATCGATTTTGGTTAAGTCGAGTTTGAGCTAAAAAAAATTAAAAATAAGTGTTGAAGAGCTTGCAAACGGCTTATGAATTGTATTTTTGACTTTTAATTTAAAATATATTATAAATAATATAAGTCATACTGATATAAATATCAAAATTATGTGTCTTATTAGTTTTAAGTGTCCAAATTATTTATTATAATAGTTCAACTTTATAATTTATCCCAATTAGATATCAAAATTCAAATTAATTTAAGATTTATCTACCTAGAGGTGAGATTAATTGTAAGCACGAGCTCGAATAGCTTGATTGTAAATAAATCGACCTTGAACTCAAAATTTTTGCACTAAATTTGAGTCTGAATAGAAATTTATAAGTTAAACGAAATTGGACTCAAATTCAAAATCAAAGTCGAATTTGTTAAATGAACTTGAAACAAAAAAATTCTAAAAGCTCGACTCATGTACAACCATATTTTCAACTGAAAATTTTTAGATTTTTCGGCTGATGAAGACAAGCCCATATTGCGTGGGCTGACATCTACTGATGATAAAAATCCTAAACCTTTCTCAGTAGAGCAGCAACAGTCCTAATT
Source organism: Petrea volubilis (assembly GCA_026212405.1). Taxonomy (NCBI): domain Eukaryota; kingdom Viridiplantae; phylum Streptophyta; class Magnoliopsida; order Lamiales; family Verbenaceae; genus Petrea; species Petrea volubilis. The sequence goes on along the minus strand of CM047883.1, from coordinate 23,387,059 downwards.
CTTATCCAGTTCGCCACAACAATTTAGCCCAGTTCATCCCTTAGAATCAGCATCTACTACGTCGTCGAACAAATTTCAGTAAAGGTTCGATTTTTCTTCTTGAAAAAAGATTGGAAATTTAGAAAATTATTGAAAAGTTCCTTGTTCAATTTACCTGAACTACTACTGATCTTTGGAACAACTAGAACTATACGATTATACTTCGAATGATGGCCGGCGGCGGCGGCGGCGCCTCCCCAAACCCATCCCCAGCTCCCAAAATCTTGTTAGCAAAGCCAGGACTGGTCACCTCCGGCAAATTCAATCGCGGCGGCGCGAGCGGCGGAGCCGACGACGAGTCGACGGCGCTGCGCTCACGCCTTCCATCCGTTGGCTCTCTCAACCTCCTTTCAGACTCATGGGATTTCCAGATCGATCGATTTTTACCTGTCAGTACTCTCTCTCTCTCTCTCTCTCCCTCTCCCTCTCCCTCTCCCTCTCCAGACTTCAACTGCAGTAGTAAAATGGGTTCTCTTTATTTCCGCTGATATTTTTGTTGGGTTTGTGGTTTTTGTGCAGTTTTTAACGGATAACACTGATTTCACTGTGGTGGGTGTAATTGGTCCACCAGGGGTGGGAAAGTCTACCATTTTGAATGAAATTTATGGGTTTGATCCTTCTTCACCTGGTATGTGTGTGTAGTGTGTGTTCGTAATCCAGTCATCTATAATGCTCCAAGATCGAAACTTGGTTCAAATTGTATGTATGTATGTATGTGTGCGTGTGCGTGTGCGTGTGCGTGTGCGTGTGTATTTACATACACACACACACACACACACACAAACAAACAAATATATGTGTGTGTGCGTGCGTGTGCGTGGATGCGTGTGCATGTAAACACTCCGGGAAAGGTTAAATTTGATGCAAGATTGTATATTTGTATACAGAAAAAAGATTGAAATGTTGAGTTTTCTTTGGTATTCTTGAATGGAGTATATATATTGGGATGAGAAATATGGATGGCTTTGGCCTTTGGGTATTTTGGCAGGAATGCTGCCCCCTTTTGGTGTAGAATCGGACGAAACAAGGGCGATGGCTAGGCATTTTACCGTAGGAATTGAGCCCAGAATTTCGTCGGAAAGGATCATACTTCTCGATACGCAGGTCGTGTATTTTGTCCCCACTTTGATTTCTTTGAAACTTATTGATAGTTGTACGAATATGGGCGGACAAGTTGCAATTGTTTTCATACTGTTCTTTTACTTTATTATGCAGCCGGTATTTAGTCCTTCGGTTTTAGCAGAGATGATTAGGCCTGATGGGTCATCCACAGTCTCTGTAATAAGTGGCGAATCCTTGTCCGCGGAGCTGGCTCACGAAATGATGAGTATCCAGGTAAAATGCTTTGATGAATTGGGATGGCGTGACTTAAGTTTTTCTTATGTTACGGGCAAAATTAAGGATATATTGAAACAATACCTTGATGGAGTTAATTTTTTCCATCTCTGCTGCAAGGGGTTGTTGTAGCTTGGTGTACTCCTCGCTTCCGTTTGTCACATAGTCATTGTGGTATCCGAGGGAGTTCATGATGCTAGCATGTGGCGCTTGATGTTGACGGTAAACATTCTTCCACTTACATCTGTTACCATTCATGTTTCGAAGGGGGCGTTTGTAGACACTTGTGCTTTTCTAGAAGTAGAAGTTGTAGAAAAAGTTGAGGAATAAAAGTGGGCAGCTGAAAGCTAGAAAAAGCAGCCTAAAAGCTGCTTCTAGGTTCTAGCTTATTTTAACTTTTTTTTTCCTAACAGAAGCATAAAAACAAAACATGCCGCAAAAGTTGAAAAAGCACTTTTTTTAGAGATCGCAAACACCCCCTAAGTACAACAATGCTACATATCTTCAGTCTTTCGGAAATGGGTTGTCATCAAATTGGCTTCTTTGTATTTTTGATGTTTTGAGTCGAATACTTCTTTTTTGTTTTCTTTTGCTATTTTTTTTTTATCTTAATAGTAATGTAGAACCTCTTGTGATTTCTGACATTATTGCATTCAAGCAGGTGGATCTGTTAAAACACAGCATCCCCGATCCATCTTCTGTGACGCTTTCTCATCCGCAGAGCTCCACTATGATCTCCGACAAAGAAAATATTAGTAAACCCGTGGAGAGCGGAGACGAGTACATTGCTGTCCCAATTTTCGTTCATACAAGGTGACTACAATATAACATGCTTCAATTATCAATTCGACTTCTAAGTACTTATACGTTATGTTTTTTAGGGTTCATGACCGAGACATTACACCGCACAATTTTGTACAAATGAAGAGGGCACTTGCTCAGTGTTTTAGCTCTTCTTCGTTTATAAGATCAGACAGCCAAGTAGCATCAAAAGAAACTCGGTCTGAAGCACATAATGATTCGGATATCAACCTCAAATTGGTTCTTGTTCCATTTAAGGGTAAGGATGGCTCCTCAAGACCGCTTCATGAAAGCTACGCCTCTGCCCTGTGGAAACTGAGGGATCAGGTTCTCTCTCTCTCTCTCTCTCTCTCTCTGTCTCCATATATACACATGTACGTATATACATACATATGTTAACTGCTTATATCTCTTTCCAGGTTTTATCCATGAGTGCTCCCTCGTTTTCGAGGACTGTTTCTGAGCGCGACTGGTTGAAGAATTCTGCCAAGATATGGGAACTCATCAAGAATTCTCCGATTATAAGTGACTACTGCAGGATACTTCAAAGTTCTGGCTTGTACAGGAAGTAGTTGGCGACGTCTCGATAATACATTATCTATGGACTTGATTATGGCTATTATTTTGTAATTTTACATTGATTATCCACTGCTCTAAGGATCTCTTGCAACTATTTCTACATGTGTTTTTGCTTTTAAGTAGCCATCTGTTTTTGGTACAGTTTTGAACCGCACAAGGGAGAAAGCTCTTGTTATAGGAGCTGTTTAAGGAAATAGATTTTAAGAGTGCCCCAAATTTTGATACATGTTCCATTTTACAATAAGTATCTTCAAGGTATTGGCCTATTGGGTACACCATACATAGGTCAGGACATGTTTCTAACGATACAAGAATGTTTCTTTTGATACATGGATTTAATTCAACCCAACTAATTTTGAGTTGGGTTGTGTTTTAAAATTTTACGAATGGGTTGAAACCAGATAGATTTTGGTGGGTTTTAAAATGTTGTGGATCCTAAATAGGTTGAAACGGATTTTATTTAGGTGGGTTTATACGTTTCTCTAATGGTTTCAAATATATATATATATATATATATATACTATAATTTGATAAGATCTCACTGGTTTAAAAAATGAAAAGTAAAGTTGTTTATGCAAATTGAGAAATAGGTTAGATAACAAACAAATAATTCAAAAATATAAAAATCATACTGAAGAAAATATATTCTTTTTCTGTGTTGAACCTGTTACATCAATCCAAGTCAAGTTTATTATCAACTCAATCCATTTACAATCCACTCTCTAAAATCCATCTGAGACCTAACTCATTCCAACCCAAGTCAATAGAACCCGGCTGTAAACCAACCCATACTCATACGGTCACCACAAACACCAAATATTGGCTTTCATTACAAAATCCTTGAACTTAATCCCATTTGAGACCCAATTCATTTTCAACCGATCCAATAGAACCCAACTCAAACCCAACCGTATTCATAAGCTCACCCCAAACATCAAATATTGGCTTTCATCTCATAGGGGGCAAATGCTGGTGCAAGCTGAAGGAAACAAGTTCAAAGATCTCCCTTTTGAATTTACCACAAACCAAAATGCCCTTATAACTACATTTCACAAGAGGCTAATCTTTTCAGTACAGATATTTCTACTTGCTATATCATGATAATCACTTGCTTGCTTCTCATTGAAGAGCAATACAAAACTGTATATAGTCATTGAAACAACTGTATTGACATTATAAACCATACAAAAGTAGTCGACGATTCTGAAAGGCTAAACAAATTTAGACAACTAGCCAAATACACACAGCTAGTTCCGAATTCGCTGAATGCTCTATCATGGTTTTGTCATTACTCCACCATGGCATCAGTTGAGGATTCACCAACAGGTTTTTGACTCTTTTTCTTGCCCTTACCTGTAAAAACAATCGGAAAATCAAAGTCCAGCCCAAACAATTTCGACCATAAGCATAAAAAAACTAAAACAATGAATAACAGCCTAAGCAAGAGGAAGAACAACTGATGCAAGAAATAATAACTACTCACCTTTCTTCTTCAATTGCTTAACTCTAAGCTTTGCACTCTTCTTCATCGAAAATTTAACGGATGATTTACTGGCATCTTTCGTAGTCTCTGAGTTCCATGAAACAAAAAAGTTCCCATCAAATAAACAGAATCATCAAAGTCAAGAAACCATGTCCTCCAACATAACTAGTCATAAATCATCAGCAGATTAAACTTTTACCACCCATTTCCTTCGAAAGGAGAGGACCTTCCGGCATTCAAAGAGTTTCTTAACCATGCATCAATACTTCATGAGTACCCAAAAATCAAAATGAATTACATTAAAGTGATTTAATCAATCAAGCATGGAACATGATCACAAAAATTGAGCATAGCTTAGCTCTAAATTCTAATTCTTGGTTACGCAGACTCTATAAACAAATACTGTCGCCTACTTGCCTAATGCTAAAATTATCAACAAGTCCGAGGCCTTTGGCCTAATGGACACGTACCCGAGCGGTAGATTAGAATAATGACAGTGGTGTGTGTGCATGCATATTATCAAAATACACACACACACACATATATATATACATATATATATATATATATATATGTATAATCAACAATGGCTTCTATGCTTGGCTCAATAGCTCAATCTTCACAAATGGCTAAATTATTCAAACAACAGTGCCATCTTAAGCCTAATTATCCAAGACAACACAATTAACACAGTCAATAACAAAACAATCAACAACATACCATCAGCAACAGCCATCTCTACATCTTCCATCGTAATTAAACCCTTTTCCACCGCCTCCTTTTGCTCCTGTTTTTAACATTAACGGCATAATGTTTAAGCAAAAGAAACTAAATTTTCGAAGCGCAAAGTTTTTTTTCAAATACGAGTACGATTGCATTACAGACCCGGCGCCATTTTTTCAGAAGCTTGCGCTTGCGCTTGCCGGAGATGGAGAGAGGTTGGGCTTTCTGATGAAGCTTTCCGGTGAGGGGATCACCGTGAATCTGCCTTTTCCGGTCGGCTATGGCGGATCGCCGCCGCTTCTGTACGACATTGAATTTCGCCATCTCCACCACCAATTGCTTCTCCGGTTCTTAAACCCTAATTTTTGGGCTTTTAAAAGTGGGTGACGTGACATAAGGACCGGGTTAAAAAAGTTCAATTGTTAACGGGTTAGGGTTCGGGTATGCCCTATGGCATTTTCACTTATGGTATGGGTCAGGAATACGAACAAATCGAACCTGTTCGGTAACATGACAAACGAGCTCAATATAGGTTCGGACTTTTAATTCGAACAACTCGAGCTTAACTGTTAAAATTTTTTAGGCGAATTCGGGACAGGTAATTCTTGTTGGTTCACTAGTTTTTTTTTTAATATTAATTTTTTTACAGAATTATATATAATTATAAATAATATATTAATTTTCAACTAAAATAAAAAATAATTAAAAAAATTTAAATTTGAATTTGAATTTGAATTCGAATTCAAACACGGACTCAAACTTATAATTTATTCATATATTCAAGCCTAACAAATCAAGCCGAACCGAGCTCAAACAAGATTCAAGACCGAGCTCAAGAGCCCCTTTCTTCCTTTGCTCGTCGGGGCCCAAACTTAAGTCTGGAGACAAAAAAAAAAAAATTTAACTCGACTCATTTACATTCTAATATTATGAACTGAAAAACAATTCACATCACTCGATTTCTAAATTGACTTTGATGGCATGGGTCGGAGGTTTCTCCAAATTCCAAAATATTGTTTGCACAACGAGCGTAACATATTCACTGCGTGACTAACACTGAGCCAAGTCAAGATAGAATTTCTTGGGGGCATCGGCCGATAATGTACATATCGCTATACATACCCTTTTTATATTAATCTCAGCGCATATTGATTGTAATAACACAAAGGTTTGAATAAGTGACATCGTGGTACAACCCCAAATATACATGAAATAGTAGCAAATGAAACTAAAGTAGCTTCGCCTCGATTTCCTCAAGGGTGAGCCCTTTTGTCTCTGGTATGATGAAGAAGATGAAAATGAGTGATAGCACAGCTATGCCTCCAAAAATGAAGAACACAGCTCCAGCCCCAAGCAACTCCTGCAAATCAAATTAATGTGATAAAGATTATTACATGTGCTTACAACTAGTTGCATCAATCAAACAAACCTCTAGCTACCTTGAGAGGAGAAAATGCGAATGTGACGAGTGCATTTGCGCCGAAGTTCACAAGAACTGCAATACTCAATCCACGCCCTCTTAGACGCAAGGGGAACACCTCCGAGATCATCAACCAACCGATTGGACCAAATGATAACTGTACAGATATACTCTCCAATTGTCAACACATCACGCCGTATGTAATTAACACAACAACTCACAGCGATATCCGATCAAAGGGAATCCATTATGTAAACGCGATACATCACAGAACGGATCTAAAGAGTGCTACTTAAGAAAATGAAAGGGGAATGATATATACATGTGCAAAATAGAGCAATATTCGTCATAAGTTCGGATAGTCAGCAATTGTTTCGTTACCCCATTGTGATCCAAAACATACTTGCCAATTATGGGGATTGGTTTAAGATAATAAAAACATTACTACATACATACCTGGTAGCATCCAACATATACGAGCAAAGCAACAACTGCAACAGCGTGCACACTACCTAGGTAAGTGTAATAAGAGCCCAGAAGAAATAGAGATATGACCTGCCACATGATCCAAGTAATAAGGTTGTAGTTAAAATAATCATTAACATCAGCACTGACCCTTAGTAATGAAAGAAACTCAAGTAGCTCGAAAAAAATGGAACTGCGACTTACAATTCCAGATACACCTCCAAGGAGCAGAGGTCTTCTCCCCAATCTATCAACGACCAAAACAGCTACCCCTGTCATAATCAGCTACAGCACCAAAACAGTATTAAAAAAAATGAGAAACTCAGAAATGGAAGACAAGCAAAATACATGCATGCCTATTATTAAGAAACTGAAAAGTTATATAAGCACGATTCCGGAATCTGACCTTAAATAAACCAAGCAGAATCGAGACCTTTGTTGCATCTGATGCCGCAGAAAATCCTGCAGTCTATTGTACATATAGCAGTTAGAAGAAAGAGAAAAATGAGGATAAGCAATAGTATCTTCTTGAAATCCAATAACATGCGTTTAACCTTCACAAATGATGCAGAAGATATACCTGAAAAATAGATGCAGCATAGTACAACACACTCGGTTGCCCTGTTATCTGCAAATGGACAAAAGTAAGACATACAACCTTTTATGAAACTTGGAAACATGCGTCGCTGAAATCAAGGCCCATAATAAGAAACGATACCTGTTGAAACAGGACAATGCCACCCCCAATTATAAGCGCTTTCAAGCATTTACCTTGGAACATCTCTCCAAATGTAACATCTTCCTCTTCACGCAAGTGAGAGAGCTCAGACAAAATCTCGTCCACTCTCTGAGGAGCTGAATCACCAATAGCTTCACCTCTCAGCTGACATAAGCAAGTTATGGCGGTCTCTCTCAAAACCCGAGCATCACCTTTTCCCTGTATGGCTCTTAGAAGAATCCATCTGGGGGATGGAGGAAGCCACCACATTCCAATTCCCATTATGACTGCCAGAGGAGAACTAACTCCATACATGTAACGCCAACCAGCAACCGTGTCCACCAAAAGGCTACCAGCTACATACCCCACCTACAGCAGAACTCTTAGTTGCTTAATATTTACATGTTCCAAGCAGTCTTCAATCATAGATATTCAATAAATATTATATACAAAATTGGACAAGAATATGATTATTATCGCTATAAACATGTTCAATGCAATAAAAGTAGCGTCGGCGAGTATTTAATTTTCTTTAAGGCAAGGAATACTCACTAGCATCCCAAGAACTATAAAAAATTCTTTCAGAGAAATCAGCTGCCCTCGTATTTGCGTTGGAGCCGTTTCGGCAATGTACATTGGAGCAGTATGCATTGCCTATGAAAATCGAAGCAAAATAGAGTAATAAATAATTTGGAAGTCAGCTTTGTATTCCAACATCTAACTGTACACTTCTAGTAGACTAGTACAAAGTTCTATGTTCTTTTGGACAGTATCTTATGATCTAGATATAGTTATCTGAACATTATTTGAGTTGAAGATTTAATTTCAGGAAATTAACTTAGTTAAGAGATTTTTGCCTCGGTACTTCAATGCGCATATGAATCCCAAAGTATAACATGCAGGTCGTTGGTACCCGGTAACTGTAAACATAATTAACATCTTACCAATCCGATTCCTATACCATAAATGAACCGACCAATCACCATGAGAACAAAATTTGGCGCAAAAGCTGTTATCAAAGCTCCAATAAGGTACATCAAGGATGAAAGGATCAATTCCCTTCTTCTTCCTGCAGTATCAGGTAGTAACTAAGAATCAACAAAACGAAAATGATATTGTATTAATAAGTTGTAAACCAGTTTAGCATAGAGAACTAAACTGACCCAGAAAGTCAGCAACATTAAATGCCAAAATTGAGCCTATCAATGCACCGTACAATGAGCCACTAGTCTGCCAAATTCAGAAGACGAAATTGGAAATATGTTTATTTCCATAAGTAGAAGTAGGTCAAAGAGAATCTCAACCCAAAAAATTAAAATAAAATTGCGGTGACCAGAGAGGAGCAACTCGCTTACAATAAGACCAACTTGCACGGAAGACAAATCGTACCATGAAATCCCACTCAATGTGGCCGACTGCAAGGGAAACAGAGACTGATTAGACATCAAGATTCCAGAAGAATGTTACTTTAAACCACAATAGTCAAGTAAGTGGAGTCTATTGAAGTTCACAGAACTGAGGCTTTCCAAATAGTTGAGTACCAGTTCAATCTCCCAGTTCATGCCAACAAAAAGCACTAGAATGCTTACTCAAAAGCAAGCCTCATTACATAGGACAGCCTCAATAAGTACACGAAACCCAAACATAATTATACCAAAACAGAAACTCAGTAGCGCTCGACCTGACATAGTGAAATGGAGTAAAAATGACACCAAAAGTTACATTGCATGAGCTGTACCTGTATGCAAATAGTAGCAGAAGATGTTGCTCCAATATCATAACCGTATAGCAATCCTCCAAAAGCAGGGAACAAAAACCTGAAATTATCGAGTCACTTATCATAAGAAAGTCGAACACAAAATTCTAGTTTAATTTGAAGAGAGACAAAACTCAAGTCTTACGAAACCGATACTTACTACTGGATTATATCCTAATCCTATCCATTTCATACATCAGATAACTTCTCACACTAATTTGTTAAATTTAAACCAAACACTCCCCAACAATCAACATATTTCCACATTCCTCAACTCTGTACTAACTGTAAATTCGCATGGTACATAAAAGATCACATTACATCAAAACCTCATAAAACACAACTAATTCCCATCTTCAATCCATTAACTACAGCGTCATATTTCTCTCAAATAACGTTACTTAAAATCAACTCAATGATCTTACAAGAATACAAGTTAATCATCAAATTGAAAGGTAAAAAAAAAAAAATAAGGAACGAGCCGAATTCAAAGAAGCATATAAACTCACGGAAAAATCGCGGAAACCAAGGTAAACTCCTCATATTCGCAACTTCCTTTCTTCACAAGAGGCTCCTCCACACCATCTCCCCCTCCAGAAGACATCCCATTCTAAAAATATCACAACACATATAAGAAAATAGCAAGGTCAAAATAAAAAAAGCTACAACCTCAGCAACCGCCATAGTAGCTAAAATCAGCAAGAAATTTATAGAAGTTCAAAACAATTCAAGGAAGATACCTTTCGAAGCAAGGAGACTGCGGGCTGCTCGACATCGGAAGACATGTTAGAGAGAGAGAGAGAGAGAGAAGTAAATTGGGAGGATGAGAGAGAAAATTAGAGAGAGTTGGAAGTGGGTTGGTTGCTTCTCTGGGAAGGAGACCCGCTGCTAATGAAATATTGAAGCGGTACCGTTGACAATGCATTGGTTTGCAACTAATAAATGAAAAAAAAAAAAAAAAGGTACAAATTAAGTAGTGATTACTCCTTCATTATTGAAATTTTGAATTTTTAAGATATTATATTTTTATTTAATTACTCATGTAATTTATTTTTTCTCTCTTTTATTTTTATTTTTTATTTTTGGCAAAAGATATTATTTTGGCAAACTATCTTATAAAAGTAAACAAATATTTTAAAATTTATCTCACACACTAGCAACTCTAAAATACGATTTTAATCGTTTGGTGGGAAAGGGACAAAAGATTAGCGGATGGAATTTGGCAACGTTGGAACGTCAGGCAGCAGCCATATGCGTCCCCCCAGTTAATCCACTAAAGCCCAACAATTTCATCTATAATTTTGTGCAAATAAAACTCTCATGTGAAGTTAGGTGCAAAACTACTTAACTCCCTTGAGAAAAGTAGAAACAAAAGGCCTTGCGCCAAACTTAGAGAGAGAGAGAGAGCGAGAGAGAGAGCATCATAATGTTTCTGCCAAACAGTCCCATAACACACATTCACACATACATGGGATGCAAGAATCCCAACATGACGCCTTCCGATGTTTCTGCCAAGTAAAATAATGTGGATACATCATATAACAATACCATCATCGCATGGCAATGCGGTTAACAAAGCTTATTAAAGAAAGTTCATAAAACACTTCAACATATGTCATTAAAACTAAATGAAATCAAAATAATACAGAGGGCCTCTTGACTTTAAAGATGACACAATAATATGTTCCAAATAAGTAGACAGATTTTTATTAGTGAAAACAAGGGTGGCATAGCAATGCACTTTTCCAGCTCTGTCTGGAGCTAGCTTTCAAACAAGACGACTTAGGCCTTCTTGGGTTGCCACGGTTGGTATCTTGTCCAATCTCTTTGCCCGGGGTTAAGGGCGTGTCCTTTCGAGTGATAGATGTATTCATCTCCCTCCCCGGAGAAGTTCTCTTTGTGTTCAATCCCGTATCTCTTTGGCTTCAACAATAGCAACTACACGAAAAGCGCTTTTAAATCAGCATTCTAGCATACGTATCGATAAACAAGGTTTATAGGGTCGTCAGTTAACCTAACCTCATCTCCCGTATGATCAGTTATGTAATGAAGCCAGCCATGCCATTCTGGTGGGACTTGAGAAGCATTGTAGCGGTCCTTGGAAGCATATTCCACCCACCTATGTCTCCCTGTCATTTATACCAAGATGTCATGCATTGTTCAGCCGTTGGATAAAGGCTCAAAATGGACATGAATTCCAAGGAAATAAACAGCACTGACCATATTGAGTCTCTCCAAGTTTTTCATAGTACTTGTTACCGAATTTGTCAACACCCACAAGTGTCGCGCCTATATTATGAATCTTTGTTTGCCTAAATCAATAAAAACACAAAAATGCAATATTCAGTTGATAGAAATCACTGCAATATTAAAAGCCAACACAAATACATGCTGGTAAAGGTTACAAAATAACCATTCGAACTTGTTCAGTTACAAAGCAAGAGCAATGAAATGTTTCGAAAATTTCTATAATAACAAGCAGGACATAATGAAGAAATAGAGAAGGGGAGAACGTTGGACCCAAACTTAACATCTTGATAGTTATCATTGTGGTTGTAACAAATAACAATTTCAGATTTTAAGGAGAATGTCTGAGTCAAAGTATTCGAAATGCTGAGCCAGAAAGTCTCTGCACAGATAAGATATAGTCAAATCAGAAACTAATCAAATCATAATTTTCGTTTTCTCCACTTGCATGATGACAATAAAGGACAACAAATAGAGGGGAAAAGCACCATCCCAAATCGAAATGTTACAAATCATGGGAATAAAATCAGGCAAAAGGCAGAACAATGAACAGGATAAAAGACAAGTTGTATGTTGATGCATACACTAGTTGACCCCCACTCACGGTCGGTAATTTATAACTAGGGTAGTTGTAAATAAATCAATCAGAGCAAGACAACAAATTGTTTAAGCTAGCTTTGAATTTTTTATCAAGTTCAAAACTATATTTGGGCTCGTTTATTTGTCAATTAAATCAAGCTTGAATGACCTTTAGATAAAATACACAAGCAAAACAAGCTCTTAGCAATTGCTCTTCAGCCGAGGCTAGAGTAGCTGTATTAGCACTATTTATAATGAACTTAGTGGGGGTTCCATTTAGCCGCACCAGATATCCATAATAAACAGTTCTTCATAATAGAGCTCGGAAACCAACAATAATATCAAGAACTCAAAAAATTACTACAATATTACACTATTTTCGCTGCTTTTAAGTTACAATTGAAAATCTCATCAAGAGGGAGTTGGCGAATTCTACTTACATAAGATTTCCATCCAGAAGCGCACTCCTGCATATTGAGAAAGGGAGAAAAAATAATTCAGATGAGATATCATATTATAGAGGGAAAAAAATCGCCAAAAGTTAAACAATAACCACCATACAAAGCATTGGATCGCACATTCAAAATTAAAACACACGATGACCTAAAATACTGTTCTATAGTAGCTAAATAATCCTTCAAACCGATAAAGTTCCCTAATCTCGGTAATCGCGAACCCTAGAAGCTACAATGCAAATTGAAAAAAAACAACAAAATTTCCTTCAATTGGGGAAACAATGGGGGAAAATTCGGAATTTACGAACTAGGCCGAAATTATTCAGAATCTGTAAAACTTCATCAAATGAAACCTAGATTCAAAATTTTAGGTCTTCACATAACTAAATGAAATGTAAAACTGAACAAACAATATAATTTCAACAAAGAGAACTCACAGGTATCCTTCATTACGGAGCTCGCGGAAGAAACCTCCGATTCCTTTCTCCTTTATCAAATTCATCGCGCCTCTCACCACCGACGCCATTGCTCTCTCTCTCTCTCTCTCTCTCTCTCTCTCTCTCTCTCTTCCAATCTCGCTCTTCGCGAATGGAGAACAATGGAGAACGGTGAAAAAACGGAACGAGGAAGATGAAAGCCACATACGGCCCAAATCAATTTCATAATCAAGGCCCAATATATAAAGGACTCGGAGAGTTGCAAGAAAACCTTCTTTGGCTCGGCCCATTTGCTTGATAATATTGTGTCACGATATAATGAGCCCATTTAGATGGGTGTTTTAGGAGACAAGCACTTAAAACAACGCGCGTGCACGCGCACACACAAAAAACACTTACGTGAAAAAAAAAAAACAAAAAAAGTGTTTGGACAGGTTTGTTTTAAAAAAGCATAAGCCATAAAAAACGTTCACTATAAACTTTTTTTAAAAGCTATTCACAATAGTTTCAAAAAAAATATTTTTTATATTATATTCAAATACAAAATTATTAGACTTAAAAAAAATCTATTATAAAAAGTATGACTCAATAAGCACTTTTTTATAAACACATTTAGACGAACCCAATTTTATATTTTTTGTGACAATTTATATAAAAGAAGAGAAATAGAGAGAGAGATGCAAATTCTCTTTTTTTTTATCCGAATCGTCCACCAATATATATATATATATATATATATATATATATATGTATGCATATATATAATACAATCGTGTGATAGAATATCCAAGCTAGATTATATGCAACCGACTTGGGTCATATTCGATTAAATTTGATATAAAGCTAGCATTTTTTGAATCTATGAAACCATTTGTGTATATTGACCAATTAGTCCAGGGTTTCGGTCGTGTTTTAAATTAGTTTTATAATTTAGTTATTGTGAGTGAACTATTGGGAATGACACAATATTATTTGTGTGTTGTGCAATTATACAGCCAATTGTAAGTTATGGATTCTTGAATGTGATACATAGTTATGTTCTTCATACATCTAATTATTCTATCGGAAAATTTCATGATATCCAACTGGATATAACCCAATTGATATTTTTAGTCATAAAATTTAAATACAATGCGTCAGTAAATGTTAAAAAAATCAAATTATGGCGTTATTATATTTAATCTGACCGCTAAAAACGCGTGGATATTATTCAAATGGATAGCATCTCACACGAGCGTTGTTTTATAATCAATGGCAGAATCTTAATATATCTAATTAAAACCTTCTCTTGATCAGAGCACTTGGCTTTCAAGTGTCAAAACCTATCCGAGCAAAGGTACAAAGAGAGGTACCAGAACAAGCGGAGATAAAAAAAAAAAGTATTACCAGCAAATTAGTTGTATATTTTTAGGGCAAATCCGCTACAACTCAGTTTTTTTCTCTATGTATTCAAGCATCATCTGATACAAAACATCTTGTTCTAGACATGTTATAGGTTAAATAGGAGTCGAAAATGAGAGAATCGAGGGATTTTCTCGTATTTCCCTATGATCCACCCTAAGATCGTGTCACGCAGGAAGCTTGAGCTTCTCGTTGTTCTTCCAGCTGCAGCAAATACAAGATTGAAATAAACAATAAAGCCATTTGCTCAAACATTTATATGATGCAAGCACTTTTGCTTTCAGATAAGGATAAGCTGTAGAAAAAATCGAAAAACAGTTGAGTATGAAAAATGGATAGCGTTCAGAAAGAAAAAGAAAAAAACTGAAAAAGTAACTAGAAGCTGAAAAAAGCAGCCTGGAAGCTACTTCCAACTTTTAGCTTATTTTAAGCTCATTCTCAGCAAAAGCAAGAAAACAAAACACTCAATGTCTGCATTGCTCCACCAGAAGTAGGAGACATGCTCTTTTTTCTTTTTTCATTTGCAAACACCCTCATAGTATGATTAAATACAAGTTGATCATCCATTAGAATACCTCTTTACGTAGTAGTAGAAGAAATCAGCGTAGAGAGCAGTCTGAACCAAACCCGATAACCAGGCTGCAAAAGTTTGTGCGTTTTAGTTGGATATATCACATGGAAGAGTGCAGACAATAGTTTATATATATGTGTGCGTGTGTGTGTGTGTGTGTGTGAGAGAGAGAGAGAGAGAGAGAGAGAGAATGGGAAGGCTTACGAATCCAGCGAGCTTGGTGTGTCTCCGTAAAGTACCGATATATCCAATTAAGGATATAAAAAGCCCGGTAAGCACTGAAAAGATAACCAAAGAAAGAAAAAAGAGTGAGCTATCACTATGGGCACTATCGTGGCAATAAAATGCGGTCATACTTTGGCCAAAAAATAAAGAAGGAAAATTACGGTGACCACCCCTGAGTTTATATCAAATTACGAAAAACCTCATAAAACGTTTATAGTTACCAATATCCCTGTGTTTTCATACCGTTATTAAGAAAACACCCTACGCATGGAAACACGGGGAACATTGGTTATTATAAATGTTCTAGGGGTTTTTCTGTAATTTGACATAAACTCAAGGGTCGTCACCGTAACTTTCCTGGAAAAAAATGAGGTCATACTGAACTTGATTGTGAAATTCACAGATTCGTCCAAGGGAACAAATCAACACTTAAATGTGCATTCAAAGATATATTTCGATATATATCAATGTATGACTGATGTGGAATAGGACATGAAACTAAGAATGGAATAGATGATCCAAACAGAACTTAAAGGGTCGCTATACAAATGACAAGCACAAATGACAGATGGGTTAACAAATATCGCACTCACGAGTCACACTCCAACACCAGGATGGAGCCAAAAGGGGGCGGTTCCCCCCAAGTTCATATCGAGCTAAAATTTGCATGCATTTTTATGAAAATTTTGAATTTCACCCCCCCTCCCAAAAATCCCTTGAATATTTTATAAAAATTTGACCTCATCCCTTCCAAACAAGAATTTCTAGCTCCATCCTTGCGGTCTAACGCAACCATGTCATCGCCAAAATTTCCACCATATTTTAAAGCATGCAACCTCCAACGGATGTGAATTATCGCCACAAACAATTCTAACTTAAGCCGTCATGAGCGAATCAAAGCACGCCATAAGCGCATTATTTCGTGATTCGTGTACTTTTGAAATATTTGCAACAATTAATTTCATAAGTGATATCTCCAAAAATGCAACATCAATCATCAAAAAGAGTGATAAAGAAATCCATCTTCTTTATGATCAACGAATTACCCTAGAAGAAACACGTAATTCCCGGTCAAGTTGTCGATATTCTTAGTCCTCTGCAACATTATCAGTTGAGGCAAAATCGCCACTGCTTCGAGATATAGAGATAATGTCCAAAGAACCTGGAAGAAAAACGAGCGAAACATGCATGCCTCTCACAATAATGAGCTACATTGTAATAAAAATTTCGTTCCATTAATGATGTCATGTCATGTCATGTCATATCGTTGTCTGTGTTACCTTAAACTCAAATCACAAGCAAAAGACATTAAATTTTCATACCTCCATTACAGTGAACGTTCGATGAACCAAAAGAGCCAGCAAAACGCAAGGTGGAACGAGGATGTAATGTCTAAACGTATCTTGGTCTTTGTTGTACGTCTGCTTCACGACTTTGTGAAATCTCATGTACCAGACAATACAAACCGATGTTGCAATGAAAACTAGCTTCATTACAGTGTTGTAAAAGGAGTAGTACCTTGTGAACAAATCGAGGTACCGAGCAAGAAAAACAACAACATAGAGTTCTTGAGTCTTTAATGAAATCCCTGAATAAATGAAATAACACATAAACGTATATGTGTAAAGTCAGGATTATCACATGAAGAATAGCATGTTACGTATATATGACTTTCAAAATCATAGAAGAAATTTTATATATATATGTATATATATATATATAAAAACAGAAACACGCACACACATGCACACAATTAGAGTAGGATCAAGAATCAACATATATATATATATATATATATATATCAAACAGAAACACACACACACAATTAGGGTAGGAGAATTCAAGAATGAACTTAGCATATTTTGAAACTTTTTCCTTCCTTCCCTTAAAAGCACATATAGGGAAAAAAATGCATTTTTCAGACAAAAGTCGAAATCATTTCCTTGATAGCCTCAAATTAGGGGAGTAAAACATTATTTACACAGTTTTTAAAGATAATAATAGATAATTGAGCTTTAGAACCAAAAAAAAAAAAAGGCATTTACACATTCAATATCAAGCATTTCTGAAGAAATACATAAATAAATAAATGAAAACAGCTCATGAGTTTCACCTTGATTCCCATCTCCCAGCTCCTGATTGCTAAGAATCAAACAGATTAACTATTTCATAAAAGCCCCTTTAATTAAATTTTCGATTATATTTCTTTAAAATCTTTTCAAAATCAAGGTACAAACATAGCGCAACATCTACAAACAAGAACAACACTGATAAAGCATGAACCACACACACACACACACATATATATATACAGATGGGTATACGTATAGATTCGCAGAGGGTGTTGCACGTTAGCGTACAAACCAGCACAAGATTTCGTGGTTCGTATCTTGAGGAGGAGAACAATGACGCTCAGGAGGTGGGTCATGTCTCCAGCAAGCCGGAACACGTTCATGGCTGTGGCTTTTGTGGTACTCTGTGCTGTTGATTTTGAACCGTCTGCTGTTCTTGTTGTGCGCTAGTGTGTGTGAAGTTTCTCAAATTCTGAGGGGATTTTAGCTTGCGCTAAAAAAAAGTAAAAAACCAACAAAATTATGTGAGAGGCGTTTCAAGAGGAAAGAAGGGAGTCAATGCACGCGCTATTTTACGCGCGTGGAGTGTTGACTCTGCGTAGACTAGGCTTTGCCCAAGGGAATTGGGTTTGGTCCCGTCGGATACGCAAGATGGAGTGGGTTGAGCAATATCACGACGCCGTTTTGTAGGTGTAGAATAATGACTATTGGGAAGGTAAATTACAACTAAAACCCCTGATGTTTGGTTTAATTGCAAATAACTCCCTCTAGTTTCAAAAATGATGCAGAGATATAAGTTTTGATTTATAAAATTACTAGTATTCCACTCATGCCAAGGCACGGAATATATATATGTGTGTGTGTGTGTATATTAGGAAAAAATAATTTGATAAAAATAACAAAACTAATGAAAAAAATGTAAATAAAAAATTAGTTTTGTTATTTTATACAGTTAATATCTAATCCATTTTATTTTAGATATGGGATAAGTAGTGGATTAGTTTGGATAAATATGAATAACAAAGTGTTTATTTAAATTCATATAGATAATATTTTACTTTCATACATGATAAAATAGAGTTAAATAAAGTCATCTACATACACGTTTACTTTTATAATTTTAAAGCTTCTAAATTATTAATGTCTAATCGAATAAATTAATTAAAATCTAATATTTATATATATATATATATATATTAAATTTTAATTAATTTATTCGATGAGACATATATATTAATTTTAATTAATTTATTCGATTAGACATTAATAATTAATGGTAAAAGTCAATTTTTTCATAAGAACTGTTCATACTATTTTAATAGTTTTATGATGACTTATAGATTTTTCAATCTCATTTTACACTTAATTCGAATCTTACATGATCTATATCCACCAAATTTATTAATTATTAAATGTAACATTCTTTTGGGCATCTTGTGGGAAAAAAGTGCAAAAACATTTTGTAAGATATTAGCGTTTGTTTTCCAACTTTTGTGGAGGGTAATATACCTAGAATGTTTTCTATGTTGTGTTTTTTTTTTTCATTTTAATCAAATTAAAATAATAAATACGTAAATAACCTACGAAAATGGCTGAGTTCTAATAGGGTTTGTATGTGATGTAGCACACACCTCCTTAGTAAAATACATCAGCATTAGCCAATCAGTTTTATAATTCACAAGTATGAGAACCGATACTTTCAAATATACTTACTATCTTCAAGAGTGTATTCACATAAAAGAGGGGGGGCCTCGGATTGTTAGTCACGAGAGGGGAATACCCCCAAGCTCACCCATAAAATAAGTATGTAGCTCAAAAGCCACGAGGGACCTCTTTGAGCCCTTGAAACCCCTCATGTAGGGCAAATGAAGTCGAGGAATAAGTGACTTTAGGGCACAAATCCTCAGCTCGGCCTTTTACGAACCTAATCAGGCCAACAGAAAAATCTTAGCTGGACAGATTGACAAGCCATGTATCTACTGCCACCAAATTCGTACTTGGCACACCTAGATCCATCTCATAAGTCATATAAGCATTTAATACTCTCTCATAAATACAATAATTGACTTTAAATGCCCAATATAAGCATTAAATATAAAGTCAAGGCCCGTTAATGGGAGTAGGACTAGCCACATTTTTTTGAGTCCGATAAGTGGTAAAAAGCATGTCAATTTATACTTTATGTGTCAAACATCAACCACGTCATGTCAGGAGCCCTATTTCGTATAAATAATGAAAAGGCTCTCAAATATAACGTACCTGCCATTTTTTTTTACGTAATGTACACAAGAATTGCAAATTTACTATTCATCTCATTCTAAAAAAATATCTTATAGCTAATTTGAGGATCAGAGAGCTTACGCCTGGGAAAAAATTGGTTAGTCTTACGTGCATTTTTCCCTATTTGACAGGTGAGCTACCAACACATCAAATTCCGCCACGTAATTGACCAAAAAGACCCCACAATAATATGATTTTAAATTAACGTTTCTCAATAATTTTTAGGGAATAATAATTCCTTGGAAATATTTGTAACCCGACATATCATATTGTTAGTCGCCCTAAAATAGATGCTTATGATAAAAAAATATTTTGAAATATAGTTTACATTTATAATTTATTGCATTGAAATAATATTTTGATAGGGTTTTGGACGACCTAAACCTATATAATTTTAATATAGACGTGATCTCAATTGCCATGACCAAATTCAATGGGATGATAAATAGAAATATATAGTATTGAACTTAGACATCTTCATTAATTTTATTTTGGTGCAATAATACTTGTAGCCTAATGTGAAAAGTCAAATAATGTTCCTCTCATGTGTGTTTAATATTTTCCGATGATATTAGTATTTCGCAAAACAAGCATAAATACATTAGATAAGTATTTGTATTTGTCACCATCTATATAACACTTAACATAGAAGCAAAATACGTGCATTACGACTCGTCAAAAAAAGTTGTATACTATTTCATACATATATTGTTTAAAGTATCGAGTAATCACCACAAAATTATAATATATTTATTTGTTTTTTATGATCGCACCCTAAAAAGAAAAACTAGTTCTATTTGCCCATATATGAAAACCCAATTATTTATTTCTCACATAAAAAAATATGATGAAATATACCATTTTAACCTTGCAATCCCTTGAAACTTGAAAATAGTACGGATAAATATAATTGAACCAAATCATCTATAGATTATATAGAGAAAAATATTATTTCTCCGCATTTTAACGAAATACAGGAATTACATGATTCAAATAGTTCACACTGAATCGTATTTATTTATACATATTAAATGATTGATAAATTTTATTTTCCTTTTTTTTTTTTTGCTTTTTTATGATCCGTTAGTTATAAATCCAATAATTTTGTTAGGTGATTACCTTAATTTGTGCATTAATATTTCAATCTTCGTAAGTCTACTTTTATTTATGTGTTTGTATGTAGATATATTTGAGTCATTTTTAAACCATAAATAAGCCCAACCCACTAAAAGTTCAGGAAAGCCCAACGGGCCTAAAAAGGCCCATATGTAAAGATAATGATAAACTATTCACCAAATCCACATATCTCGGCTTTTTTTTCAAGTACATTTTATTATATATCTAGAAAATCATGGAAAAAAAAACCCAAACATATACCCATAAATTGATGTGGGAAACTAGGGTAAAAGGGGAATAAATATGAAATTGTCCCCCATGAGTAGGGGGCGGTTGCCCCCCTTCAAATTTATATCATGCTAAATTTTATGTGCATTATTATGAAAATTTTGAATTTCCCCCCTTGAATTATATATATATATATATATATATATATATATTTAATATTTTTAGAAAATTGACCACACTCCTCACAAACAATAATTTATGGCTCCATACCTGAAGGCCCATGACTAAAATATAAAGACACGAAAACTCTATGGTTTGAATTTTTTTTTATTTGTAATATTTTTGTAGGTTGAATTCACTCTACACTGAACTTAAAATTTGACTCGATGTGTAGTTTGTCCATAGATAACACATGATGTAATTCTAGACCAATCCACTCTCTTTGATTTGATCTGCATATTAGAATTAAACTATGTAAATATCTTCTATTGTGCGTGCAATGTATGTATATAAATTGTTACTTTTATATCATTTCATTTGATCTATTAAAAAAAAGAAAAAAAATGACCATTTAACACAACTCAGCCTCATATATTTTCATTCATTTTGGTAGATTTAAGTTTTAGAGGATTTTCATCAGAATTATTTTAAAAAATAAGTTTTAATCGATTTTGTTAGTTTATATATAGTCTTCGATTGAACATGTTAAATGTGGACCATTTGACTAGTTGTACTTGAACTAAAATTCAGACTTGAATTTGAGCTCGACTACCACTAGAAACATAAATAAAAAAAAATATGAAGAAATTTAGAAAAAAGAAAAAAAGTTCTCCATTTTTAACGTACATGTTTTTTCTCAATTTCCACACACACACACATATATATATCGACGGAATATATATATGTGTGTGTATATATATGCATATACATGTAAATATATTTTTAACTCACGATAAAAATACAAAAGAAAACCAGCCTGAATCCACACACTCCAACACTTTTTTTGCCCTTTTTCTAAGGTATATATACAACTCAACAAAGAAGTCTAGAATCACACACACACACACAATTACGTACACTCTCTCTCTCTCTCTCTCTCTCTCTCTCACTATATAAAACGGGAGGGAAGGGCCAAAAAACCATTTTTCAAAGTCCCTCTCTCTTTCGCTCTCTAAAATCCTTCTGCTTCAATTTGAAGCTGTCTTTTTTTGAAATTTCCATTTCACTCCTCCTCTCCCTCACTCATCTTCCAAGGTTTTCTGGATATATTTACTAGGGTTTGCTTGGCCCGTACATCTGTACGCTAGGGTTTTTGGGCAAGCCAGTGGTTTTTGTGGGAGGTTAGGGTTTAATTAGAGCGACTGGTGATCTCTGCCATGGCGGCGGAGAAGCTACGGGATTTGAGTCAGCCGATGGATGTCGCCCTGCTCGACGCCACCGTCGCCGCGTTTTATGGAACCGGATCTAAAGAGGAGGTCTGGAGCATTTTTGTTTGTTTTGTATTTTATGCTATTGACTATTTGTTTACATTGGGTCTCTGTAGGCATTGAATTATACTCCTGTGTGTGTTTGGTTGCTCGAGAATCTGATGACTTCTCCGTAGCAATTGTAGAACTTAATTGTTTTAGAGAATTTTGTAGCATGCATATCATTTATCCGAGATTTTTTTTTTCATTCTCCTAATGTGGGCATGGACTTTTTTAGACTCCCAACAGTGTTGTGAATTTCAGTATCTTTTGGTGTATAGACTAGCTCCGCCTCTGATTCACTTGAAATTGGTTGCCAATGAATGCAATTCATGGCCGGGGACAGCAGTATTTTCCTTATTTCTGGAAAAAAAATTCATTACTGGGGCCCTAAAGGATAAAACCTAAAGTGAAGCATTAGGGTTGGGTGGAGGCTGTGGAATTTAGATAACTTGAAAACCTTAGATTCTAATCTTTTTTAATGTTTGTCAGCAGTGATCCTGCTTAAGGTTCACGTGGATAGACCAGAATATGAATTTACGAGCATTGTTGGAAACATTGAATGGTGACTTTGCTTTGCTATGCCCATATTTTCGGTGCCTGAATGTAGGCTTGTTTGTTTATTTTGTTAGATAATTCTTTTATATCAGGTAAAATTTACAGTCATCTTTTCTGTTGCAATCAGTCTATGGAACTTGCCTCCCAAGATAGTTAATTTGGAAATTTATGCAATATGATTATGTGGTCCAAGAAGGAACATAAGTACTATTTTATTGCTCGCAGCTGATTTTACTAGTGGACAACCTTTGCCATCTTTTTAATTACAATATAGTTGTCATTGTGGAGAAATTCAGATAACTACCCAAATTTGTTTGATCTTTTCCAAAAATTATAGTAATTGCAAATTCATCAGAGCATGTATGGTACAGTCTGAAGTCAGCTGTAGATCTTTTCCCCCCCTTTTTTTGGATTCAATCAAGCTTGTATCAGGGTCTGTTACTCTAAATTTATATAACTTCACTTGCATAACAAAACATAATAAAATAGACGGCCATTTACTCCACTGACAGCAGGATTGCATATGCAATGCAGAACAATATCTGTAGAACTAATCAAAGTGGTGTGTTAAAATTTTATGTTCACCTTGTTTAATTGGAAAAAAGGCAGGAATTGACACCTGTGATCTTTTGATTAGCTTGTAACAAGATTGTATACTGTAAACAATATGTTCCATGATGTGGAACAGTTTTCAAACAGGTGTTGAAAGATGCAAATCTTGAGTTGGAGAAATTTCCTTGAGAGGACATTCTGCTGGCATTATAATTTCTGCATTTAATGTAGATTGTGTGAACAATAGCGGGTGATTGTCTCCAGTCAACTTACCTTTTGCCCTTTTTCTCTTAACCTTTTTTTTACAGAGGACTGCTGCAGATCATATCTTGCGGGATTTGCAAAATAATCCAGATATGTGGCTTCAAGTGGTTCACATTTTATCCAACACACAGAACTTGAACACCAAATTTTTTGCTCTGCAGGTCTGTTGACATGGCCATGATAGTTCTTGTGGCTTTGGGCTTTGATTTTTTTTTATCAAATTTGCTTTTTGACAATTCCCTTCTCTACATTGTTTGGACATAATGATGAAACTGAACTTGTTGATCTCCCATGCAAGGTTCTAGAAGGTGTTATTAAGTATAGATGGAATGCTTTGCCCATTGAACAACGGGATGGCATGAAGAACTATATTTCTGAAGTCATAGTGAAGGTAACTAAATGTTCGTCTTGGGGGAATGTTTTTGCTATTATTTCCTTACTGTTGAGTTGCAGTTTTAGTTGGAGAGTTAAGCATTGATATATTTACCTTATGATTCTTTGATTAGCTTTCAAGTGATGAGGTCTCTTTCCGGCGGGAGAGGCTGTATGTTAGCAAATTAAACATTATATTGGTTCAGGTAATATTTTCTGTACCCCCAAATGATCCTCATTAATAATGCTCACTCTACTTTTCGGTAAATCATCTGTTTTTGTTGAAGGTCACTTCTCATTGATTTCTTCACATATTATGATTGTATTCTGTATATCCAGATCTTGAAGCATGAGTGGCCATCCCGGTGGCGAAGCTTCATTCCAGACCTGGTTGCAGCAGCAAAAACGAGCGAAACAATTTGCGAGAATTGCATGGCAATTCTGAAAGTAGGCATTCTCTACCTCCCTGGCTGATAATTTTTCTGATGAATCATATGTAGTTGACACGAAGATATTACTTGGTAGCTTCTAAGTGAAGAGGTTTTCGACTTCTCAAGGGGTGAGATGACTCAACAGAAGATTAAAGAGTTAAAACAATCATTGAACAGGTAACCATGCGTGCTTGTCTATTCCCAGGTGTCTTCTTCCATATGTTTGTCATTGTTATGGCCCCACATCTGGCATAATTTCATCTCCATGGAGCATTTTAATAGTTATATAGTGCCTATATGCGTTTGCATTTCTTGAGGCCAATTATATTGTTTGCCTCTGAATTCATATACGCAGTGTTACTTAATGTTGTGATATTTGATGTCTGGCTGCTTTAGAACTTTTCCTATCTCATTTCTTTAAATATTGGGATGTCTTTTTTTTGTCTGCAGTGAGTTCCAGCTCATTCATGAGTTATGCTTGTATGTATTGTCTGCATCACAAAGAGCTGAACTTATCAGAGCTACCCTGGCCACATTGCACGCCTTCCTTTCCTGGATTCCTCTAGGCTATATATTTGAATCACCACTGGTTTGTATTTATTCATTTCTTGTGGTTGCTTGTCAGATGAAGGAATGGCTGTAATCTTATTCTTGCCTTATCCGTAATCTTTTGTTGGAGAGATGTGCTTGGGATTAAGTATATTTGATGTGCTTATGTAATGCTTTTGTTTAGCAGCTTGAGACACTGCTTAAGTTTTTTCCCGTGGCGGCATATCGCAATCTCACCCTCCAGTGTCTGACGGAAGTATATGCTCTGCACTTATCACATTCAAACTTCTTGATGATGTATTTGTCCAATAAATTATGCTGGGCGGTTGCATGTTTTGTTTTCTGCAGGTTGCTGCTCTTAGTTTTGGGGACTTTTACAACATGCAGTATGTCAAAATGTATACTATATTCATGGTGCAATTGCAGGTGCCACATATAATTTTGTCTGAGAAATACTGTGACATGGTCTTCATTCACTCTCCTTTTGAGTGAAAATACTTCATATAACTCAATGAAATGTATGCTGATCGCTGATATGACTTTGTTGCTTGTTAGACCATCCTCCCACCTACTACCAACTTTGTAGAGGCTTATGCAAATGGCACCAGTGAGGAGCAGGTGCATTGTTGTTCTTAAGAAACTCAACTTTTCTCAAGTCTTTTTATTTGTAAATACATTAACGTTTTGCCACCTTTTTTTTTCAGGCATTTATTCAAAACTTGGCGTTGTTTTTCACGTCATTTTTCAAAGTAAGTGTTCTTTCTTGTTTCTCAACAATTATCAAAGACAAACACAAGAAGAAAGCTCCAGAAATTGGACTGCTGGCCTTAATTTTTGATTAACATAATGAGGTTGCAATCTTCCTTGCAAATATGTGAATTATATATACCTGAAGATCTTATTCAGACAAACATCAGGATCTGTATATGAGACTCTCTTTGTTGCTAGATGGAACTTGGTTCTGGGGACAATTATGTAGAGTATGCTTAGTCATCTTAAGTGTTGATTGTGCAATTGTAATTCAAATGTTATTGCTAAAGATCTTGTCCCACTCTTTATGATCGGATCTAAAATTGTCAACCATTCCTTCCCTATATGACTTAGAACACATACTATGATCTACCATTTTCGTGAATGACTTACACTTTGACTGATGGACATTTTGTTCCCTGGTTGTAGTCTCACATACGAGTGCTAGAGTCTTCTCAAGAGAACATAAATGCCCTGCTAATGGGCCTTGAGTATCTCATCAACATATCATACGTGGATGACACTGAAGTTTTTAAGGTATGCTTATTATTTAATCTTGTTTAAATTGCTTAATCTTTTACAATATTTTGTGCTATCAATTAATTCTATTGGCTTGCAGGTTTGCTTGGACTATTGGAACTCCCTAGTCTTGGAGCTGTTTGAAGCTCACCATAATTTGGACAATCCTGCAGCAACTGCAAACATGATGGGACTGCAGGTGTTTTGACTGTTGAATTCATTATATCTTCTCTTAATTCACTGATGCCCGCCTGACCTTTGTATTCATCAAGCAGGTGCCGATACTTCCATCTATGGTTGATGAACTTGGTTCACAACTCATGCAGAGACGTCAACTTTATGCCGGTCCAATGTCAAAGTTGAGACAATTGATGATATGCCGCATGGCAAAGCCTGAAGAAGTTCTTATTGTTGAGGACGAAAATGGAAATATAGTTCGTGAAACTATGAAAGACAATGATGTGCTTGTGCAGTACAAGGTCCTCTTTATTTTCACAACTTAATCTGCTAATGCAAGTTTTTCTTTTCTATCTTTTTCTTTTTGAATCTTGTGTTGTCTAATTTATAGTGGTAATGTCCAATAATCATTGCAGATAATGAGGGAGACGCTGATCTACTTGGCACATCTTGATCATGAGGATACTGAGAAGCAGGTTTGATTTATCATTATTTTCTGCCATTCTGCACTTGTGAGCTGATGAAGGGGCTTTATGTTGTTTGTGATGTCTTTCATTAGCTTATGTTTGTGATTAATGATTATCGCTCATCAAATATCTTGTGTCAGTATGCATTACAAGTTGATTTAAGTCATGGCTTAACTCTTCTTTACTCTGATTGAGAAAATTTCACTCATGGGTTGGATTTGTCCTAACTGTTGTATATAGTTGGCTCTTGAAGAATGTTGTGGATTGGGTTGCACGAAGTTTGAAGCCCAACAGTTGTGCAAATTATTTCTCTCTAGAATTTAGGCATAACTCGGAGTGGCAGATATTTATTGCCACAAATTGTATGGCAAATACAAAATATTTTTGATATAGGTAGTGCAATAAATGCCCCCAGCTACTGACTTATTGAAGTTATTCTTTCTTAGAGATTTCCATGCATAGTTGTTAAGGCGACCGTGGCAGGCTCCTGAGGCAGTCAGGGGACCCTCTGTTGTCTTAGTAGAGTCAGGCAAAGCGTTTTCAGTGAGGCGCGCACCTTGCTCGCCTGGCTCAGGCGCGAGAGGCGCCCCTCAGGCACGCTTAGGTGTGGAACGGCAATTTTAGAGTCAAAAAACATTAAAAGTTGACTAAAACTAAGTCAACTTTAAAATATAAGTATGGGTCCATGAGAAAACCCTAAAAAATTGATTGGAAAAGCAACCTAAAAGTCATATATATATATGTTATATACACAACATTACAAAACTTGAGGACCACACCACACATTCTCCAAACAACTCCCACCACCACCACCACCACCACCACCACACGGCCCACCTACCCGACACTATTCTAGTGCGGCTAGCACGGTTCCGGCGCTACCCGATTAGTTATATATTACTAGTTTGAAGCTTAGAATTGAGTTTTTCTTGTGTTAGTTATTGTTGTTATTTATGTCTTAAACTTTAAAATGTGGATTTAATGTTTAAGTTTGCATCATCTTGTCATTTATGACATGTTTGTGAAATTTATTGCACTATATATATTTTTGTTTTTTAAATTATGTTACCTCGTTTGCCTTTTTGTCGCCTGCCTCTCGCCTCTAACAACCATGTTGAATTAAAGGTCCCCTGTGTTATATTAGGAGTGTTTGATGGTGATTTCAGATTTTGTTGAGTTCTTAATTTGCCAACCTTTTGAACTAATTCACGTTGTATCTTGATATGGGTACAGATGCTGAAGAAACTAAGCAAACAACTGAATGGCGAGGATTGGACCTGGAACAACCTTAACACATTGTGTTGGGCCATTGGATCTATATCTGGGTCAATGGTGGAGGAGCAGGTAGGAAATTTTACTGAACTATTTGCTTTGCTTTCTACATATGAGATATTAGAAAAAGTCTTTCCTAATTATATAATTTTGTCTTTGGGTTTACTCCTTGTTAGATTAAACTAATACTTTTGGCTTTTTGTATATTATATGCTAATTTATGCTCATGCATGCATTTTTTGGTATCATGCATGTGGGAATTAAAATTTCTTAGTTCTCTTGTTAATTCATGATGTATGATTGGCTAATACAGAGTGATTTTAGTTTCTTCAAGTTTCTTAGTGTGCATGTTCTTAATTTTTATGATTAAATGGATATTTGGTGTATGTGCTGCAAATTTCTTTGTATATGAATGCTGTTTTAACTTTTTTATCATCACCGTGGTTGTACACCATTTTCATTAAGTAAGATTGGTCTCTGATCTCTACTTACAAAATTCCTTGCGTTTTTACTTTCGGCAGGAAAATAGATTTTTAGTGATGGTCATCCGTGATTTGTTGAACCTTTGTGAAATCACCAAGGGAAAGGACAATAAAGCTGTGATTGCCAGCAATATAATGTAAGGATTGGGGAAATTTTTATATCTCCATTAGATACTAATGCAAATTATGGTGCTGGTGGAGGGTTTTTCCCTGATGAATTTACTTACCATTTATTGTTCACATTGTAATTTGCATGTGACATGAGAAAAGAGATGCTATTCCATGGTTTGACGCTTGTCCCTTATTTTTCTATTTATGGGGGTCTGCAGGTATGTAGTCGGCCAGTACCCGAGGTTTTTGAGGGCCCACTGGAAGTTCTTGAAAACTGTTGTAAACAAGCTGTTTGAATTCATGCATGAAACACATCCAGGAGTTCAGGTTAAAACATCACATATGTTCATAACTAATAGTATGCATGTATTGAAACCCTCTTATTTTTTGAGAGAATCGATAGTTTTCTGGGTCCTCAGTTAAGCGTGGTCAAGCCAAATCATGATTATATTATCATATTTTTGGAGGCTTCTGTTGTGCACCGATTTCACTGCTTCTCTCTGCTTTTTTGTAGGACATGGCATGTGATACATTCCTGAAAATTGTTCAGAAGTGCAAACGTAAATTTGTCATCGTGCAGGTTAGCATTCTGCTAATAATGGCAATGGTAATGGTATGGATAGGGAAACGATGCCTTAAATTCAACTAACTGTGCCTGTCATCCCTTCTGTTCAGGTCGGAGAAAATGAGCCATTTGTATCAGAACTGTTAACAACTCTTCCAGCAACCATTGCAGATCTTGAGCCTCATCAGATCCACTCCTTTTACGAATCTGTAGGTCCTCTTTATATGACACACATGGATTCTAGCTCGGGGTGTCATATTAGTTATACAAGGGTATATGTAAAGTGTTGAACCTTATCTTGTTCAGGTGGGCCATATGATTCAAGCAGAATCTGATCCTCACAAGAGAGATGAATATTTACAGAGACTGATGGAACTTCCCAATCAGGTAAGATCCTACTTCATCACTGTTGTTTGAGATTAGATTCTT
Source organism: Petrea volubilis (assembly GCA_026212405.1). Classification (NCBI taxonomy): domain Eukaryota; kingdom Viridiplantae; phylum Streptophyta; class Magnoliopsida; order Lamiales; family Verbenaceae; genus Petrea; species Petrea volubilis. The sequence goes on along the minus strand of CM047883.1, from coordinate 23,357,165 downwards.
ATAGTTACTACCAGTACCGTCCTGCTTTCCTCTGTGTTATTGATACTTATTTTAGCATCTGTATGACTTGCAATATTGCTAATGCATAGTTTGCTGCAGAAATGGGCCGAAATTATTGGGCAGGCACGACAAAGTGTGGATTTCTTGAAAGATCCAGATGTGATAAGGGCAGTGCTCAATATATTGCAGGTCTGTTTTCTGAGTAAGCATGGATTACTTTTTTTTTTTTTCTTTTTTTAAATGACAGACATTACTTAAATGTGATTTACTTCACTTTTAGGAAATTAACATATTTTATACTTCTTCAAGAAAATCAAACTCGGACTGCATCGTTTGGTTAGAACTCGGCAAGCTTTTGTTCTCAAGGACTGAAGTCCTATGAACCTTGTTTTTTTTTTCCCTTCTTAAAGATTGCATTTTGGAAACTAGTACATGTGTACTCAAATTTCATGTAAGATTTTATGACTAACCCTTTCCTAAGTTCCTGGTGGATGATTTTCAGAATCAATTTAATGAATGCTCTCTTCATGTTGTTGCTTAGTTCACATCCATCTCTTTCACGCTGTAATCTTATGCACGCCTTTGTTTCTGCAGACAAATACTAGTGTTGCCAGCTCTCTAGGAACGTATTTCCTGCCACAGATTTCTTTGATCTTTTTGGACATGCTCAATGTTTACAGGTCTCTTTAGATTTTTTATTTTCAGAATCATTTCTTATACTTTGTCCGTTGGGTCTATGTCTGAAGGATTCTTCGTGATGGTTAATATTTTGCTTACTTGCCACAGAATGTATAGTGAGCTTATATCTACCAGTATTGCCCAAGGAGGGCCCTATGCTTCCAGGACATCCATTGTGAAACTTCTACGGTAAGTCCCAAATTTTTGAGCCCTATATCTTGTGTCTTGGCTATCTGCATATTGATATTTACATCCATCATTCCTACATTTAACAGCTCAGTCAAGAGGGAAACATTAAAGCTTATTGAGACATTTCTAGACAAAGCTGAAGATCAACCACACATTGGCAAACAATTTGTGCCTCCAATGATGGATCCTGTGCTTGGTGACTATGCCAGGAATTTACCTGATGCTAGGGAGTCAGAAGTTCTCTCTCTCTTTGCTACGATAATAAATAAGTATGCCTTCTTTTCTTTTGTAAGTATGTTGAATGTTCTATTAGTTTTGTGTATGTCCGTAAGTCCATGAGCATTGGCTTGAAACTTTCTGGGCTTTCTTGGCCGTGTTGGAATTGTATTGGTTTTGAAGTATATGTAGCTATAAGGAAACATTTGATATTGTTTTCAAAGTTGACTTCTTTGTGGATGCTGGTGCTTAGAGAGTGTTGTGCTGCTGCTCATGGCTATTTGAGTTATCATGCATGCTATTTACCTTTTTCCATTAATTTTCACTAGGTTTAATTGTTTCCTACTGTACTTAGGTATAAGGGGGCAATGATTGAAGATGTTCCTCGAATATTTGAAGCTGTTTTCCAGTGCACTCTAGAGGTCGGTGATCCTTTGTGTATTAATCCTGAATCTTTTTGTTCATGTATGCTAATCCCTTTGCATAATTATGCCAACAGTATTGCAAATTTTGTAGTTTACACTTGTATTGCATGATATAAACATGTGAAGTTTATCCCGTAGAGAGTATTTTCTTGTGATAATTAGCTTACATTATGGTTACTCCGTGCTTTGGTGAATTTCTCATATACCTGAGGCTAGTTGTGGTGATAGGTTCCACAACTTTGGGCTGAGCTTTTGATCTTTTCGCAAATGTTCCTTATTTTGCTGGATCCAATACTAAGCATCTTCATATCACACTGTGATAAGTCAATATTGTTTTCATTACAGATGATAACAAAGAATTTTGAAGACTATCCCGAGCATCGACTCAAGTTCTTTTCACTGCTTCGAGCAATTGCTACCCATTGTTTTCCAGCTTTAATCCGCTTGTCCAGTGAGGTATTTATTTGTTGATACTGGCATCTGAAGTCCACCTTTACTTTTCCTGGACCTCCAGCTCAAGGAATCTTGATTTAGTTGAATTTCTTTCACTGTCTTTATGCATTCTTGTGTTATACTGGCTTTGTTCAGCAACTGAAACTTGTCATGGATTCCATCATTTGGGCTTTCCGGCATACTGAAAGAAATATTGCAGAAACCGGACTCAACCTTTTACTGGAGATGCTGAAAAACTTTCAGGTGAGCTTAAAACCTTTATTTGTAATTTATGCCTAATCATTTGACATAGTGCCTCTAACCATTACATGGCTTGCATGCAGGCCTCTGAGTTCTGTAATCAGTTCTATAGGACTTATTTCTTGACAATAGAACAAGAAATCTTTGCTGTTTTGACAGACACCTTTCATAAGCCTGGTTTTAAGTTGCATGTATTGGTGCTGCAGCACTTGTTCTGCTTGGTAATGTAACTTCTCTTTCATCCTTGTTTTCCCCCCCTTTCCCTTTACTGCTCAAGCGTCCCATCGGGCAGCCTCTGGGAAAGGTTGCTGGTGACATCTGCTTGACTTGACTATTCTTACTCTTTCTCTTGTTTGATGTTGTTGTTCTCTTGCCAGTTGCTAATAACAAAAGCTTTCATGTAATGATTACAGGTGGAATCTGGTCCCTTGACTGAGCCCCTTTGGGACGTTGCAACAGTTCCCTATCCATACCCAAACAATGGCATGTTCGTCCGTGAGTACACAATTAAACTTTTGAGTACATCCTTCCCCAACATGACAGCAACTGAGGTATTGAAGCAAAACTTCTGCACGTGGTTGTGATGATATTTATACAATGTCTAACCAGTACGCTTGTATATTTTATGCGTCCTTTTCAGGTGACCCAATTTGTGAGTGGACTTGTTGAGTCACGAGGTGATCTGTCCTCGTTCAAAAATCACATAAGAGATTTTCTTGTGCAATCTAAAGAGTTTTCAGCTCAGGTAAACTCTTTGCTTCTTCAAGTCCCTGTGTTGCCTAATTATCAAAAAAAAAAAAAGGTCCTTGTGTTGCCTTCATTAATTATATTGTTTGGTGGTGTGTTAGCATCATTCTTGGCTCTTTTTTGATTTCTCCGATTTTTGAGGTGAATAAACTTTTAAGTGTGCTCCATTTTATGGATGCATTTTTATTTTTCAACTCAATATGTGTGTGCTGAAGTCTACTCTTGGCTCTCTCTTGCCTCGAACCGAGACGGGTCTTACTTCTGAATGAACTCTGTATATAATGTCTCGCTATCCGAAATTGCGAAATGTAGAAATTGGCCGAGGCTGCTTGAAGTTAGAAACATAATAGCAGGGGATGTTGCCTTTTGAGCGTGGCGTATATAAGATGCTTCTTGTCAAATGTTTCAATCTGAAATTCGCTTTTGTGATACAGGACAACAAAGATCTATACGCTGAAGAAGCTGCTGTACAAAGAGAGAGGGAGCGACAGCGTATGCTCTCAATTCCAGGGCTCATTGCACCCAATGAAATACAAGACGAGATGGTCGACTCATGAATTTTAGCAAATTTTCGCTGCCAAGGCTAATTTTCTGGATTTTTTAACTCAAAAAATTAGGTTTGAGCACCTTGAGAGTCTGCACTCACTCTTAAATTTTATGGACTTTCCCTGATGTGTAATCTTTCCTCTGATTTTTAGAACATTTTCTCGTGTGAAGTGGCGAACCCGTCGAGGCTCGCTTGCAGGCTTTGCTGTGCCCGTAGAAACTATAATGATGGTGGTTGTAGATTATTTAGATTCTAATGTAGGAATTATAGCATCATGCCACCTTTGCTTGTAATTCAGGACGATGTTTGAAGTGATTGTCCTCAGGCTTGGGGCGCCTATTTGGCGACTTAAGAGTAGGTTTTGATGTATACAACGTTAATGGGTCTGTGCAGAAGATATCTCTTTTGTTAATTGGTGGAACTACTATGTGATTTTGGGTTGTGGTAGTGTTTGTTTTAATGATATTTTACATATTGGTTTGTGCTCATTTGTTGTTGCCGGCTTGCTTTTTGAGTGAAATTAAATGGCATTTTGTTGAGCGATTTGTACCACATCATCAATATCCGTAACAATTCAAATTTGCAAGCTCGTCCGGCGCGAAATTCCCTTTATTTATCGCCTTGAAATTGAAATATGAATAACTCGTTCAAAGGGGTATCTAATTACAGAACTTGAGCTCTTTAATTCAAGTGTATACGGGTACGTTCTTTTCATTATTTATCTAATATGAGACTATTAATACCCATATTTAAAAACCAAAATATGAGAGACGGTATATTATTACGAAATTCAATCCTCTTGTAAAATGCACAGTCGTTCTGTCATGACATAGTTCAAGATCGACTTATGGGTATGGAGATTCTAAAATTGACCTATGGGCATTGAGACTCTAAGGCTTTGTTTGGTTCTAAGATTTTAGGAGAAAAGAAAAATGTTAAGGAAAGGAAAGGAAAAGAAATTGCAAGAATTTTAAAATTCTCTATTTTGTTTGGTTGTTAAAGAAAACAATAAGGACAATGCTTTTTCTAGATAATTGTCTTTCATTTTGTTTGGTTATTATTGTAAATTAAAGGAAAATGTAAAAACTCACTAAAAAAAAATTCCGAACAATCAAATAATTGCATTAAAAAAAAAAGATTTGCATGAAATGTATCCAAACAATCAATTAGTTTGAGCAATAAAAATGAGATGAATGCTTGACAAGTGAGATAGTGTCCGAGAGATTAACATAGCTTTTCTTTCATTTTCCTCACCTAATTGGAAGGAAAATATTTTTTTCTCAATTTATGTTATATTTTCTTTCTATTTTCCTTTCCTTACTATTTCCTTTCTTTTTTCCCTAGTAACCAAATATTGAAAAATACTTTTTCTTCTTATTTTCTTTTCCTTTACCCCCTAAAATTCCTAGAACCAAACATAATGTAAAGGTATTTTCCGTTGGCTGGCAAAGTTCCTTTGCCATATTTTGTTCCATATGTGGTATGTCCTAGCAAATGGCCATAATACCATTTGTCCACTTTGGGGCCATTTATCTTCACACTAATGGAGTGCACTGTAAGATTTTAAATAAAAAAAGATATTCAATGGTTGCACTTTAGTATTGTAGTTTACATATCATTATTCATCCGATATGAACATGGTATCACAATATATGTATGATAACCAAATAAATGAACTCCATTAAAATTTAATTGTAATATAAGATATAACGCAACCCTCGATGGAGTAAGTGGTTACATAACTAAAATAAACTACATAAAAACTTGTCCAATTATGAGATTCACAAAAAAGGTTTTGTAAAATGTTAGAATTGACAGCTCCGGATATATAATTTAGCAAAGATCTTTTAGTCGTACTATGTATGTATATATATGTGTGTGTGTGTGTGTGTAATAAAGAAATCAATGTTTAAAAATAGGAAAGGAAATATTTTAGGACTAAAACGAAAACAAGGTGGCCCTTTTACGTAAACGTAAGAATCGCTTTCTATCTCTCTCTCTCTCTCTCTCCCCCCAACAAACCAACATGCCATTTTTTCTCTTCCGATATGATGATTTCTATTCGCAAGAAGCTCTCACTTTGAGCATTTCCCAACAACATATACAAAAAATAAAATAAAAAAAAAATCTCCGTTTCTCAGATCGCCGATTCATATTCAGTGCCGAAAAAAACAACTAAACGAAACGGAGAAATACACCCGAAAAATGGGACAAGCGTTTCGAAAACTCTTCGATAATATCTTCGGCACCTCTGAGATGCGGGTACGCATTCGAATTTTCTGTTTCATTTTAATCTGAAATTCTCGATTTTATGTTGCCGCGAATGTTCATTTTTGTGTTGCCTTGGGGAAAAAGTTTGTTTTGTTTGATTCGGAATGATGAACTGACCTTCGTAATTCGATTTTTTTTTTCTGGTTTGATTGTGGCTATTGCGTGAATTGTGTGGTTTATTTCGGAGATTTCAAGTAAGATTTGGTGTTTTAGTTACTGTTCGATGCTATTCGCTTTGATAAATGGGAGTTGTTGATGCTGGTTTTGGATTGTGCTCTTTCGATCAATACAGTGTGTTGGCGCTGATTGCCTGTGAAATCCTTTTGGTGCTTTTGGATTGACAATGGCACTGTCAATCACCATATTCAACATTCTGTAGTTTTTTTGGTTATAATTTTGTGTTTCCTATTGAATCAAGATACTCGAGACGAGGTGTTGGATTGTTACGATTGTTTGTGCTGTGAATTTCTGATTGTTTCTTTGTCATGCTTGCTCTATATTTTTTTTTTTTTGGAATAAAAATTTGTCGGTGCAGGCCGTGATGCTCGGGCTGGATGCAGCTGGCAAGACAACTATACTATATAAGCTCCATATTGGAGAGGTTTTACAAACAGTTCCCACCATCGGTTTGTTTTTCTTGAAACATCCATTGAGATGATATTTTTTTCGAAAGCTTTAGGAATGGCTATGATTGCTAAAGAGGATCCCATTTTTCTTTCTTATTATCAACCTTGATTAGATTGCTTTCAGTTAAAGATGTGTTCTCATTCATTAATGTCCATCTTCTACATTTAATTACTCTTTGAAATGTGGGATTATACAATGGGTCGTTGCTGTTACTAAATGCTTCATACTCTTTTTGCAATCAGCCTCAGTAGCATTAATATTAGGGTGAAGCAATGTACGGTTGAGCTAGAAGCTATATATTCTTTTCTAGTTTTCAAGAAACCAATAAGCTTGTTCATAACTTTCAAGCTGTAATGTTTCGTAAACTCAACATGATTCTTCGACCATTAGACTTTAATGCTTTGGGCTAGAGGTTCAGGTGGCTTTGTTTTCAGATACCAGAGCTAGAGTTGAGCTACTGTTTAGCTTTTGTTAATGCATTATCCAGCTGCTTTTGGATAGAGAATTCCCTCAATACTTCTTAAATGAACCACACACTAGCTGTTGGACTTGCATAATTGATCAATATTCTTATATATATATATATATATATATATATACACAAATGATTACTCTTTGGTGTCCCTAGCGATGTACTATGGTCCATGTGTGTTCGTGTGTATGTGTGCGCGCGCACGCTTGCGAATGGCTTTTGAGAGGTGCACATGCATCTTGAGGCTGAATGTCAAAATGATTGAAGTCATTGCTGCCATTGCAGGTTTCAATGTAGAGAAGGTTCAATATAAAAATGTGCTCTTTACAGTGTGGGATGTGGGGGGACAAGAGAAATTAAGACCCTTGTGGAGGCATTACTTTAACAATACTGATGCTCTGGTACGAATTTGTTAGCTTCATATAATGATTTTTGATCAATTTTACGTGGCTTCAGTAGCTATACTTCACAAGCTAGCTTGTTAAACCGACTGTTAAGTTTCACAGAACCATTTCCCTGTACACATTTTTGACTGGAGTATTGATTTTCCTTCCCTGCTGATTCCTTGGTGCTTGGCTCTTCCATTACGCAGATCTATGTCGTGGACTCTCTGGATCGAGAGAGACTCGGGAAGGCAAAGGCAGAGTTTCAGGTTATATTCACGAAACATTATATATATATACACACGCGCACACGCACATATATATTCCATACTCCCCAAACTTTTACTGAATCTTTAAAATGCTTTGTTGCTCAGGCCATCATCAAAGACCCCTTCATGACTCATGCTGTTATATTGGTCTTCGCGAACAAACAAGACATGGTATTGCCATTAATCTTCTAAATTCGAAGTTAGACTTAAAGGGCGCCAATGTGGTGTAGGAATGAGAGTTGGAACGGATTTCATATCAATTGGAGGGGTGCAACTTTTTTGGGGTGCTGATGTAGGCAGGCTTGAATAATGACTGTCATTCTTAAGGGGTGTTTGCAAATGAAAAGAAAAAGTGCTTTTCCAACTTCTATTAGAGAAAAAAAGTAACGCAGCATTTTGTTTTTCTACTTTCACTGGAGAAAAAAAAGTTAAAATAAGTCAGAAGCAAAAATCACCTTTCAAGTTGTTTTTTTTTTTTTTCAGTTTTTAGTTACTTTTTTTCGAAATTCAACCACTATTTTTCACTTTTCTTTCCAAACACTATCTACTTTTTCTCAACTTCTACTTCTTCAAAAGTATAAATATTTGCGAACACCTCCTAAGTAAGTTGCATTTTCTTCTTGGCAAACTATAAAAGAGAATTATTAAGTAATACCGAAGTCACAAATAATTCAAAAAACTCAATATGCTGAAGAATTAACCGAATTAGCCACTGAATTTTCTTTTTTTCTTTTTTTTTTTCCGTAAATTTATTAGTTTGTGAATAGTTGTTTTCTTGTGGTTCAGAGAGGAGCAATGACACCAATAGAAGTTTGTGAAGGCCTGGGTCTCTTTGACCTTAAAAACAGAAAGTGGCATATACAAGGGACTTGTGCTCTCAGAGGGGACGGTTTGTATGAGGGTCTCGACTGGTTGTCATGCACTTTGAAAGGATTGAACACCTCTAATTATCCTTCTATTGGAAATTCATATCTCCAGCAATGAGCCCAGTAAGGTTCGCTCAACTCCTCTCCTTCCAAATGGAAAATGCTTCTATAAACCTGGTGCACCAAACACCCAAAGGTCCGGATCAAAATGTGCCAGCAGTGGATCCCACATTACACTGACATATATTCATCTACACCCTATAGTGTTTCGCACACCGGGTGTATTTAAGCATTCTCCCCTTAAAATGCTTCTACACGCCCGGTGCCAAACATCCAAGTGTCCAGGTCAAAACAGTATCAACGGTGGAGTCCACATTATGCTGACATGTTTTCATCTACACAATTAGGTGTTTGACGCACCGAATGTATTTAAAGCATTTTCCCCTTCAGATGCTTCTATACACATGGTGCCAAACACCCAATGGTGTAGATTAAAACATGTCAACAATAGATTCCACATTATGCTAATATGTTTATATATACAACTTTTGCTGTTTGGCACAGTCAAGTGTATTTAAGCTTTTTTTTTCCCTTCATTCTCTGGAAATTAACATACACGTAGTTGTTATAAGTTCTTTCTCACTGATATTTATTGCAGGCGGACGCAAGAATTGATCAATCAACCAATCAATTGGGGAAGCCTCAAATTTTGTTCTACTGAATTCTTTTAATTATCATATTTAGGTTCTTCAAATACGTAAATGGTATTTTAATTTATTATCTTTATACTACCCAGAAAAAAAGGAAAAAAAATCACCCACCGGGGGGAATTGGACACTGGGCATCCATGTTAGTGTCTCCCCCAGCAATACTTACAGAATTAGAATGTGATTTAGTTGAACGGCATCATTTTTCCTCTCCTCTCCTCTCCTCTCTTTCTGTGCTTATTTTTCAGGAGATTCAAACATAATTCGATTTGTGTCTTATGTTGCGAGTTGGATTAATCTTAAAAACTCTAGAGCTCCCTTTTTTTTTTTTTCAATTTCATTCAGCAATTTGGTGCGAACTTCACCGGTTACAGTATCCATTTGTTTGTTTTTCTAAAAATATACTTTGTTGGTTCTCTAACTACCTCGAAATTCAGATCAATATATGGTGAAACCTCAAGAAACATTATTTTGCCCTTTCATTATAACATTTTTAACTAATGAATAATGTAGAAGTTGGATTTAAAGTACTCACTCTTCAACACAATCTTAGTGTTCTCATATTATTAACTATATTCAATCAGATTGCTATCGTGTTAACTGTTAGCTAGAAACAGGACACAAGCACTTCGCTCATATTTGGTGACTAGAATAATCGAGAACTGAAGAAGATACTCGTAGAATTCACATATAGAGGGAAAAAAAGGTAACGCCAAAGTATCGATGACCAATATTTTACCACCACAAGCTCAAAAGGGGGACAAAAATTCAAATTGGGTTCTCATATTCGAGCATAAAATGCACAGGCATATGCAATATACCAGCAAGCGATGCATCATTTCATGTAGTTTTTTCACGAAAATCCAGCATTTCGTACCTTTTGCTAACAAGAGCATAGAGGATGAAATTTCCATCAAAAATTATGATGCGCTAAGTTTCACCAGTTGGAGTAGGGTTTGCTTCTGATGATCTGACCATGTCTTCAATGGTTTCCATGTCTATTGTCATGTCTTCACCAACCTCAGCTTCCTGTACCTCGGCCATTATTTCGTCTCTCTCCCCTATAGAAGGTTCCACTCCATTTTCTACTGAATCGGTCTGAGGTGGGCCGCTTTCACTTCTTTGTTCGGTTGCATGTGGATATGATCCATTTGAGTTTTGTTCCGTTGCATGTGGATATGGATCACTGGAGATTATCAATGTAGACGTGACTAATAAATTCTGCAGAAGGAAAATCATCGCATATGACAATTGCAGAAGCAGTATCGGGAATAAATAAATAAAAAATAAAAAGAAAAGTAGCCCTTAAATTGCACTAATATCACTCAGGTGTTCTCCATATTTTTGAGTTGGGTGGGTGGGGGGATTGTAAGCACGGTTGACACAATACCTTCTCAAGAGCCAAAGAAAGCTTCGACAGCTTGGGGTAGATGCTTCTCGCAGACAATAGGATCTGTTCAGCAAGTGATCATAAATTCATAAATCAAAGGATTAAATTTGGACAAGTTAAACGTATTGAGTCAAAATAAATGTTTTCAGTAAAAATAAAAATTTTGATCAGTGGATGCATGAAAATGTGGCCTCAGTCCAATGCCAAAAAGACAAATATCATTTTTATGGGAGGGGAAACCATCTCATGCTTCCAGGAAAGAAATATATCAAGTTCGCCAAGAATTAAAGCCAAGTCGAAAATCATAGCATGATCACCTCACAAAGCCTCTGCAGAGTAAATGGAGGGCCCTCATCAAAGCTCTGAAGAGCTGCAAAACATATGAAATACAATACATAAATGCTTTAATAGATATAATCCAGAATCACCTTAAGCAATGGCCTACTCATTTGGTACCTTTTTCAGATCCAAGAATCACACTGCAAAATTCATCAGAGTTCTCTCAAATTGCATTGCTCAATAGAATAATAATTTGTATGTCGAGAGAAAAAATGAGCTCCAAACCAAAAAAGCAGAGAGGCAGACACATATATAAATTAAATATATCAGTGTACTTCAACATGTTGGCCCTGAATAACTTGCTCCAGATACGTCTCCACCCTCTAAAAGGAGGAGGAAAAGAGAGAAAAACATAGGAGCCAGAGAACAAACAGGAGAAAAACATAGGAGCCAGAGAACAAACAGGAGAAAAACATAGGAGCCAGAGAACAAACAGACTTCCTGGTATGCAACCATGCAAAGGGTGTTGCTTAAGCATACAAAGCAAACAAAAGTACTACTCAGAATCCATATCACGATCAGACAGAGGGGAAAATAAAGAAAGTGTGCGAATGGGAAGTACCATCATCCAACCTTTTCACCAGCTCTTGGAAGGTCTCTCCTAGTGAGGAAGTCTGCTGCTCACTGGTCATTTTAGCCTCTGGGTATTCTGACAGGACCTTTGAAAATAGAATTAAAAAGAGTAATTAAAAATCATAATAAGGAACAGAAATTCATGAATGAAACATATAACATGAAAAAATAGGAACATTTCCTGGCCATCTACAGAGAACTTTGAGTATGGAGGGTGAGGATGATAAAAAAAGAAAAAAAAATACATAATTTGGGCAATTATAAGTTGCAACCTGGCGTACCTCCCCATACCTGCTTAAGATGGTAGGACAGCAGACTCTTTAATTTTTCCCAATCTTGCCTGAGATGACAAGCAGATTAATTAAAAGTGGGTTCAACAACTAGTTCTATAAAATCAGACATGAATGGAGCTTATGAACAACTAAAAAGGTAGGTCAAACTTGCTTGAAAAGAAAATATTTGCTTGAGTTGGTTTATATTTTTATCACCCAAAGAATAAAGAACTGTCTTCAATTCCTAAAACCGAAAGAAAAAAGCTTAAAACTGAGATGCAAATCCTCTAGCTTGTTCATATAAGACAAAAAGACTATAAATGGCAGCAGTTTCCGAGGTCAAACAGAATAAAAAATCTGCTGAAGTTGTAGTATCAATGATATTGAAACCATGTCAAGACAAATAAACAATACAATAAACGACAAACTTAGAATTATTATCATGATGCCACTAAACAAATCAGCAAAGAGTACACAGTAACAAGCAAACCAACAATGCACAGAGAGAGAAAAACAATGCTTGTAAACATACACCAGAATATGATCCTAACTGTTTTTGAGTGAAATCTCAGATGGTTCAGATCAGACAGCTAAGAACACAATAAATGCTCCCAAAAAGGATGATATAATTAAGATATTTATATACATGGTAATCTTAAAAGATATATAACTTCATAACAGCACTGATCGAGCATCAGACAGTTTCGTCAAATAAACATGCAGATAAATAAATTACTGTTAACAATGATTACCAGGATATGGCAAGAAAATAATTTCCCTATTGCACAAAATGGGAACCACGCAAATCAGTCAAACAAGTGAAACAACAGAGCATTGAGTATTCTATGCAACCAAGTGCACAAACTGGCATATGGTGTCACTAAGGAAAAATTTCAGCTATGTATCAGACTACTCCTGAATATTATCACTGAAAAGAAGAATCCCGGGTGAGATTGAGCAGAGAAAATATTTAACCTCTTTTTGCCACAGATTTAACAAGGAAAAACAAACACAGTATCCACATCTGCCTCTTAACATTCAAATCATACATAATTTGCAAAGAGAACCTTACTGGTTCCTTCCATTTACCCATTACCCATTTACTAATTCAGATTAATGTAACCAAAAAAGGATTAAGGGTCGTACATGTAGAATTAATATCTAAGAAGAAACCTCTTTCAAACGAAACAAATCTTTCAAATGAAACAACATACCAAAATTTCCCTGTCGATGCACTTGTTTCCAGTGCGCTTCGTACTTCTTCTTCAGAAAAAGCAGGTTGATATTCCATAACTCTGTGATCTCACACCAGCAGATAATTAATCAAGCAAATATAACATACTAAGAGAAATAAAGAAGTTTAAATCCATAAAACAGACAGAGGGAAAAGCCTCATCAAAAATAATTCCATATTAGAAGCTTTATTTGATACAAGATAACATCCCCTTCCCATTCTCATTACCAAATGCTTACAGAGCAATCAAACAACTTTTCATCTAATATATCCAGTTGAAGCAATGGCTGAAATAGCTGAATCATTGTCCCTAACCAAGTAGTAAGTCCTGCTACATAAGATTATCTAAGAAAGTATTTGTTTTGTGATCCAACCCCACCACCAACCCCAAAATCCAACCACAACACCACCCACCACCAATAAACAAAAAATCATACTCAAGTTACAGAATGAGAAAAATCATTAAATTTTGCTATTTTTAATCATCTAGATGGACCAAACGCAAGACTGGCAAAGAGACATAGACTCGTATATCATCAAAAACATAAACTCAAATTCGTTCAGTTCACCACATTGACTGGAAAATCGACTTCAAAACCAGTTCAAAAACTACCCCCAACAAATAGATAAGCAACGAATCAGTGTACTCCATCCCCGTCAACATATGTTCTTCAACATATGTTCAATATCTAAGCAAGCTCCATACTACTCAAAGCTACAGCTTCAATACCTTCTCTTTGATAAAATAATAATAATTCAACAAAAAAAAAAAAAGGAAATCAAGAGGAAAAATCGAAAATCCTACCCATAATTCGGCACTTCCGATATTGGAATATCGTGATTCTGCTCCACAACGGCATCTATGGGAACAGTGGAATTCTCCAAAATCTCATTCACTGTGCCCTCCATGTGAAGATTTGCTTGGCGAAAATTGGGGCAAGTGAGAGAGAGAGAGAGAGAGAGAGAGAGAGAGAGAGGGCAATTGGGGACTGAGGTGAGGGATAGGGTGTTAAAGCTAAAGGACGGACACAGAAATTGATATGCCACTTAATTTCGAATTTGAGTTTTTGAATTTGACTTCGAGTTGAATATAAGGTGTTTGAAAAAAAGTTAAAAAGTTCAATTATTAAAAAAAAAATTGACTAATTAAGAGGGGTAGTGTTAAAAAAAAATAGTGGTTAAATTTATAAAAAAAAAAAAAAAAACATTGTGACGAGTGTTTTAAATTTTTAACTTTTTTTATAGTATAAACAACAAAGTAAAATACTGCGTAACTGTTCAATGTTTTAATAGTGTTTGGTAGAGAACTTCTTATATCAATGAACTCTTGTGTGTGTGTTATTTCCACTAAATTTTAATACTGCTTTTCCTTTCTTTCTTCTTATTTTTTACCCTAATTTCCTCTTTAAAAGGTTTTATTTTCCCTCCAAAAGGATGCACAGTAACAGAAAATAGGTTTCTTTTCCCCCAAAAACGAAACTCAGGTGTTGATTAACGGCCACGTGACCCTCACGTGCTCTTACCGTCAAAAATTTGATGGCAGTCCCAAAATTGCGAGAAAATCAAACTTGTGGGACTAAAATTGATAAGAGTGAAACGAATGGAACCAAAATTGGACAAAGGCATTTTATGGGACCAAAATTGCAATTAACCCTAATTATAGAATATAAGAGGCTCTATAAATTTTAGTATTTTATCTTAAGAGGCAGTCAAATCACACACACACACACACACACACACACACACACATATATATATATATATATATATATATATCCGCCTCCATTAATTTTTTTGATCGGGTGCTTATCAATGAAAATTTATCTTGTCGATGGAAATAGTTTTAAAGGTGCAAAAATTATTTTAAAGGCGCATATGCTAGGATGAGAGATGAGAGAAAAAAGAAAAATAAATTAAAGAGGAAAAAAGAAAGAAAGAAAAGAGAAAAAGGCAACAACAAAGAATGGTAAGCAATGGTAAACAAATAATTTTGGAAGAAAGAAAATAAATTAAAATAAAATAAACTAAGAAAATAAGTATAAAAGACGTAAAAAGAAATATTAAAAAGATGGGAGATGAGAGAAGAAAGAATTAGAATAAAAATGTGTAATAGGAGAGAAAAAAAACTTAATTAAAAATGACACTTTTCATTAGTAGAGTGTACTTATCTAGTAGGTGTGCATTTAGCATATACTAAATCCAATGGTTCGATTTATTTATTTATTTTAGTCTTTACCACTCTTTGTTTTTGAAGTTCAAAATGTCAAAGAAAGAGTATCTATGACTGAGGTAGCATCTTTGATTTATTCACACTAGAGGAATAATAATTTCGCTTATCTTTAAGTAGAATTGAGTAGATTGTTGAATAAAGATTGGATTTATAAATGAGATTCTTTGGCTTCATTTGATTTGGTGGATTGGATTCACATTCCTTAATTTGATTTTGGGAGTGTTGGGTCGTATTATGGGAGGTGAGCTATATATTTGATTTGTGAGTTTGTGTATCCATGAAATAGTATTATGGACTAATAATGTAGTTTGATTTAAGATATTGGGCCGTATTGATTGTGTATGTATTATTTTATCCTCAAATTTGATAATTTTGAATAGAATTAAAAGGACAAAAATGTAAATACACAACTTATATATTCAATCCACAAACACAACTTTCATAATAACACCCCCTCCCATGAGACTAAATACATTACTCAACCATGTGTTCAATTCATGTGACATGAATTGAGGCATTTTAGTACATATCAATACCCTAAATCAAATATGATTATTCAATGGATTAATATTTGTATTACAATGTATTATCTTCAATCAAATGAATTTATTTTTTTATTTTACTATTTGTCTCGTAGATTTATCCCCATATCACACTATGATCTCGAATTCAAAAGAAAAGGGGGGGTGGGGGGAGGCATTAGTAGATTCTAGAATTTCAATATCCAATGCTTGTTTTTACTTGCAACAAGGGTCTCATAGGAGGAAAAATGTTGGATATCTTCATAAAGATGCATATGATGATTAGGATGCATAGCTTAAAAAAAAACCAGATGATTACACCCTAAAAACCTTTAGTTTTGGCCAAAAAATTTATTGGAGTTGACTTCTTATAAGGGCAAAATTATCGAATTAAAAACAAATATATCTTTTCTCTTAACTCCAATATTTAACATGAAATGAGTAATAGAAATCAAATCTTACAGAATTTAGCGTGACAACGGAGAGAGCGAGTATATTGAATTTATCATAACATGAGGGGTTGTATGCTTATTTTTAAAACAGAGGGGGTTTTTAGCAATTAAACCAAAACACGGGGGCGGGGCCTTGGGGATTTATGCAATGTTACCATAGAATTCAATTCACAGTCCCCACCCCACATAACTGCGTGTAATTACACAGACCTCCCCTGTTTGTATCAAAAATTCATTAATGTGTGTGTGTGTGTGTTGCAAAGAAAATAAGACGGCAATGATCATTCTCATACTCAAGATCAATGAGCTAACAATGACACATAAAAGGACTAGGATTACAAATGTATATCAAGCCAAGATCTTTGGAAAGCCGAAAACAAACACAAATTTCAAGCCTGACACCGGGAATCGATTCAAGGTGTCTATCCCTTCAAAGTGGAACCCGAACAACGAAGTTGAGTACCCCGGTCAGGTCCTGAGATACGAGGACAACTTCGACTCCACCAGCAAACTCGCCGTCATGATCACCCCCACCGACAAGAAGTCCATCACCAACTATGGTTCGCCCGAGGAGTTCCTCTCTAAAGTAACCATTTTATCATGTTTTTTTTTCCTGCATTGTTAGTTTCATTCATCATCATACCATAATGCAAGAGATCTGTGTGTGCTTACGAAAATGATTTACTGATGTTTCTCAGGTGGACTATATATCTGCTAGGGAAACAGGCCTACTTTGGTAAAACTGATGCAGAGGTAAAGTATCTGTAGCATATATAGATACAGATTATATTCTTCATTTAGTTGATAAGAAGCCATTGGCGCATTTTGTTGTGTGTGGTTGTCACCCTCCTTCAAATGTATATAGAGAAACATTGTGTGTGTGTATGTGTGTGAAGCTTGTTATCACAAGTACCGAATGGGAACTTTGATCAGGGTGGATTTGATTAATTCGGGCGTTGTTGCAACTGCCAACATATTGGAGTCGTTGACTCCGGTGATCCACGGGAAACAATACTAGCTACTTCTTGTCGGTGCTGACGAGAACAGGCACCGGGAAGGACGGGAAGCTCTAAATATCCAAGGCACGAGCTGGTGAAAAGAGATGGTTCAAGGGTGCTAGGAGGTTTGTTGAGAGTGCTGCAAATTCTTTCAGTGTTGCTTAAGAAGATATATATATATATATATATATATGTATGAGGTATGTGGGGGTTTGTTGTATGTAACTTGACCTGCAAAATATGAGACTTGAGTTCTCGAGTTTGTTTGCAGTTTTTCAACCTCTAGTGGAAGTCAACGTTAATAATTCATAACATTGCTCTCTCCCTTTCTCTCTCTCTCTCTCTCTCTCTCTACTATTTTAATAATATAATTTTCATGCTATTTTAAATTCATTTATTTTTAGTTATCATAAATTTAATAAATATATCAAAAATGTTTAAATATATAATGACTTGTACATATAGAAAGAATTAGTAAATATATTTAACTTTATACTATTAAAACTTAAGAATAGGACTAGATTGTATCTCATTTTAATTTTGTATCCGCATCAACCATATCAGTCCACTAGTTTTATATTACGTTTCATCAATTGCTAGATGCCCAATCTTCCGCGTCCCACAGGCTTGAAGATACCCACATTGCCTGGTCTTTTGGGTAGGGGTACAACCTTGGATTCCAGGTTCTTGAATTGCCTTATGGGAGTTCCATCAACTGAGAATCTATTTATGTGGAACATCAATCGATTTAATTAGTTGAATTTGAATATATATATATATATATATATATATATATATGTGTGTGTGTGTGTGTGTGCGCGCGCGCACACGCGCGCGCACGCGAGCACGTAGGAATTTGAAATTCTTATTTATGTGGAACATTAATCGATTTAATTAGTTGAATTTGAATATATATATATATATGTGTGTGTGTGTGTGTGTGTGTGTGTGTGTGTGCACGCGCGCGCGCTCACGCGAGCACGTAGGAATTTGAAATTCTTCTATATGTCAGTTGTCTGGTCCTACTACATATGCATTCAACGATTATGATTTATTCATAGTTATTTATTTAATTTAACAATTGATATTTAATTAATACGTGATGCATGTAACAAAATTATAATAGTCGGATGTATATGCAAATAAAATCCACATATAAGCCGCTTAGGCAACTTTCCCTTCTTAAATTTATTATTTTTTCTTTTTTTTTGGTGAGTAGTTAGCATACATGTTTTACATATGACTTCCTTAAAATTATTATATATTTTTATCGCATCTTTATATATGTTACTATTTTAAAAATAAACTTTTTATATTTTTAATTGCTCCAGCGCAATCAGGTGAGAAATAGGCTTGTAAAAGAGAAAAGGGCCCATTTGGAATGATTTCTTTATTAAAAAAAAAAAATCACATTTCCGTGAAAAGAATTAATGTTCGCTTGGGCTTTTGAAAAATAGTATAAATCCGAAAAGAAACACAAAAGTGAACATTTTATGAGAAAAAATTTATATGAATCTGATTTGGTTGAACTCCACCAATCATATGATAAATATATTATACTTATTTAAATAATTAATTATTATTTTTAAATTATACATCAATTATAAAATATATATAAAATATTCGTCATATAATTACCATTGATTCAACCAAACTATGATGAATATTGCAATTTCTAATTCGCTTGCGCTTGTGCGTGTGTGTGTGCGCGTGTTCGTGTTTTTTCTTTTTCTTATGACATGAATTTTTTTCTTTTTTGTGTGTCTGTACGACTCATGATGTATGAACAAGATTTTGATGTCTTTTCATGTTAATTTCTGTATAATTTCTATAGCAAGCTAGATGCACAGTGAAGGTCATTGAATATTGGTCATAAATTCTTCTTGGTGAATCTCTCTCTCTCTCTCTCTCTCTCTATATATATATATATATATATATATATCATAAGTAAATGTTTATTTCCAACTTTTCTATAATGCCAGATACGTTTTTTCTGATATATATATATATATATATATATGTATATACTAACAGTGCCGCATATATTATGTGTGTGCAAGATATAAAAATATATATATCTTAATTTAGTGCTTAAATTATTTTAGGATCAAACTATAAATATATTATTAAATTTTTTTTATAAGAATACTTTTTTAAGAACTATTAATTTGACATAATTTATTAAATAATAATAAATTAAAAATAAAATAATTATATAAAATAAAATTACATGATAAAGAAATAAACATGAAAAGAAAAAAACATGTCGGAGAATTGTAATTAGATAAATTATCTTATGTGCGTGCATGTGTGTGTGTGTGTGTGAGAGAGAGAGAGAGAGAGAGAATTAAACACAATAATTATTGATTTAAAGGAACTTTTTATAAAAAATGATTTTCAATTTTCAAAATCCAAAATACTCGAAAAAGTGGTCTGTTGGTTGAGAAAATGGGTTTTCAAATTGAATTATGATATTACATTATTGTCATCTCTATTTGCTTCTTTGTTATATATCTTTATTAATTAAAAAGGTAAAATTAGCACATCAAAATTTAGTATTCAAATTGAATTGATTTCATGAGAATTTTTAATATTAACCATAATTTTATATAGCTCTATTTATTTCACATAGAATTGAATGGTAAATTTTGTAATATTACAAAAAAAAATTGATATTTGTGAGACAAAAATACTTTCTTTTTATAATAATATGGATATGATGATGATGATGATGGCGGTGGTGGTGCGGGTGGGTGTTTTATGAACATGATTTGGCTAAATTTTCTTTCTGTACTATGGTTGGTTGTACTCAAATCCCTAATTAAATTGTTCAGTCACACACGAGTCCAATTAGTTAGAAATTTTCTTTGGTTACCATAGAATTCAACTCACAGTCCCCACCCCACATAACTGTGTGTAATTACACAGACCTCCCCTGTTTGTATCAAAACTACATTAATGTGTGTGTGTTGCAAAGAAAAGAAAAGGGCAATGATCATTCTCATACTCAAGATCAATTAGCTAACAAGCCAACATCTTTGGAAAGCCGAAAACAAACACTGATTTCGAGCCTTACACCGGGAATGGATTCAAGCTGTCTATCCCTTCAAAGTGGAACCCGAGCAACGAAGTTGAGTACCCCGGTCAGGTCCTGAGATACGAGGACAACTTCGACTTCACCAACAAATTAACTCGCCGTCATGATCACCCAACCGACAAGAAGTCCATCACCGACTCGTTCATCGAACCGGAAAATCAATTGGGTTAAGAGTCATTGGTCCGACCGCTGGGTTAACTGTGGTCGAATCGATGACTTCATAATTATGTTATAAATAATATTTAATATATAAAAAATATAAAAAATAATAAATAATAAAAAAAACTCAAGTATTTTTCTTGTTTAAAATTATTATTTAAAAAAAATGCAAATAATATAGTTTTAACTTTTCAACATACACAATCATATATTTCTCAAATGAAATATGCTTCCTTCTAATATTAAAGGTTTGAAATATGGTAAAGAGAATTGTATTTAAAGACATTATTAGAAAAAAATGACCTATAAAAAAACAAAAACAAAACAAAACTTGTGTACGAATTATTGACACTAACCGTTAACAAAACTAGCAATTTAATTACATGTTCTAGCAACTTGTATTACTTTTTGCAATGTACTGTGTCACTTTAGTAATTATTAACAATATAATGTCATATTGTTCTAATGCAGTTTTATTCATTAAAAACAATTAATATAAGTGGATTTTTAATTAAAGGGATTTGGTGAATTAAAATAATTGGCATATAACAATTATATCCTCTACCATTAGTTCATATAACAACAACCTTCTATGCTTTTAATAAATATAACATTGTCCTTCATTTTTTCTGTTGATACTATGCATTAACAGCAATAGGAGGTCAGTAATAGAAGGAGAGAAAAAAAAACTCGGATTTGATTGGTGTTGGTTTTAAGTGATAGTGTAATGAGACTTGGCCAATTTTATTGACCTAGTACCGGTTCGACTGGGTCACCGGTTGAACTGCCAGGTCTACCTATTCTCTCAAAATACATTGATTTTGCAGGCCTTTTGGTTTTGAGAGTCTAACTGAGCTGTTTTTTGGTCCAGGTGGTGGTCCAACCTGTCGAACCGGGCAATCCAGGCTGGATTTCAAAACATTGCGGCATGTAAAGGCTTTGATGCATTGGACACTTTAATTTTTATTCAATTTTCTTTTGGCCACTCTCTTAGTTTATTTCGTACACACACATATTAATTTTAATGGAAAATTATCTATATATTCCTTAAAGTATGATATAAATTAATTTCTTTCACTTTAAAAATTACAAATACCCCATTGACATTAATTAAGATCTTATAACCATTAATAGCAGTGATGGAGCCAAGGGGGGCTAGCCGTGGCGGTCAGCCCCCTCAAATATTTAAAAACTATTTATATATATATTTATGAGAATTTCAAAATTACGCCTCCAGTAAAAAAAAAAATTTGATTTTTATATAAGTTATATAATAAAAAAATTAATTTTCTCTATTCAATTTTAATTTTGGTGATTTATTTTTACCAAATTTTATTTACCACAATAATTAAATTATCTCTCTTTCTTTTCCTCTCTTTCTCCTTCTATTCTTCCAATTAAAATATTAAAATTATTTTAGATTTTACTTTTCTCTTCTATTTCATTAAAATACCAAAAATCATATTAGAATTTTCCTTCTCTCACAAACCCTACAATTAATAGATTTATTCAAAAGAAAATTTTTCTATGGTCATAGTAATCAACTCAGCCATAAAAAATACGTTTCGTCAAGCTTAACAAAATTCATCAATCAATTTTATTATTGCACCAATATTCATGAAATAATTTCACTTTATATAACCATAACTACCATTCGGCATAACCATTAATCATACCTAAAGGGATGTGGAGTAATTTGCTCTAATTTTAATTTGTAACTCCTTTATTGAAATCATGTGTTACGACAAATATAATTTTTTTTCCCACTGTGTTATCGTAAGTTTTGCTGGGAAACATGATATATATCAAAAGGGTAATTTCTTAGATGAATGTATTGAAAAATGAAAACCCCTCAGAATAGTACATCAAATCATTTTTTTTTAAATCAAGGTGCAAAATGAATCAAGCCTTAATCACAGAAAGTGCCCCGTAAAACAGTTTATTTTGAAATTTGTATCAAATTTAAAATTTTATTTCAGCTGAATTTGTTGTGCTAGAGAGAGAGAGAGAGAGAGAGAGAGTGAGTGGTTGTGTGCTTGTAACAAATCCCCACACACTGCATGTAGAGAGAGATAACTAATTGTCACCCTGAGCATGTGATGATTTTGAGGGGTTTGCTTGATGCTACACCCGGTGCACTGCACCGGGTGCCTGAAACAGTGACATGTGTCACTGTTTATTTATTTTTAAATGTATTTATTAGATAAACGTATTTTAAAAAATGAAAAGTGACATATGTCAGTGTTTCAGGCACCCGGTGCAGTGCACCGGGTGCAGCATCGAGGGGGCCTGACATGTGAGGAGAGATACGATCACTTGCTTGCCGCCATTTTTTCAAAACTGTCAAACAGGCACCGGCACGGGTGCGAAACCCTATAAAAGGGTCATTTCTAACTTGTCCTCTCTCTCAATCACCTCTCTCCCGTTCTCTTTCACCTCTCTCTCTCTCTCCCGTTCTCTTTCACCTCTCTCTCTCTCTCCCGTTCTCTCTCTCTATAGTCCCTCTCTCCCTCACTGCAAAATGACGAACAAAAAAAACTATTTGATCGACAAACGTGGCTTCAAAAACGAATACCGCTGTGATCGATGCCACGGAAGGGTCAAGGATTCTGATAGACAAGCCCACGAGATGCTCTGTGAGGCCGTACACGGCCCACGATGGCCCGCTGCCCGCTGCCCGCGCCCCCACCGTCCCCGTCCCCGCCCCCGCCGCTGTTCAAGGCCCGGCCGTCGTCCCCGACCCCGTCGCTGTTCAAGGCCCGGCCGTCGTCCCCGCCCCCGCCCCCGCCCCCGCCGCTGTCCAAGGCCCGGCCGTCTTTCCCGGCCCCGTTGCTGTCCAGGCCCCGGCCGTCGTCCCCGCTCCCGACGTCGTCCCCCGCCCCCGCCGCCGTCCAAGCTCCTCCCGCCGCCGCCATCGTGCATGAGACCCAGAACTTGCCGGCAACACCAGCGGATCTTGAAGTCTGAAGATAACAACGTATTTTTTACTTAGCTCTTTCATTGTTCTTGAATGCGTACTTTTCTGATTAGTAATAGTTGTTAATTGGTTCTTTCGTTCTTTCATTCGTTCCTGAGTTTCGAACATGTGTATTCCCTATTTGGGCTTTATGAAGAAAAGATATATGTAGTTCTTGATTCTGCTTTATCAATAATTTTTTTTTGTTTTTTTGGACAAGTTTCTTTTCTTTATCAATAGTTATATACGTGACCATCCCATGAATCCCCTTCCCGAGCTGTAAATATCCGAGCTTGGCAGAGGTTTTGAACGAACGTGTTCCAAGAATAGAGATTTCGTTGGGGAATTTGATCGAACATGTTGTGGGCGTAGTCTAGGCTGGCGAGTTCAGAGAGAGCACAGGATTGAATGAGCTTGCTTGCGGAGAATGGATCAAGAAACAAGCCGGCCCGCAGCATCTGGGCGTGAATTTGCTTGAGCTGATGCGAGTTTGAGCATATGTCGATGAGTGTAACTTGTGGGGTGGCTCGCAAAGTATCGGTCGTTAGTGACGGTTATGAAATTGGTGAGTGCTATATTTGGAGCCGCCATGTGAGATGTTCCCCAAAAGCTTATTGTGATCATCACCCTAAACCACTTTGGATCCTCTACTACAATTTATCCTCCATCTAGTCCTACACTCTTTAGATTTGGGATACCTAAGAAACGGTATGCCTCTCGTCGCCAAATCCGACCTCTCCACCAGAAACTCGCCCAAGCCTCCTATCTCCTCCGCTCCTGCGAGCTCAACTTCCTCTTCTACGCACCTTACTACCCTTCCATCTCCGCCCCCTCCTCAGCCGCCATGCCGAGTTTCTCCTTCTCCGACCATCGCTCTTTCACTTCCTCCCACTGCCTTGCCGTGCGCGCCGTAGCTATTCAGGTCGATTCAGCCTTTTCTGCTTATCCTGCTTCCGTTTCCCGTTGCGCTAAACCTGTGTCCCCTCCAATTCTTTTATCTAATAATGAATCCGCGATGGCTGAAGTGCATTTATATGGGGACTTGGTGTTGCGTTTGCGAGCTAGGGCAATAAGGAATCGTCTGATGAAGGGTTTTTGCCGGGATTGGAGCCCGCGGATAGTGAGATGTCTTATCAAGAATTGGATTATGGGATTCGGAGGCTTGATCATGCCGTAGGAAATGTGCCTCAACTCAGGCCGGTGGTGGATTACTTGAACTTCACAGGGTTTCATTAGTTTGCTGAGTTTACGGCAGAGGATGTGGGGACAGCAGAGAGTGGGTTGAATTCAATGGTTTTAGCAAATAATGATGAAAACGTGTTGTTGCCTGGTTTTTGGTTTTTGGTTTTTGGGACGAAGAGGAAGAGCCAAATTCAGAATTATTTGGAGCACAATGAAGGGGTAGGGGTGCAGTATTTGGCATTGGTGGGTGAGGATATTTTTAGGACTCTGAGGGAAATGCGAGGAAGAGGAGTGGGGTGGGGGGTTTCGAGTTTCTGCCTTCACCTCCACCTACTTCTTATCGGAATTTGAAGAATCGGGTTGGAGATGTGCTGACTGATGTGCAGATTGAGGAGTGTGAGAAACTGGGGATATTGGTGGACAGGGATGATCAGGGGACTTTGCTCCAGATTTTCACCAAGCCTGTCGGTGACAGGTACTTTGAAATCGTTCTTTAATATAGTTAAACTTGTCTATAATCTATCTGTTTTTTCTTGCATTGAAATTGTGATTACATTGTTTACGAGTACTTTAGAACAACAATGAAGTAATAGAATGGAATGTGGTGACTGTGACCTTGAGGTCATGACTTATGAGTAGTTTTGAAGTCGTAAATACGACAATGTTAGCATTTGATGTATATATTGCTGTAACACAATCGCTCATCATCCTAAGTAGCACTTAAAAACAAGTTTTTCCAACATTAGGGGTTGTGTGTTTGATCCACCATATCTCTTATAGATGCCTGTTTATTTTCTCGTCATGACAACATTTTTAACCTTATACAGCACTCACTCCATGTCAATGATCTTAGGATCGTCACAGAAAGTTCTCAAGTTCCCTTCCAATGAGTATCGTTCGTTTGTTTGAGGTCTTTCTGCATTGCTTCCTGATACTTGATAACCTGCTCTTTTAGTCTCTATTGATTGCATAAACTCGATCGATTGTTACCTAACTCGTAATACATATCAAAAGTGAATAGATCTCCATTGTAATCAAAGAAGTATAGTTTTTGTTGGTGTAAGATTGGGGTGCTTACCATATATGCATACTTGAGTGTATAGGAAGAGAACTTGTAGTTCTTCCAATATTTATCATGATAAAGTCGAGTACTCCCAGTTTCACTTCTCCAGCCCCTGCATTGGTGACGCCGATAACGATGCACTTCCGCGAAGTTGGCTCGTTGAAGAAATATATCTTGGTGACCCCGATAATGATGCACTTCCGCGAAGTTGGCTGGTTGAAGAAATATATCTTTGTGTAGCGACAATCGCTTTTGGTTTGGTGGAGGATTGTCCTTTTATTAAAAGGATCGGAGAAAAATAGAGTAGTCTAATCACTACGAGACAATAATAATGATCCATATTTTTAGCAGTGCTTTGTCGAAAGGATTGATGAAGAATAGTGTAGTCTTACCTTCGCCGCTAGACGATGATGACGATAACAATGATGGCCATTCATGTTTTGAATCATGTGTGGGAAGAATGAATTTCCATAAATGTTTGAATTTCTGATGGCAAAACATTAAACCCGGAGATGGGGTGCGAAAACGCGTTCCAAAATTTACATACTAGAAAGAGGTCATCCGGATAGATTCAGGACAAGTTTTGTATGGCAACAATATATGAGAGATATGTAAGTTATATATATATATATATACACACATATATGTATATATATATATATATATATATATAGAGAGAGAGAGAGAGAGAGAGAGCTGGTAGACTAATCTAACCTTGATCTTTTCGATATAGGGAACAAGAATTATATATGCATACAGATTTCATTCTGAATTAGGAGTCCAAAAATTCCATGCTTTTGTTTAGGTACTCTTGGAGTCAACATAGATTTCTTTTTCGAAAATCTTTCATGATTATTTGCTCTAAGATGGTACACTTAAATTCTTGATCTCAATATATTATCCAACATTCGAGCTGCTATTAATTACAACCATCCAAATTAATGTTAATACAGTTAGGAGTAACCATAGGAAGCATTTACTTTTACTGTCTAGTGCAACGTAGGTTTAGCTTGTGAATGGTTTCATATTCGATTTAATTTTGTTTACTACTCGTGCGAATTTTTTAGAGTTTGTTGGGTGTAATTACCTATATGCCCTTTCATAATTGATAATATGTAATTAGGTTTATAGTCCAGTGGAGTGGTTTGAAAGTGACACTATTGAAAAGTCTTGTGTGTAGCATCAACCTTCTTCTTTTCTCTCATTCCCGCCTTGAATGTGTGTGTAGTGTTTCAACTCATATTTATAGGGTGTTTTGAATGGATTGCATAAAAAAGAAATCATAATTGATAATACACCACATATTCTAGGTGTGGGTCCAAGAAGTATTACATTGGACTTGACAAGTTGAACAAGTGAAAAAAAAAAAGAATATTTATTAATTAAGGAGTAAAAGTTTTTTAGACGACGAAAGTATTATGTTGTCACCTTTTGAAGTTACAAATGAGAGAACGTTACTTTATATCGAAAGAAATAAAATAAACTGAATTTCATCATGTTTCCAAAATCAAAACATATGAATCTTCTAACATTTTTTATCTTTTAAATCTTTGAAAACCTTTTCATTTATAGTTCCAATCGAAACGTAAAAAAGCTTTGGATCTTATTTGTGACAAGTAAGTTTCATCTTTGTACATATATATTTTAAAATATAGTGCTTCTTTAGCGAGGTAGTGGTTGTTGTTACTGTTGTTTTTTATTTGTTTTATTTATTTATTTATATATATATAATCAATTTAAAATATCCTATAAATATTAACTGAAATACCACACACACACTCACCCAAAAAAAAAAAAAAAGAGAAGAGAACAAAAAAGCTCAAACACGGGACCTCATTGATGCCAAGTTCAAACCACACTAGCAAACTACAACCCCCCGGCTAAGTGAGGTTCCTCTTAATCTTCGTGGTTTGTCATTGTTTGATTCTTTCAGAAACTTTGGAATAAAAATTTGCATGATTTTAGCATCCTCTGCACTTGTCAAGAAGAAAAGTGGTCTTTACGTGTTTTCACTTTTAAACTTGGTCAAGAAGAAAAGTGATCTTTAAGTGTTATTTCAAATAGTATGATTTTGCATTTTACTGATAAATCTTTACTAAATTATTTTTTATGTGTTGTGTATCATATTTTTATGATTCTTAATTTTAATTACAAAAACTAGACAAAAAGCATCTTTTGTTCAACATGTAATTGAGGTTGAAGCCTCTTCCGTTTAATGCAATATGCTTGTTTTGCTTCAAAATAAATAAACAAATAAACAACTAGACAAAAAGAAAAAAGCAAATAAAGATAGAAGGTTGAATATGGGCTTTTAAAATAACGAGATTCTCAATGTTGTGAGAGACTAGTTCACGTGTTACATTATATTTAAAATCGTATTATTATAAAATTGATTCTCAATTAATAATTTATTATTAAATAATTTTTGGCTTTAGTAAATAATAATAATAATAATGAGGAAGCCAAAAAAAGGCATTCGTTGCCTTAATGGATCATCCAAACCCCAATATAAAGATGCAAGTGAATCGAGCCTACTCGCAAGCTTGGCGAGCGGGCTCGACAAAGGTTCGGATTTGAATTAGAATAATTCGAGCCAAGCATGTGTAAGTTTCGAGTCGAACTCGAATTAAGTAATTCTTGTTTGTAGGCTCGCGAACTTTTATTTTTTAATATTTATTTTTATTTTGATATAATTATAAATAATATATTGATTTTTGAACTCGAGCTTGAGCCTACAACTTGAATATAATAAAATAACTGAAATATTTGAACTCGAGCTCGAGCACAACCTTGAACCTGTGAATTATTCATAAATTCGAACCAAACGAGTCAAGCCGAGCTGAGCTCGAACATAACTCGAGCCAGAGCTCGAGCCTTTATTTTACTGGCTCGTCGGGCTCGAGCTCGATTTGTTTGATTCGAGCTCAAGCTCGAGCCTGAAGGAAAGGCCAAGGCTCAACTTGACTCTTTTGCATCCCTATTCCAATCTCCAAGCATTTGCCCATTGCCTAGGTAATAACAACTGCAACTATGGCAAGCAACCATTGTAAATAAGCTCATTTTAATTTTATGTTTATATACGTTGTATAAAGTGTCAAACAAAAATGTATAGTAGAATGACTAAATAAAACAAAATTACTATTATTCAATTTTAATAACCAGTAAATAACCTCAACTAATTATTCCTTGTTTCGGAAGTAATTATAAGTACGCGCGTTCGATGAAATGATTTCTTAAATGTATGGCAACAACTTTGCATAAATGTAATTGCACCTACTTACCCAAATTATACTTATAATTTTAAATTTCAAAATGATTGAGTTGATTAATAGTAACCGAAACTGAAGGAATATTTTCAGTTTAATTTTTCCTCACATTTTCAGAAAAAAAGGGTTAAATTTAAAAAACCAAAAGACTAAAAAGATGTATTCCTAAAGGCAAAAAGATATGCATTTTCAGAGAAAGATTATATACATATTATAAAATAAATCAGAAAAAAAAAAATTAGGTCTTACACACTGAGAACTTCAAACGATCATGAGACTTGACATGTTATAGCATACGATCCATGTAAACGAATAATTGCAAAAAATTATTGTGTCCATGTAACCTCCAAAATAATGGCATGTAAAACTTGACAAGACAATGTTGTCAAATAGTTTCCGAATTAACGAGTGTGATAAGTGTGTATATATTAAAAGCACATCAAATGCTTATGTCATAGTTTGTCTTTATGTAGACGACATATTGATTATATGTAGTAGTTATGACATCATCATGAATACTAAGAAAATGTTGACGAAACATTTTGATATAAAAGATATGGGTGTTGCAGATATCATAATAGGAATTAAAATTTTCAAGCCGTCTGAAGGACTAGCATTATCACAAACGCACTATATTGAGAAAGTGCTTAGAAAGTTTAATGCATATGATAGTCCACCTGTGAAAACACCCGTGGACTTGAGTGTACATTTAGCTAAAAATCACGGTGAACCCGTGGCACAGTTAGAATATGCTTGGATAATAGGCAGTTTAATGTATATAACAAACTGTACTCGTTCGGATATAGCATACTTAGTGAACAAACTGAGTAGATTTACAAGTAATTCAAGTAATGAACATTGGAAAGTGCTAACTAGGGTGCTAAAATACTTGAAACACCCAATGAACTATGGATTACATTATACAAGATATCCAGTTGTATTAGAAGGATACATCGATGCCAATTGGATGTCTGATACAAAAGATACTAAATCCACCAGTGAATATGTATTTACGATAGATAGAGCTGCAGTATCTTGGAAATCCTCTAAACAAACTTGCATAGCTCGATCCACAATGGAACCAGAGTTTATAGCTTTGGATAAAGCTGGAGAAGAGGCTAAATGGTTGAGAAATTTTTTAGAGGATATTCCGTGTTGGCCAAAACCGGTGTCTGCTATAGCTATACACAGTGATAGTCAAGCAGCTATAGAAAGGGCACATAGTGGCATGTATAATGGTAAGTCTCGACACATTCGTAGGAGACATAATACCATTAGGCAGTTGATCTCAAGTGGAATTATCTCTCTTGATTTTGTAAAATCAAAGGAGAATCTAACTGATCCCGTTAACCAAAGACCTTCCTAGAGATCAAGTATACTACTTGTCGAGGGGAATGGGGTTAAAACCCACCAGTTAAAGACTCGAGTAGCGGTAACCCAACCATGTTGACTGGAGATCCTAAGATCTTGGTTCAATGGGACAACTAAGCTACAAGGGTGTAGTAGAACGCTTACTACCCATTCCTGTGACATGTAAGTATGTCCTGCAAAGGGGTAAAAGGTTAAGCTAAAGTTTTTAATAATTCCTATACCTGAGTAAGTGGAGTATAGCAGGGTACTCTTAAACAGGAGATCATCTATATAAGTGTGAGGTGTGGCCGCTTCAAGTGGTAAATATTTATAAATCTGAGATATGGCCCACGGCCAAAATGGGCACAACCATGAGAACCGAAAGGTGTTAAGAAAGCTGTTGTGAGAATACTATTGTCTTAGTTTACATGAACAGCTGGACAGTTTAAGACATCACGTTTACTGACTAGCTAAGTAAATCTGATGGTATATCTCTAAGGAAGTTTCAAAACCACAAGCTACCTATCCTGATGCTGCAGCTTTTCGCCAGAACTCACTACAATGTCTGCATGAGTCACATATGCATTAATTTTCATTCATGTGGGGGATTGTTAGAAAAATTGGTTATAAAAGTTGGTAAGTGACCAACTTTGGCCAATGATTTGATGAAGCTCCATTTGTTGTTTTGAAAAACAAGTTAATTATTCGTCATCTATATCGCGAGTAGGTACGAAAAATGTATTTAATTACTCAAAACCAATTTAGGGTGAATGAGAAATTAAATGCACAAGATAGCTATGTGAAAGCTAAAAATGGAGTGTTAAGTTGTGAAATGTGGTTGTCACACATAGGAAAAGTAATACAAGAATGTCTTGTACTTAAATGGTAACTTGCAAATAGGGGCTGACCCCTTAGGGGTTCACAAGTGTGACGGGGAGAGAACCTACAAGTTAGTAGGCTCAAACTAAACCCACACACGCGCACGCCGCCGTCTATCCGGCTGGCTTGGCACGGCGTGGCGATGCAAGTGGGCCGGGCTTGGGCCCGGTTCAGGCTCAATATACTATATTTCTTTTTGAGTACGATCTGAATTGAAATTGGGTCGAAATCAGCTCAAATTGAGCTGAAATTGCAAATCGGTGCACGGAGGCGGGTTCGGATCACACTCGGGTGCAGCAACGGTTGGCCACACCCAAATAGGTGTGAAACGTGCATCTAAACCGCACCAGACCGGTTCGGTTCTACCGAATAGGCGTGAACCGCGCCTGAACCGATTCGGTCTGACCGAATTGGTGCCTACCCCAAAAGTTGTGGCTTTTCATCCATAACTCTTTGGTTATTATAAATAACCCCCAATACTTGTCATTTCATCACATAAAAATTCGATTCTCTCTTTGCATTTCACTCTCTTTATTCTCTCTTTGTGCGTTTCACTCTCTAAAGTTTAAAAGTGAGTTCTAAATACCTTATAAGTTCGCCGCTTCTCGAAAATTGGAGTGCTCATTTTTCAAGAAGTTAGTCGTTGTATCTTGGGAGGCGATTGCCGGTTCCGTTAGCACAAGTGCGGGGCAATCTCGTCTTAAAGACAGAGAGTCCAACTCTCACCTCGACTAAACACCATAGCCTAATCACGCCCTTTTAAAGCACTATTTTCCAACACAATGTTGTGAAGATATATCCTGGGCAACAAGTTGGTGGCCCCGAAGCTGAGTTAAGGGCTGCAAATGAGCTTAGTGCTCATGCTTCCCTCCAAGTAGAGTGAATTTCTTCGTTTTTAAGCATTCCAGAGCCAATCCACGACAAATTCATTTGAATTTAGGGATCTTGTAAATTTGTAGAATGTGTAATCCACATCTTTTTTTGGTTTTTTCAATTGTGGTGTTTGATTTAGGAGAATTGCAATTTCTAAGTCACTTGGATATGAGTGCCCGGTTATGACCATTGGAAATTTAAAAAGTAACAATCTATGACCGTTGCAAATTTTAAAAAAAAAATAACGTTGGGAATTTAAAAAGTAATCCGTTTATGGAAAAAAAAAATTTATTTTGCCCTTTTTGAATACCGTGATTATCAAACTATCCTTCTTTTTTAAAATATTTATATTATACCCTAAATCGAGCTTTCAAAGCTCGATTTTACTGTTTGAGCTTGAGTAAAACCGAGCTTTGAAAGCTCGGTCTAACTTTTTTAAAAAAAAATTTCGAGCCAAGCATGTGTAAGTTTCGAGTCGAACTCGAATTAAGTAATTCTTGTTTGTAGGCTCGCGAACTTTTATTTTTTAATATTTATTTTTATTTTGATATAATTATAAATAATATATTGATTTTTGAACTCGAGCTTGAGCCTACAACTTGAATATAATAAAATAACTGAAATATTTGAACTCGAGCTCGAGCACAACCTTGAACCTGTGAATTATTCATAAATTCGAACCAAACGAGTCAAGCCGAGCTGAGCTCGAACATAACTCGAGCCAGAGCTCGAGCCTTTATTTTACTGGCTCGTCGGGCTCGAGCTCGATTTGTTTGATTCGAGCTCAAGCTCGAGCCTGAAGGAAAGGCCAAGGCTCAACTTGACTCTTTTGCATCCCTATTCCAATCTCCAAGCATTTGCCCATTGCCTAGGTAATAACAACTGCAACTATGGCAAGCAACCATTGTAAATAAGCTCATTTTAATTTTATGTTTATATACGTTGTATAAAGTGTCAAACAAAAATGTATAGTAGAATGACTAAATAAAACAAAATTACTATTATTCAATTTTAATAACCAGTAAATAACCTAACTAATTATTCCTTGTTTCGGAAGTAATTATAAGTACGCGCGTTCGATGAAATGATTTCTTAAATGTATGGCAACAACTTTGCATAAATGTAATTGCACCTACTTACCCAAATTATACTTATAATTTTAAATTTCAAAATGATTGAATTGATTAATAGTAACCGAAACTGAAGGAATATTTTCAGTTTAATTTTTCCTCACATTTTTAGAAAAAAAGGGTTAAATTTAAAAAACCAAAAGACTAAAAAGATGTATTCCTAAAGGCAAAAAGATATTGATTTTCAGAGAAAGATTATATACATATTATAAAATAAATCAGAAAAAAAAAATTAGGACTTACACAGTGAGAACTTCAAACGATCATGAGACTTGACATGTTATAGCATACGATCCATGTAAACGAATAATTGCACAAAATTTATTGTGTTCTTGTAACTTCGAAAATTTATTTTTCATTCTTAATTAATTAATGTTGAAATTGGATTTAATTTGAAATTTAACTAAGATCTGTAGGTAATCTTGAATGTTGAGTAACAATTAAAGAAAAACACAAAAGATTAACATTTATGTAAGTGTCTAATTAATTTTTGAAACTAAATTCATTAATAGATATATATATATATATATATATATATATATCCTAGTATTACACCTGTGCACGTTAGCCCACGATAAAGTTAATGATGAGTTGTTTGATAAAATAATAATTAAAATTCAATACTTAATATAATTGCATTAAAAATAACTTCAAACTTTCATAAAAGTGGAAACATAATGAAATTTAGGAATAAACCAATAATAAGTACAAATAATATATAATGACTCAAACGTTAAGTCAAATTAACATTTCTTTATGCATAATAATGATAAAAAAAAAAACTATAATACAATTTATGAAATTAGAACTGCGGATTCTTTATAATTTTTTTTAAAGTGGTTAAAAGAGATAAAAAGAAAAGAAATACCAAATAGAATTTATAAAGAATAACAAACAAATAATCATCTCATATTTGAGCACCATATCTATACTATAAATTTCATTACGATTTTGATATTCAGAGATATTGTACACCCGTACCGCCAATATTTTTAGCCTCTAATTTATTTGTTTTAGTGAGTATCTTCAACGAAATCAAACTTGATAGCCATAGTTGATATGTATTTATTAAAAATCTTAATATTTTATGGAGATATGATATAAACAATATTGTCCATATGAAGACCTTAGATAACAAATATAGCCATAAGATATGTCATTTCCAGTGAGGGAGGCTTAGTTCCACAAAATCAAAAAATCATCATTTGAGAAAAATTGTTGTATGCCATTAATCTATCTTTTCAAGTATATGCAATTAAGTGCACATCATCATGGATACCAAAAGACAAATACATAACTTTATCTTTCCACTTGCAGTCTCACATATAAAGAGATAAAATAATCCTATTTTGAGTTTTATGATTTTAGCCCAATCATATATATATATATATATATATATATATATCTAAATTGGCTAATTATTTCACAAATTATATAGTAAATAGTTAGGCAAAGATAAGTACGATTAATTAATTTACATATCTTTCATGTAATAATTAATTTCACTTCTAATGTATGTAATGCGGATTCAATATGGGATTTTTAGTATGAAAGTTTGTGGAGTAGAAGATTGATTGTTGTATATACTATCTACGTAGTCATTCGATTGTTATGCTTGCTGCTTATATTATGTGTGGCAGCTATCTTGCAGACTTTATGAAGGAAGAATAGCTCACGATCTGCTTAGAGGTACCCTGGTTATATTTTAGGTGATTGTTATGTTCATTTGATTCTTTAATGTGTGTCTCTTAGCATCTTGCCGCTTTATATGATGTGGTTCGCATTTTATATGTGATATAAGGTCTGATATTGCTAACACATGCTGTCCTGTCATGATATGAAATGTTGTGATATTAGAGTGTGGGTTACATGATTGTGCTAAATTACTCGTTTTGTTTCTAATGTTCTGTGTTTCGAAAGTTTAATGCTCGTTTCTTGTATCTTTTCCATCCTCTGGCGATTTGTTGAACGAACAATGTGTTAGAAAAATTGGTTATAGAAGTTGGTAAGTGACTAACTTTGGCTAATGATTTGATGAAGCTCCATTTGTTGTTTTGAAAAACAAGTTGATTATTCGTAATCTATATCGTGAATAAATACAAAAAATGTATCTAATTACTCAAAATCAATTTAGGGTGAATGAGAAATTAAATACACAAGATAGTTATGAGAAAGCTAAAAATGGAGTAATTCAGTTGTGAAATATGGTTGTCCCATATAGAAAAAGTAATACAAGAATGTCTTGTACTTAAATAGCAACTTGCAAATAGAATGTCTTGTAAATGTCTTCCAATCATCTCTCTTCTCCACCCCCATCCCCATCCCCATCCCTTCGCCCGCCGCCCCCACTCCGTCCCCATTCCCTCACCCGCCGCCGCCCATCTCCTCCCCCGCCTGACCCAACCCTTGCCCGCCCCCCCCATCCCCTCCCCTGCCCAACCCAACCCAAACCCCAACCCGCGCCCGCCGCCCCCATCCCGTCGACTGCCACCGTTGCCCATCTCCTCCCCCGCCCAACCCAACCCCTGTCCGCCTCCCCTGCCCAACCCAACCCCAACAACCGCTCCCACACCCATCCCCTCCCCCTCCCAACCCAACCCCCAACCCTAGCCCACCGCCCCTATCCCCTATCCCCTCTCCCGCCTAACCCTCCCCAAACCTCAATTCGTCACCCCCACCCCACCCCTTCCCATTTCCTTAGTCATCGCCCCCTATTTCCTCCCCCGCCCAACCCAACCCCCGCTCGTCGCCCCCATCCCCATCCTATCAGCGGCGGCGGCATCGACATCGACATCGGCATGGTGTTGCGGCGGCTGGTGGTGGTTTGTGGAGGGGCCAATGGCTGCGGTGGCACGGTAGTGGAGGAAGAATAAGTGAAGAAGAAGAAGAAGAAGGAGGAGGTAGAGGGGTGGGGGCTGCTGGAAGAGGATGATAAGGAAGGTAGATGGGCTGTAGGGGAGGAGAGGATGAAGGAGAAGGGAAAAAATGAAAAAATAAATTAATAATAATAATTATTATTATTATTATTTTGATATTTTTTTTAATTATTTGTAAGGGAGAGGGGAAAATGGTCATACAAAAGGTCAAAAAAATGTGTTAATTAATTTCCCACTCATTGAGGGGTATTTTCGAAAGTTTGCATATAAAAACTAACGTCTCCAACCATAAACCCTAACGGCCACTAACAGAAGGGGTATTTGTTAATGGCGCTAACGTGGAGGGGGTGTAATTGTAAATAGTCAAATGTCAGGGGGTGTATCGGTAAGTATACCAAACCTCAGGGGGCGTAGACGTAATTATCCCTATGAAATATTCTTATGTTTTTCTCATTTCAATAGATAAATTTGATTCAATAATCTTTTTTGTTGATTATTTTACATTTTTAATATTTGTAGAAGAGTTTCATTATCTATGTTACAAATTTAATATCCCAAAATCTTTTAATTTTCAATTATGGGTTAAAAAACTAGTTTAATATTTAAGTTGTCAGAGCTTGGAGGGATAGAAAATTACACATCTCCTTAAATTATTTAGAAATTTATTGAGCCCTTGAAGTTATATTTATGTTATGTGTGTGAAACAAAGATTTTGATGAGAAAAAGTAGAACTAAAATGAAAATGTAAAAAACTTGGGGAGAAAAAGTAGAATGAAAATGAAAACGAGCATGATAAAAAATGAAAGCAAATAACAATTTATGATGGACATATAATAACAACCTCATAATAAGATCACATCATAAATCATTGGGGCAACATTTTTACCATTAAATTGCCACTATATGAATTTCATTATTTGAAAATGTATAGTATTTAATTAATTTACTAAATCTTGTAGTAACAAAATAAAAAATATTGTAATCTAATATATAAAAAAAAGTTCTTGAGTGACAAAATAGAACTTATTATCATCTGTCATCCATAATTTGTAATAATTTTGACATGATCAATTTTTTCTTTTTTATCTACTACTAATTAAAATTTATTATAAAAAACACTAGCAACTTGCTTTTTGAGTTCCCGTTATTAGGGGGTGTTTGCAAATGTTTAAAAAAGCACTTTATTGCTTTTACATTTAAAAAAATTATTTTGAATGTTTGGTCACGCAACTTTTGCTTAAATTAAGTTGAAAAAAAGAAGAAGTTGAGAAGTTGGGAGGAAGCAACTTTTATCAGTTTAAAAGTGCTTTTTGTTATTTTCATAAATAAATTAAACTTTTTAAACTGTTAACTGCCAACTTTTGATTGCTTTCACTTTTATTTTCAACCACCCCACACTTTTACTATCCATTTTTGACTTAATCTCGCTTTTATTTTCAAACATCACCAACTTTTGCTACTCAACTTTTCTTCAACTTTTTTAACAACTTCAACTTCTCCAAAAGTAAAAGCAATTCCAAACACCCTCTTAGTGTGTGACACTACATAACTAGTATCACATAGAACATATGTTAAAATATATAACAGAAAGATGTAACCCTTTAATTTACTAATTGTCATTACTAATGGGTGCGTCACACTTTACGCTTGTGCAAAATAAAAATAAAATGTAATTTGATCACATATATGATGAATTTATAATTTTATATATTATAAAAAATAGAAAATGATCGAAAATTAGATTTATATATTATGAAAAGCAAAAAAATAAAAATAAAAAGATAAATTAAATTAAATATTGAAGATAAAGATATGTGAGAGAATAAACTAAAGAGAAATAATTATCAAGTTGAGAAAAGGAGAGAGAATAGTGGAGGAAAATATGAGAGAGGAAAGAGGAAAAAAAGAAAATCAGATCAAAGACACCAAACAATTATTAAAAGATGTTAGGGCTTTATAAAAATGTGTAAACATATTGTAACAAGCTTGACCAAAAGTTTAATAAAAAATGTGACTCGATAAAGTATTTAAATTGTCAACAAATACTACTAGCTAGCATACATGTAACAAAGTCAATTAATTTAAACAAAATTTTTTGAAGATGTGACGATCTACCCAAAACCATTCAAATGGATATGACTTGACAGGATTGCGCGGGCTTGGTGACAACAGAGTTGTGCTCTGATCGTCTAAATCATATACATAAAGATGTATATCAATGTGCCTCGTGTAATATATGGAATTAGGCTTCATGTCACCGGAGGCGTATCGACAAACACCACTGCTGCAACGCACTGGGAGAAAAATCACTCTGTTGCCTATGCTTTCGAGCTCTTGGAGCTCCATGCGATCAATATCAACCCGAAAAACTCTAAACTCGCTGCCCCCATGATATATTCGGTGGACTAGTAAAAGCTCACGACCACATGGGGACTCCATCAAGTACCCATTGTAACTGGTTAGCCAAGGTTGCGATACAGCAGGGCGCGGAACTGGGATTGTCGATACCCAAGTCAATTCTAGTTTGTCTTTAGAGTCATCCCCTCGAACAAAATCAATAGTTACGATTTGAAATTCTCCAGTGATACCATATATCTTCCCTTGGAAGACCAATGTTGCCCTTAGAGATGTCTCGTCGATTGATTGTCTAATAAACTCTTTATCTCCGATACGGCAAAAGGCTAGCTCGGTGCATTCGTAAGAAACGAATAAAATGTGACTATCAGGTTCGGTAGGCGGTTTTGACAAAACACACTGACCCGCGATGAATATAATATCCATAGAGGGGAGTTTAATTAGCTCCGTGGACACGGGATCCCAAAGACAACAATTATCGTCCATGGCTAAATATTTGTATAAAACCAGCCATCCGTGAGCACAAGTAAGTATGCATTGACCACGCAAAGTTGGAACACTTATGGTGGCATGAAGCTGATGATGATTCTCAGACACATCGTACAAAGATTGTTTTGAAGTCCTCTTATTTCCATGTGATAGCAAAAGCCAAGGAGCATCATTTTTGTTCATTGTCCTGAAATATGAACTATATTAAAACAAGCAGAGTTAGGAATTCTAGGTCGGGTGTGCATTTAATCAACTGCAAACTATTGATAATGCAAATAATTACATTGAAAAAAATTAGAGAATGCACTCAAGGGCAATCAGACCACTAAAGCACAATTTAAAAACAGTCATTCAAATTTAACCATAGAATTTTGAATTACCCATTGAACTATATATGGCTCCGTCATTATCAATAAGTACGTTATTTTTTTGTTTTTATTTTGAAATAACAACAATTTGTTCAAAGTTAAAACAAACAAATCAAATTAAAATACAAATTCATTAATTTGTTTTTTTTTTTTTAATAAATTATTGTTCATTAAATAGAGAGGATATCTTGATCTTTTTTTTTTTTTTTTTTTTGAGGAAATTGGTCTATTACAACCAACTAATTACATCCATGATCTATTACAATAATCGCATCAATATTCTACATAAAGAGCAAACTATCACAATCAATAAGCCAAACTTCAAAACAAAAATACTGTATGAAATTTATTAAAACCGCTGTCTGAATTCGTAATATAGAAAAGTAGCTCCGAATTAAGCATCTCATCTTCGAATGAAAACAATTAACTTTATAAAAAGGGGAAAAAAAACTTACGACGAAGACGAAGAGCAAGAGTGAAAACAGGCAAAAAAATTTACTAAAACATAAAGAAGCACTTACTCCAGAAAAACCCAAACCGATCTTGTAGCCTGAAATATTGAAAAAGAAAAAGAGGAGTCTTCTTGTATATATATACATAGACATATATATTCGCGAATAATAAAAAAGAAATCTTCTTATTCCTAATTTGGATATATATCGTTAGAATCCTAAGTTGGAACAAAATCTCATGCGCACAGTTAACAAATTAATTCTTGTTTCCTAAACTAAAAGGAGAAAAGGTTTATTGGGCTTTCTACGTATATTCCTAAAATCAAACTCAAGGTCCCTAATTATTTATATTAGTCGTTTTGATACATTCGATGTGTGTCGAAAATTAAAAAAATAATAATAATAAAATATAATTACATTCTTAAATTTAGATAGTACAATTATAAAAATTTATTACTTTTTTGGTATGAGTATAGTTTTCTTTTAACTATTTTTAATATACTGATTAAATTAATAATAAGTAAAAATTTAATTAAAATTAAATAAAATTAAGAAAATAAATACAAGAGAGTTAAAATATGTAGATTGGTGGGATACTGGGATAAAAGATGAGAGAGAGAGAGAGAGAGAAATTGAGAAAGTAAGAGAACTCTATTGACAG
Organism: Petrea volubilis; assembly: GCA_026212405.1. Taxonomy (NCBI): domain Eukaryota; kingdom Viridiplantae; phylum Streptophyta; class Magnoliopsida; order Lamiales; family Verbenaceae; genus Petrea; species Petrea volubilis. The sequence goes on along the minus strand of CM047883.1, from coordinate 23,316,910 downwards.
AGACATCAAAAGCAGTTTCCTACATGTACAAGAAAGTTGTATCTGTATCGTACTTTGTCTCTCTCTCTCTCTCTCTCTCTTTCTCATATATATATATATATATATATAATATTAATTAATTCTTATTTTCCATATCAAAATTGTCAAGGTCCCGTAACACCCAAAACGATATCATATCTGCCTGTCTCGCCTTCTTCGAACACAAGAATCTGGTACGATCGATATTGCATAAAAACATGCATATCTTTCATAAATAATGTGCGTGTGTGTGTGTGTGTGTGTTTTCCTTTTTCTGATGGCGTGAATTTTTTCTTTTTTGTGTGTTTGTACGACTCATGAAGTCATGATGTATGAACAAAGATTATAGTTCAGGGTCATTGAATATTCGTCATAAATCTTCTTGGTGAATATCTCTCTGCCTTCTCTCTCTCTCTGCCTTCTCTCTCTCTCTCTCTCTCTCTATATATATATATATATACACACACACGCGATGGATGTTCTATGAACATGATTTGGCTGAATTTTCTTTCTGTACCATAGTTGGTTGTAATCAATCCGTAATTAAATTGTTCAATCACACACGAGTCCAATTAGTTATAAATTCTCAAATTTACTCTCATCTTTTATTTTTAATTAAATTTACTGTTTTTCTACTTTTATATTAGCAGTTTCAAATCAAAAACACAAATCATGCATTTTTACGGTCAAAATGAAGGCAGAAAAGGAAGTAAATAAGAAAAAGCAGTAAATAATTTATAATCCATCTAAACAAATATGGCAGTGTCTCAATTATTTTATATAATTAAATTTTTATATATGAATGAAATTTAAATATCTTAAATTAATGACAAATTGGTGCAACTCTTCATTGGTCATGTTCTTTGGCCAAATTGTTGCAACTCTGCCACGTCCTTTCATTTAATGGGTCTTTGTGAAAAATTGAACCCTTCAAAGAGGTATTTGGTTTTTTTATAAATAAGAGTGCACGAAAACAAAATTTATCCGTTGGTTCTTAGTGTGTGCACCAATGAAAATATATCGAAAAATCATTTTATGATTTTTCTCATCTCATTTAGAATTCTAAATATTTTAACTTCAATAGTTCTTGATATTTGTAGTGCTATTATCTCAAGAAAGTTAGTTGCTAGTTTTTGAGATTTGTAGTGCTCTTTTAGAAAACGATTGCTCCAGGGCGGGCGGGGCAAATTCGTCGGAAAGACAAAGAGCTATGGCTAATTTGTGCAACTCTTGCCTTTGTTATTTTGAAATCACACCTTTTAATATATATATATATAGAGAGAGAGAGAGGGGGGGGGGGAGAGCTATGGTGAATTGATCTTGTGGAACTTGAATGAAATCTTTTGGTTTTTCTTTTGTTTGTGATGTATATGCAGAAGAAAGGATCATAATTCAGAATTTAATGATGAGCAATTGGGCTGATCTTCCAGACGATCTTTTGCATTTGATATTATCAAATGTATTTGCTGCTAGAGATAGGCTTAGTTTTAGCCTAGTATGTCGATCTTGGAATGCATTTATAAATAATTTATCGTATCACCATTCTCCCGGCCTAATATTGTACAAAAGATCAGATTTCCCGTGGAAATTATTTCAACACAATGGTTTTTGTTCCATGAAATCTCCCAAAGTAGTCCAAGGTGCACACATACGATGCGCAAAGTATGGATGGTTGTTGTTGGCTCGTGATGACATGAGCTTATTTTTTCTCAATCCTTTCAACCAACAATATCACACAATTCACCATCTACCTAGAGACAATTTTCCCTACACCACGATATGTTTCTTCAGCAAGCCAACTTCTCCAAACTGCATTCTCGTCGGAATGGCAAACACGGCTCCTGATATGAGTAGATACGTGCAAATAGGCGTGCTTAATCACGGAGACGATTCATGGAAGAGCTACACATGCTATTCTGAGAATGGACATGACTTGTCGATTTGCTCCCCGATTTTGCATCATGGATTTTTGTATTGCTTGGATCGTCGAGGAAATTTATATATGAATGAGCTCGGTAATCAATGGAGTTGGAGCATTGTCAACACCAATAGGCCATTGCCGCCTGAGAATTACATGACTCCTCCTCCCTACGAATTTGACGAGCAATATCTAATCAAAGTCGAAGAGGAACAAGCTGTATTATTGGCCGTCTTAGTTACATATGATGAAAGAAAGGTGAATGTTTACAAGGTGGATGTGACGGAGTCATCGAAAAGAAAGAAATGGATACGAGTCGAAGATTTATCTGACAAGGCGCTGTTTGTGAGTTATAACGCGTCGTTTGCCTTGACTGCTCCTCGTCCTCCTTTGGAGTGGATGGCGAATAAAATTTTCTTCCCCAAATTGTTGCACAAATTGGGTCATTATAACGGTGTGTTTTATTCTTTGCAAACCAAAAAATACCATTCGTATGAAGGTAATTATTGCAGCCAACTCCCTTACGGTCTAAAAGGCATCAACTCGGCCACTTGGATTATGCCAGAGAAGTGACGTGGCATTCGAGTAGTTCAATTGAATTTATTGGATGTATACTTAAATATTTTTTTTGAGATTCGTCACAATTTTAATGAATTTTTCTTTAAGCTCGTTGATTTACATTAATTTATATATGCAAAAGATTACTTTCAATGAAAAATTATATTTTTGGTCCCATAAAAATGCGTTTGTCCAATTTTGGTCCCATTCGTTTCACTCTTATCAATTTTAGTCCCACAAGTTTGACTTTCTTGCAATTTTGGGACTGCCGTCAAATTTTTAACGGTAAGAGCACGTGAGGGTCACGTGGCCGTTAAACAACACTTGAGTTTCGTTTTTGGGGGGAAAGAAACCTGTTTTCTGTTACTGTGCATCCTTTTGGAGGGAAAATAAGACCTTTTAAAGAGGAAATTAGGGTAAAAAATAAGAAGAAAGAAAGGGAAACCAGGGATTTCATTTCACTTCTTTTGTGAGGGTCACGTAATTGGATTAAACAACATTTCAAGATCAAATCTTGGCATTTCTTGTAAGTCGCGAATTTATGCAGAATGAATTGGATCGCATGGAATTGCCTGAGACAATACGGTGGCGGATTCAAACTGCAATGCCAATCCTGACTTCATTGACCCGGTGCTCAATCTCATGCCAGCCTCCATCTAATGTGTAAAATTACGGGTGGGCGTTTCGGGTCGGGGATCGGGTAAAACCCGATCGGATAAGCTAAATCGGGTTTTTCTTATTTCGAGTCGGGTCCCCGATATCCTATTAAAAACATCGGGTCGGGTTTCGGGTAAAAATACTCTATCCGAATTACCCGATCGGGTACCCGTTCTTGTTTTAAAAAAAAGTCAACACTTAGTGTTGAAATACGCTCTCTACAATCTATTCCATTCCCCCTTCTATCACGCACTCTCTCTCTCTACTCTCTTCCCCTCTCTCACTTACTCTCTCTCTCTCTACAGTTTTCCCCTTTCTCTCACTCTCTTTCTCTCTCTCTCTCTCTCTACCCTTTTCCCCTTTCTCTCACTCACTCTCTCTCTCTCTCTGCATCTCTCCCCTCTGTATCCCATTCTCACTCAATCTCTCTATCTCACCATCACAAACAGAGAATGGCTAAAGGTGGCAGCAAAGGTTCGGAATCTAAACGGGTAAGCTATGGTTTGCAAGCAAATTTTGATTTTTTTTTTCTTTTTCCAATATAGGTAATAGGTTTGCTCAAATTTTCTTTTTGGCAAATCGTTCAAGAAAATGTATTGAAGCAAGTTTGATTTCTTCCAAATGCTACAGAGAAACAAAAAAAAAAAAAAAATCATTCACAAGATGGGTATGGTGAATGGTTTGCAAGCCAGTTTTGAATGTATTTCTTGATTCCAATATGGGTATGGTTAATGATTTCTTGATTTCATGATTCTTGAATTTTTTTGCTCAAATATGTGTAAGTTGGATTTGATTCTTGAACAGGAATGTTACTTTGCAGATTACTGAAGCTGTGTTTCATTCTTAAAAGGTTTTTCCTTTTTTTTTTTTAAGAAAAAACAATCGGGTACCCGATTATTTCGGGTCGGGTAGCAAAAATGCTACCCGACAAGTCGGGTACCCGACCAGAACAACCCGACGCCCACCATTGTCAATGAACTCTTTTGTGTGTGTAAGGTGGATTTTAACTCATATTTCCACTTATTTTGCAGTTATTTTAGTGTTTTTTTGTTTTTTTTGTAATTAGTTATTATTACATCATTTGAAATGCTTCTCTTAAAATAATAAAAATTAAAATAAACAATTTCAAATTCAACTGTACCACACATGTCTAGGAATGTATTTCTTCTGTATCATTTTATCTTGTAAATTTATTTTTCTTTCAAGTTTCCATTTTAGGTTTTCCAATTACTCAACCTGTTTTTTTTTTTTTTAATTTAACGCGCACACACAACCATTATAATGACTGAATCAAGATTCGATATTTTATCGAGGGTGTTTGCACATACTTTTACTGGTGGCTTCTTTGCTTTTAGCTATGGAAAAAGCATAAAACGAGTGTTTTCATTAACAACTTTTGCTTTTACTTTTGTTTCAAGTGAAGTAGTCCAAAAGCCAAAAGCATTTATGACAACGAATCACTTTTTTATTCTAATTTTGTTTTTCTATGAATAATTTCAAATAAAAGTTACTTTTTTTTTTTTACTTCAAAACACTACACTTTTATTACTTACTACTTTTGTCAAAAGCTCTAAATTTAAGCACCCGTGAAAAATACAAACTCTTGCAAACACCCCATTACCAAACAGGAATTGGGCCTAATATAAACCTTAAAGGCCCTTGTAAGGACTTAGAAAAGCTCCAAAAATGAACCTTGGGGGGGGATCAAATTGTGATTTTCCTTTTCTGCCCTTCTAATGCCAACAAAAAAGTTCACTTCATAAGGACCAAGAAAAAACAGAAAGAAAGTTATGCAATAACAAGTGAATTCTCAGTGTGTAGATCAAAGCAAGTGATTGGCTTCATTTAGCAACAACAAAATAAACTTTCAATACCAAAGAAAAGCAATGAATGACAAAATTTGACAAAATTACACATTCACCCACAAGAAACTCTTACTACAAGACCTTAGAGAAACACAAAAAACTCAATATGATCAGAGCAAACCAAGAAGGTTCACATATCCATCCAAAGAATCGGTAACTCCCAAACGAAACACGAAAATTACTGGAGATTATTCAGACTTATCTTCCATAAACGACGCTCGATTTTGTGTTATATTCCAACTATCGGTTTTCTGGAAGTGCTTGCAGGGCTGGTCGAGCCGGGGCCTGTTCAGTTAAGTATTGACAGTTCAATCATTGGCTATATCAAGTATATACGAACAAGAAAAGTCAAGGGGGGTGTTCAGGGGATTTATGTTTATCTTACCTCATTGTCATTCTCGTCTTCGGTAGATTTCTTTGTGATCTGTAGTTTCTCTTTCAGCATCTTAGACAGCTTTCTAATGCTGATATCATTCATCTTTGTGACTTTGTCATCAGCATTTTTCACTATCACCGCTCTTTCTTTTGCAAGAACCAGCTTACCTCCACTTCCAATGTTCTCTTTGTTGTCTGAAACAACTGGCATTCTTTTCTTTGTTGCAGATGCATTACTTGCAGAGCTTTTTATTGGTGTCAAACAGATTGTCCTGATGACTTTTTTGTGTTGAGCAATTTCGATTTCTCCATATTCTTCTACTGGTAACACTGCTTCTGTATCTTTTTGCAACTCGAGCTCTGTATGTTTGACCATGTTCGTCTCATTTTCTACTCCAATGGAATCCCACTTCTCACTAAGCTTGGCAACAACAGCATTCCAATCGGAAACATTCAGTTTCATCTTTGCCTCATTTTCTTCATTCGTCAAACTAATATTAAAGGCCTCGGCCAATGAATCATCTGTAGTCTGATTTATAGCATTGGAAGGTTCATCTTTAGCCTCCAAAATGACCACATCTGTGGGCTCATCAGGATTTAAGATAATCTCACCGGCACCTATATTCAATTCAGCTGCGATTTCAGATAAAGCATGATCGAACAATAATGTTGAGTAACTTAATAGACAAAACACCTAAAACATACAAGTAAGAGGAAATGAGTGAGTAGACTGCAGTAGGCAAACTTACACTTGATTTCCAGGACTTCCTTATTCATATTAAACTCTGTAACAGCTTCAGCATCCGTGCCCTTGTCATTGTACATCCCTTTCTCAATCTCATTAGGAATGTCAGTGTCGCAAGAGATTTCATCAACTCCAAAAGTATCTGTACCAGACATAACCGGAGCATAAAGTCACCCAAAACCAAACAAGAACCAAAAAAGTTACCGATGGTGCAATAGAAAATTGCATGAATAATAATAAAAGTGATATTACCTTCACTGATAAGGGCAACATCTTCCATAAAGTCAGCGGGCTCATTTTCATATCCCGTGTCTTTATCACTATTCAGTACTTCCGTGTTGTCAACTGAGATTTCAACCTCAGAAGCATGAATATCATGAGACCCTGCACAAGAATGACAATTAACAACAAAGGACAGTAAAAATAGAGTTTTGCTTGTGTAATTACAAAGACTGCCACGAAACACACCATGACTTGCTTGGACTTCATTGTTTGAATTCAGTGGAATAACAATGCTGTCATCCTTAGGATCCTCTTTTTTATCACGTTCCTGCTCGCACAGTGCTGCTTCAGTCTCATCACCATCACTTTCTTGGACTTCATTGTTTATATTCAGTGGCATAACAATGTTTTCATCCTTCGGGTCCTCTGCGTTGGCAAATTTCTGCTCGTCCAGTTCAGCTTCAGTCTCAATACCAAATCCTACTTCCTGGATTTCCACATCACTAACTTCCTCCACCTCTGTTTTATACCCATCGGCATCATATTGATTGCCCTTCTCCTCTTCAATGGAGCACACACTAACTGTATCGTCAAATTTCTGCTCGTCCAGTGCAGCTTCAGTCTCAAAACCAAATCCTACTTCCTGGATTTCCACATCACCACCTTCCTCCACCTCTGTTTTATACCCACCAGCTTCATATTGATTGCCCATCTCCTCTTCAGTGGAGCACAAACTAAATGCGTTGTCAAATTTCTGCTCGTCCAGTGCGGCTTCAGTCTCAAAACCAAATCCTACTTCCTGGATTTCCACATCACCACCTTCCTCCACCTCTGTTTTGTACCCATCAGCTTCAAAATGATTGCCCATCTCCTCATCAATGGAGCACACACTAAAAATTGATGTATCCTGTTTAGGGGCCAAAATTACTTCTAGTTCAACCTTTTTCTCAGAATTCTCCTCCATAGTTGTTTCTGCATCCGGAAGATCAGGTTCTACACAGTTAACAGCCTCATCTTCACACCCTGCATCTTCAGCAGCATTCAGATCTTCCATGTTGATTTCGATCTCCGAAGCACAAAACTCATGAGACCCTGCACAAGAATAGAAATTATAAGGCAAAAAGGAAAAGAAAAAAAAAACAGACTATTTTGCTTGTTTGCTTATGGAATCAGCTAGAAAACACACCATCAGGTCCATCATTTTCGTCAACGTCATTGCTCACATTCAATGAAATATCAATGCTTTCATCCTTAGCATCCTCTGTTTCATCAGGTCTTTGCTGAGGTCCGTCACTTTCTTGAACTTCATAGCTCACATTCAGTGGAACAAAAATGCTCTCATCCTTAGGATCCTCTGTTTTATCAAGTTCCTTCTGCTCACGTCCATCACTTTCCTGTACTTCATTACCCAGATTCAGTGGCAATAGAGTGCTATAGTCCCTAGAATCCTCTGTTTTATCACATTTCTCCTCGTCCAGTGCAACTACGTCCCTAGAAAACACACTATCAGGTCCATCATTTTCGTCAACTTCATTGCTCACATTCAGTGAAATAACGGTGCTTTCATCCTTATCATCCTCTGTTTCATCAAGTTCCTTCAGCTCACGTCCATCACTTTCTTGAACTTCATAGCTCACATTCAGTGGAACAAAAATGCTCTCATCCTTAGGATCCTCTGTTTTATCAAGTTCCTTCAGCTCACGTCCATCACTTTCTTGAACTTCATTGCCCAGAGTCAGTGGCATTAGACCATCGTTGTCCTTAGAGTCCTCTGTTTTATCACATTTCTGCTCATCCAGTGCCACTACTTCCCGGATTTCCACATCATTGCCTTCCTTCAAATCTGGTTTAGAACCATCAGCTTCAAAATGATTTCTGGTCTCGTCTCCAACGGCTGAAACAACTTCGACTTCATCTTTTTTCTCAGAATTCTCCTCCATAGTTGCGCTTCCGTTGATGCCTGGAAAATAGAAAAATTAGGCTATTGAAAAAGAATAAAAGAAGTCATCATCAAAACACTTAAAACACCTCCAGTTTAATTAAAGTAACTTCTTCAAAAGCAAACAGACATATACCAGTAATTCCTGAGGTTTCATCCGAATTATCCAAAATCTCTTTTAAATTCATCTCGACATTCTGATTACCGGCTTTAGCTGATAAATCCTTCTTAAAGATCCCAGAATTCTCATTCTCCTTCTCATGCAACAAAACCATATTCTTCTGTGCCAACCTTGCTGACCGACGTGTGCTATACACTCGCTTAACCGTACTCTCTTCCTTCAATACTCTTCGTCGGCTAGTAACACCAGAAGGAGCAGGGGTCACCAACACATTCTTATTTTCCTCATCTACACATTCCTTCAACTGGGAGTCCATTTTTCTACAAGCCGAAGCCATTTGAACCTTCTTTCTATTAGTCCGTGGCACTGCTGGAGTTTCAATTGCATTAGCCTCGGACTCATCAGCTTCTTTAACTGGGGCTTTTCGAGCCATTCGTGGAGTCCTAGTCATTGGCTTCACAGTTTCAGGCTCTTCTTTGGCAAGATTTCTCCTGCGTGTACTCCTCCCACCAGTTGGTGGCACATATGGAGATGTCACCTCCGACCTCGCCGGTGATTCAATTGATGATTGGGCAGTTTCAGAAAGTTCCTCAATGCCTTCAACCTGCCAATCACATACAAAATTAATACCCTCAACACAAAAATTTAAAGAACATATATAGAACTCAACTCTAACCATACAGACTCATAACAGAAACTCAAAAATGCAAACGATTGAATATTCAAAAATCAGAGAGATCTGTTGATGAAACCTTAAACCCCTTCACATACTAGTAAAATGATCGGGGAATCGAGTCAAATTCCAAAAACCTTTGGCTTTATAGTAACAAATGAAGTATTTGAACAAATTTTCAGTCCGAAAATCAATCCACTCAAATCTGTTCATACAATCATAACACCCCCCCCCCCCCCTCCACATACCACATCTGTACAAATCAACTAATCGATCAACCAAACTAGACCTCGCAAAAAAAAATACTAGTTCAGTCACCGGAAACAAAATCCTTGATCAAAAACCAGATTAAACAGCGAATCCAAAACCCAACAAATATGAACATATGGCTCAATAAAATTCACTCACGATCTCAAGAGATTTGAGAGCATCAGCCATGGCTACATTCGTCATGTTGGCGGGGATCTTGTTCTTCTTGCAGAGCGATTGCAATTCTCTCCTTGTGAAGCTCTGGAAATCCATTGTGCTTCTGAAAAGTTGGGAATTATCTCAAATTTCTATATGATTTCTTTCAAATATCTTCTCAGCTGATGGGAATTGGATGAATGAGGCGGCAATGGCGAGGGGTATTTATACTGTTGTGGTGTACGGAGTGTGCAAAAGATTGAAATGTAAATGGCGTCTGTGTAAAAAAAAAAACCCTCGGCAAATATGACCGTTGTTTGGAGCGTAAATTTTGAATTTTGAAGTCAAAATTAAAATTAAAAAATGATTATTAACGTAAAGATCGACCCATAATCCGGACCTTCTTTATTTGGGCCCGGGTGTATAGTGTAAGTAATTACAAAACAATTTATATTGTTTTTGTAAATTACAAATGCCCCCTCGAAGTTCAAGGCTTTCCTTAAAAACATTAATAAAATTGGCTAGACCGTAGATTTTCCGTAGCCATAACAATCACCCCAATTGTCAAAAAATGCTCCAAGTTTGTCAAGATTCCATAATTGATTTTGTGATTTTATCAATCTTTACAGAGTTATCACCTTTGGGCATCATCTATTGGGATATATGCGAGCTTAATAAGCCGGTTCAACACAGGTTTGCGCTCACATTCAAATAATTTGAGTCGGGCTGAGTCGAGTTTATACACTTTTCAAGCCAAACTTGAGTTAAATAATTCTTGTTCATGGCACACGATCTTTCCTGTTTCTAATATTAAAATTTTGACTTTATATAACTATATATAGCTATAATTAATATATTGTTTTTTACTCTCGAGCTTTAATCTATAATTTATATATAAATTCAAGGCAAGCTCAAATACTCAAGCTGTGTGTGTGTGGGGTGGGGGGTGCTCTGAGACTGATCTCAAGCTTAAACCTAGAAAGAAAGCCAAAGCTCGACAAGTTTGCATGTATAATCATCTATAATTCGGAACCATAACTATTTTTTAAATAAGAATTCACTTTATGTATAACTTTTGTGCCTTGAACGTTTAAAGATCATGCAAATTTAATCTAAAACTTTATCAAACACAAAAAATACATCTCGCAATCACGTCATGCGCTTGATGGATGACGGATTTTTATTAAACTAATGCATATATCAGGGGATATTTGTAATTTTTAAAATCTAAATAACTAGTTTGAAATTATATTATATTTCAGGGACGTACACATAATTTGTATGTTTCAAGGAGAGTAAATTAGGGCTATGGCTGGAAATTTTCATCATCACTAAAAAAAATCTTAAATTATAATCATTTGATTGTTATCGTTTAGATTTTGACGCGTGCCATCATCTAATAAATATGTTAATTTTGTCAAATAAGCTCGTATTAGAACCTTATGTTGTTTTCTATTCCTATTATGCATTTATTATGTGAGCTTTGTTTAGAAAATGATCTCAACCTATTTCTTCGATTTAAGATGAATTAAACTTTCAAATGCCTTTTTTTAGGGTAAATGATGTCTGCATCCCTTAAATTATGATATAATTATAAATAAGTTCCTCTTACTTTTAAAATTACAAAATACTCCCTTAAAGGTTATGACTTTATTATAAATATTAAAATAAATGTCCAAAAAATAAGTTTAGTGCATGTATAATAATCAACTTATCCATCAAGAGTTGCACTTCTAATCCCTCAAGCAAGTTTGCTATTTGACCAACATCCGCGAAATAATTTTACTGTATACCACTAAACCACTATCGAACATTACATCTATAGTCCGACACCGTCAATAATTTTTTGTTGAAATTGACTTTATATATATTTTCTACACATTGTATGTACTTGTCATCATGATGTGAATCATATCTCAAAATCCAACCGAAAATAATAAAAATACAACTCGCAATTATGTCATGTCATGTTATGTCTTGATGAATGGTATATTTTGTTATGTTTAGGCATACCATGTGGAGTATGCATAAATTTATAAACGTCATGGACTAATTTATAATTATGTCATACCTCATGAAGTATAGATGTAATTTGTTATCTTTTTTTATTGGTTATGACTTTTATCATGACTTTGATTGGAATCTTGATGATGCCCCAAATGTAGGTTTTTCGCAGCCATAAGTCAATCCAATCATCAAAAGACATGCATCATTGAGCTTAACAAATTTCCTCAGGCAATTTTGTTATTTCACAAATATTTGCGGAATAATTTCAACCTATACCACAACCACTACCACCAGGCATCTGAAATGTAAGACAACAACAACAACTCTCCCTCTCTCTCTCTCTCTCTCTCTCTATATATATATATATATATATATCTATATACATACATATTTATTTATTTAATGACTTTATATATGATGTGCTCGGATTTTGTCCTGCGGTACACGTCGCTTCGATCTAAGAGTAAGTGTCCGAATCCGGTCAGGTATATCCGAGTAAGGGTGTCTGAATGCTGGTCGGGCTCTATTCTGCAAGGATGGAGCACACGTGAGACTAGCCGGAAGTGTCTCCGGCGAAGACCCTCCGACGCTCAAGTCAGAATTCGGGCAGGTGAAACAGTAAGTAGTAATTAGCGTAATGATAGATAAAAGATGTCTTTTTCAATGACTAGTGTCGCCGTACTATTTATAATAATAAAAAATAGGTGGGCCGGACCAGAATTAGGTTGGCCCAATCCCGTTGCTGGTAACGGACATTCGCCATGACGCGCTATGGGCGCGTGGGGTGCGTTCCTTGTTCGAGGAGGATCTCAGAGCATTGACTCCGAGGATGGGGTATTGTGGACATCGAACATGTCGTTTCATCGAGGGGGTGTGGTGAACTCTGGCCGAACAAGGCCGTCAAGAAAAAGACCGTGGGCCTGATCGGGATAGGCCTGACACGCGGCGATAGGGGGATGGCGGCATGTGCTGACCTGGATCCGACGTGTAAGCTGAGGAGGCGCGTACGTGGCCAGGGCGGATTTGGCTACATCATTAGCCCCCCCAGTTCTTGGTCTGACCGATCCTCGTGATACGGGCAAACCGGGGACTGTTCGAGGAGGTAGCGCCTACGACATCGCTCAGGAATTACCGATCAGGCGTTGGCGGTAACTTCGAAAATTGACCGTTGGGATGTGACCGTTGGTAATAAATGCTGGCGACTGTTGGACTTCCCGAGGAATATTTTTACCGTCCTATAAATAGGGGCTCCGGGCGAGGCTACAGGCGCGTCATTTTGCAATCGAGCTGAAGTTCCATTCCGAGCATAATCTGAGAGCACCGAGCACACGGGAATCATTCCGAGCAGACAAATTCTCCTTTCGACCAGCCAAACCTAGGTACTCCCCTTTTTTCGAACTGTTTCTTTCTTGCTCTTCATTTTCGTTATACAAATCAATCCTTAGATATGAGCCAATCCCCGAATAGCTCGGATAGCCAGAATAGGATGGTAGAGTCCCCGATTGAAGGGGGGTTAAGCGATATAAACCTGTCGGTCTCCCTCGAGGCAGAAACCTCTTTAGAGGGGGCCTTGTCTCGTTGCCCGGGCGAGGCGAGCACTAGTCGGCCCTGAGGGGGCGGTAAGAGCCCGAGCAGGATAGAAGAAATGAGGCTGCGCATGGAGGCGGAGAGGGGAGAGGCACTTCTTCCGATGGGCGAGGTACCCGACGTGATGGTCCCCTCGTGGAGGTCCGTTTCCGAAGAGGCGGGCCCATCCGGTCAAGAGCCTTTTCGGGGGAGGAGAAAGGCCATCGCCGGGAACCAGACCACAGTGAGTTGGGGAAACATCATAGCGAATAACACCGATCGGGACGTAAAGAAGATAATGAACCATTACATCCGAGGCAAGTTTGGAGTCATCTGGCCGAGCAGGGAGGATTCCATTACGAACCCCCACGAGGGGTGCCTCCCCATTCACTACGCTCACATCGAAAACGGGCTTAGATTTCCGATCCCGGCCTTCATTTCCACCATCTTAAATCGGTTGAACATAAGCCCGATTCAACTGACCCCGAACTCATACGCCTCGATGTGTGCTTTCGTTGTTTTTTGTCGCTGCACCGGGCACACTCCCACTGTGGCCAACTTTTCAGATCTATACCAAGTTAATCACTCGAGCAGATCCTCCCCGGATGATGAATTTAACTGCTTTTTCGTTAGTGCCAAGAATGGAAAAAAGCTGATCGAAACAGCTTCCTCGTCCTATGGGGCGGACTGGAAGCAGAAATGGTGCTACATACAATCCGATGATCCATGGCCGGTGAGGAGGGTGCATAACCCGGAAGCGAGGAAGCTCTCCCTGGCCGGGCTGGGATCGAGTAGTTGGACAAGGGAGTGGGTGCTCAGCCAGAAGGCCCTGGGCTTATTGAGCCCCACCTTCCTCACCCAGGAACGCTTCCTAGTAAAGGCCGGGCTCTCGCCGGCCAGGCTTGATATCGATCATGTTACTTTTGGTATTATTTATTGCATGTTTTTACTCGAATATTCAAGTCTTTATGCTCGATTATCTCCTAATCGGTTGGTTTTCAATTTTGCAGACCTCAGCGTATTAGAAATGGGACGCATGAACTTGATTTCCAAAGTAGCCGGTGGAAGGAGGAGGCCATCTCCCCCCTCGGAGGAGGCCCGAGCCATAGCGGCCGCCACTGGTGCTCCGAGGGGATCGGCCCAGGCGCAGGCACCAGTTCAACCAGCCCGAGGCCCTCGTCGGGAGGATGCCGTCAATGTGGAGGAGACGCCTCTTGGCCGGAAAAGGAAAGCCCCAGACTCCACGCCACCGACGAGACCAACGGGGCCCGCCCCGAAGAAGCCCGTCTCGAAGTCGGCCAAAGGCAAGCGGCCGGCTGATGGCTCCGGGTATTCATCGGAAGAGCTGGAGGTGTTGAACTATCCGGACGCCCCGGAACCTCGCTTCGGCCCCAAATATGGTGACCTCTCTGACCGTAGCATCTTCGGAGGGACGAGCAAAAGGTTGGCGATAAGGAGTTTCCAAAACGCCGTTTTTAAAGCCGATCAGGTCAGCCTCTTCGAGCTCGACGATGCCGAGCTGGCCCTGAGCATTGCCCAGGACATGAACACTCTCCAGCAAAGGGTGTTCCACGGTCTTCGCCGGCTGGAGGTCAGCCGGGCGCGTTGTGATAAGGCCGAGCGGGAGGCTCGAGGAAGCAGCCTCCAGGCGGATTTGGATGAAGAGCGGCAGAAAAACCAAGTCGCTCAACGGGAGATTGCCGCAGCGCGGGGGAAGACTCAGGCCCTGGAAGAGCGACTCGAGAAGCTCGAGCTGGACTTCAAGACCAGGGAGTCCTCGTTGGAGCAAGAAGTTGGACTCCTAAGGGAGAAGGCCATGGAGGCCCTCGTGCAGGGCGAAGAGAGGGGCCGCCGCTCGATGAGGACCGAGTTGATGGCTTCGGTCCCCAACTGGGAGAGAGAAGCCGTGAAGCGGTTCGTTCGAGGACCGGTGTTCGAGTATGCTACGATCCTTCGCGGGGCGAACGATGCCTCCCTCGGATTTGAAAGAGCCTTCAAGCAGCTGAAGGCGCGCGGTGTCATCCCGCAAGATTTTTCCATGGAGGGGTATGGCCTCGATCTGAACGATGCCGGGGAGAAGGACGATGAGGATGATGAGGCGCTGCCGGCATATGAGGGTGCAGAGTTTGCCCGAGTTATTTCCATTGTGGAGAGACAGGTCCGCAATGAGGAGCATAAACGCTTAGGGGAGCCTCTCTCACCGGATGTGGAGCCCGACGATCCCATCGTCCTGGACCAAAGAGGGTCATCTTTGGGGGCGACAAGTGCCCCGTCGGATGCAGGTGCGGCTGGCGCTAGGGCCGATCAAGCCGTGGAGGCGGCCATCGAGGAGGTGGCCAAGGAGATAGATGGCGCTTAAGCCATAGGATCTTAGGCCGGGCTGGATGCCCGAGAACATGTATTTTTGTTTGTTTGTTTGTTATTATTATTTTTTGCAGTCTGATGTAAACCTCTATTATCAACGAACAGTTTCTTATCGGAATATGAACTTTATTTTCATTTATGCAAGTTTCTCATCGAAGCACAATTTTTCATTTTAAGCTCGAATAATAATTTAGGACTGAACTTTGGAAAATTTGGTAAACGGGAATCAATCTTGATACGTAAAGTATTCAATAATAAACTGCGATTTATTCAAAGAGAAAGAAATGACAGACTCCGAGGATAACGAATATTTTGTGGGCGAATCACTTATGACCATTTGAGATCGATCTAATCATACATAGAACCGTTTGAGGTTCGTGGTGTTCCAAGGACGGGGCAGTTCCCTCCTCGACATGTCCTCGAGGCGATAGGCATTGTTTTTGCAAATCTTGGTCACTTTGAACGGACCTTACCATTTGGGGTCCAACTTCCCCACAGGACGAGAAACCCCGACCTTCTTGGTGACCAGATCCCCGATCTGGAATGTCCGGGGATGGACGTGGCGATTGTAAGCACGTGCAGTTGATGCCCGGAAGTTATCCAACCTCCGCAAGGCGGCATGCCTCCTCACGTCGGCGAAGTCGATCTCGGTCAGGCGAGCGTCGACGTTGGCGATCTCATCGAAATGTGCAACCCGAGCAGATGGGTGCAGCACTTCGGCAGGTATAACGGCGTCTGAACCATAAACTAAGGCGTACGGGGTGTCGCTCGTTGCAGCCCGATGAGTGGTCCGGTATGCCCAAAGCACGCCTGGGAGCTCGTCGGCCCAATTGCCCTGAGCGTCGGCCAAGGCGGTCTTAAGCCCGTGGAGAATCGTTCGGTTGGTGACTTCAACTTGGCCGTTTGCCTGAGGATTCCCTACTGAGGTGAAACGCTGCTCGATTTTGAGGCTGGAGCACCATTCTTTCACCCGACAACTTTGGAACTGGGTTCCATTGTCGGAAATGACGACCCTAGGAAGTCCGAAGCGGCAGATGATGTTTTTCCAGATGAAGATTTTGATGACCGAGTCGGTGATCTTCGCAACGGCCTCCGCTTCGGCCCACTTGGTGAAATACTCGACGGCGACGATGACGAACTTTCTCTGCCCGGAGGCCTGAGGGAATGGCCCGAGGATATCAATCCCCCACTGATCGAATGGCCAAGATATTTCAACGTTTACCATTGGGGCGGCAGGTTGATGAACAAGGTTGGCGTGCATTTGGCATGTTCGGCATCGTCGGACATAGTCGAAGCAGTCTCGAACGAGGTCAGGCCAGAAGAACCCCGCCCGTGACACCTTTTTGGCCAAGGATCGTGGTCCAGTATGGTTTCCACAACACCCTTGGTGTATTTCTTCGATGACTTCCTTGGCTTGTTGCTTACTCAAGCATCGTCGAGGAGGTCCATCGAAGCTTTTCCTAAACAGGCGTCCCTGCCCGTCGAGGGCGTATCGAGAGGCCTGCCGTCGGAGTCTTTTGGCTTCGATGGGTCCCTCGGGGAGAGTTTCATCCTTCAGGTAGGTGACTAATTCTGCTATCCAATCCTCGGGGGACTCGATGGTGAGGACACACTGTTGGGCCGCAAACCCGGTCAAGGGTGTTGACGAGCTCAGCACTGTTATCCTCCTTTCTTTGGTCCCTCTCACCGAGCTGGCTAGCTTCGACAATTGATCCGCCCTCCCATTTTCTGTCCGGGGGATTTGCTCGAGAGAGAACTTGGCGAATCTTTCCTTCAACTTGTTGACCTCCTCTAGGTACCTCGTCATCGATGCTTCACGGGTGTCGTAATTGCCATTGACCTGCTCGGCCACCAATTGCGAATCGGTCAAGGCGACGAGTTCGTCCACGCCCTTGTCCAGGGCAATCTTCATTCCCGCGGCGAGCGCTTCGTACTCGGCTTCGTTGTTGGAAATCGGAAATTCAAGGCGAATGGCGAAGTCGAGCTCGTTGCCCAACTCATCCCGCAGATAAACCCCGGCTCCCCCACCTGAGTTCGTGAAGGATCCATCGAACATGAGGGTCCACGGCGTTTTTGGCTCCGTTTCCGCCCTCGGGGCCACTTCCGCTAAGAAGTCCGCCAGGACCTGGGCATGAATCGCGGTCCGTGGTTGGAACTGGATATCGAACTCGCCAAGTTCGACGGCCCACTTAACGAGCCGACCGGAGACATCGGGTTTGGCCAATACCTGCTTTAGTGGCTCACTGGTCAGGACCACTATGGTATGGGCCTGAAAGTATTGCCTCAACTTCCGGGCGGAGTGGACCAAAGCGAGAGCAAGCTTCTCGATGGCCAAGTAGTTCCGTTCAGGAACTTGGAGGAGCTTGCTGAGGTAATACACCGGGCGATGTACCCGACCCTCCACGTGCACTAGGACTGAGCTGACCGCATTTGGGGATACCGCCAGGTAGGCATAAAGGGGTCTCCCCGAAACTGGTTTCGACAGCAGAGGGGGCTCGGTCAGGTATCTTTTTAATTCGAGGAGCGCGTGCTGGCATTCCTCCGTCTATTTCCAATCCGGCACCTTCCTTAGCGCTTTAAAGAATGGGAGGTTCCGGTCTGCTGAGCGGGATATAAACCGATTGAGGGCGATTATGCGCCCTACTAACCTCTGTACTTCCTTCACTGATCTAGGCGGATTAATGTCGAGGATGGCGCGAATCTTCGAGGGGTTGGCCTCGATTCCCCTATGGCTGACAATGTACCCGAGGAACTTACCTCCTCGGACGCCGAACGTGCATTTGTTAGGATTGAGTTTTAGGCCATATTTTCTTAGAATCTCAAATGTTCGAGCAAGGTGCCCGAGATGGTCGGACCCCCGCTCACTGCGGACTATCATGTCATCGACGTAAACTTCGACGGTTCTCCCGATCTCTTCCTTGAACATGAGATTCACGAGCCTCTGATACGTGGCCCCGGCGTTTTTTAGCCCGAAGGGCATCACGAGGAAGCAATACGTCCCCGTCGAGACGACGAACGACGTCTTCCCGCGATCCTCCTCGGCCATGTAGATCTGGTAGTAGCCTTGGAAGGCGTCCATCATGCTCATCAACTCGCACCCCGCCGTTGAGTCAACGAGTTGGTCTATCCGAGGAAGGGGATAGTGATCCTTGGGGCAGGCTTTGTTGAGATCGGTGAAGTCGTTGCACATCCGCCATCGGCCATCGCCCTTGGCAACGACGACCACGTTGCATAGCCATTCGGTGAACTGGACCTCCACAATGTAGCCCGCCTCGAGGAGCTTGTTGACCTCCTCCTCGATGATTCGGTTACGAGCCTCACAAAATATCCTCTTTTTCTGCCTCACCGGCTTGAACGATGGGTCTGCGTTGAGGCGATGAATTATGACTTCGGGATCGATTCCCGGAAAATCTGAGGCCTTCCAGGCAAAGACGTCGGAATTTGTCCGGAGGAAATCGACCAACATGATCTCGTGATGCGGCTCGAGGGTCACTCCTACCCGGGTGGTCTTGGATGGGTCGCCCTCTACGAGCTGGATTGCCTTGAAATCTTCCGCTGGCGTAATTGTTTCTTCCTCTAGCTTCCTCCGCTTTGCCGGGTCAATTTCGGAGGACTCGGGGATGTCCATCCGCGAAGTGGCTGCTTCGACTGGTCGGGGTGCCGGAGTCTTCTTCCCTTCGACGGAGGCCGAGTAACACTTCCAAGCGTCTAAGATACGATATGTGACTTGCCCGACCCCCGCAGGCGTGGGGAACTTCATCTTCAGGTGATACGTGGACACAACCGCTCGAAACGCATTGAGAGCGGGTCGCCCGAGGATGATGTTGTAGGCAAATGGGGCATCAACTATCAAGTACTGGATCATAATAGTTTTTCTTCTCGGTGCCTCCCCCAACGAGGTGGGAAGTTGAATCATTCCGAGTGGGACCACCTCGGACCCCCCGAACCCGACAAGTGGGGTCTGCACCGGAGAGAGCGTGTATCCTCCCAGATCCATTTTGGCGAAGGTGCTGGCGAAAATGATGTTGGCGGAGCTCCCATTGTCGATCAGGGTCTTTGCCACGGAATAGTTGGCGACATCCAGATTAATGACCATTGGGTAATCCGGCGTATCCTCGAGGCCTTCCGTCTTTGGGATGTGCGTAAGATCACGGTCGGAGAATTCGAGTAACTCTGACGCCGGCGTCGCTCCCTCTGATATGGTGTTGACGTAGAGTCTCTCGTGGTGGTAGCGCTCCTCGATACGGTATCGGGCTTGGTCGAGACGCCTTTCCACCTGTCTTCTTCTACTTTTAGTGTCTCCTCCACTAGGGCCTCCCGCAATGGTGTGGATCATCCCCCTGACCGGGAGGTTGTCCTGTAAGGCAGGCTGTTTGTCATCCCGACCGGATGGCGTGTATCCTCGTCGAGGAGAGCGAGACCGAGCCCTCTTCGACGGTTCGTGTTCATCGTCCATAGAGGACGGGGAGTTACGTCGGCGGCTTCCCTCACTCTGGTGACCCTGTCCTTGCTTCTTTATGTATTTTTTGATCTCCGGACGGCCCAGGTCTATGAGGCGTTGTATTTCCTTCTTGAGGGCATAGCAGCCCTCGGTGTCATGGTTTCCCACTTGCTTATGGAACGCACAATATATATTTCCTCTCGGGGGAGCTCCATCCGCGTCCTGGATCTTCCTTGGTCTTCGGAAAACCTTCGGGTCACTGGCGTTGATCGTGGCGAAGATCTCTTTCCTCGACATGACCAACGGGGTGAGCTCATTGTCACGGCGACGGTCCTTCCTTTCCCCGACCTCTGGCCTCCTTTTAAACCTCATGTCCTCGACATTCATGTACTGTTGAGCGATGGACATGACTTTCTCCATGGTGGCGGGGCGCTTTCTGGCCAAGTGGTCCGAGCACGCTTGGTTTCGGATGGCCCCCATGATTACGTCGAGGAGGAAGTCCATTTGGACGCTTTCGACCTTGAGCAGCTCGGTGTTGAATCGGTTAAAGAAGTCCCTCAGAGACTCACCCTCCTTTTGTCGAATCTTATGCAAATGGGATGGGGGCAGCTTCGCTAGGCTTTTCGTCTGGAAATGGTTGACGAACTTTATCGCCAAATCGGCGAAGCTTCTGACCGAACCTGGGGCTTGGCGGACGTACCACTGCGAGGCTACTCCCTGAAAAGTCGTAACCAGCAACTTCGCCGCAAAGTCATCGTCGATCATGTGCACGCGCATGGCGTGTTTGAATTGTATTAGGTGTTCTTTAGGATCCGCTTCTCCATTGTATCGGGGCAGGTCGGTCGGGATTCGGACCCCTCTGGGTGCTCGAGCTCGTTGAAGGTCTGCGCTGAGTGGGTCTGCCTCGTCCGGCACAAAGTATCGCTGAGCCGATCCCTGTCCGGAGCGGTGAGATACCTCCTCGAGCTTCCGGTTAAGGTCTTCCATCCGATGCGAAAGTTCCCCAACATCATCACGGGATCTTTCTCCGCGGCGGACCTCATCGATCCTCCACTGGATCTCCGTGGCCTGGTGGGAGATTTCCTCCAACCGTTCTCTGTGATTCCGTGCAGGATGACCTGAGGACGCCCCCACAGAGGATTCGTCAACTTCCTCCGCCGATCGAGGAGGCGGGGGCCGTCTCTCTCTGCGGACCTCCCTTGTTGTGGGGATCCGTTCGCGCACCCGCGCGTCATCCCGCTCGGCGTCGGTTGCCCGAACACCTCGCGGGGGGCGAATTCCCTCCCTCGTCGGATGAGGGTCTTCAGCAGTGGCAGCCGGGGCGGGGACTGGGTTCATCCGCCTGATCTCGTGTAGGAGCATATTGAACTGATCAGTCGTCAGAACGACGAGGTTCTGCCCGGCGGGGGGCGTAGGTGCTGGCTCGATGGCTTGCGGGACAGCGTGAGGTGGGACGACGTGAGTTTCGGGAACATGATGGACGGTGGTTTGCGGGGCCCCTGACTCTATTCCGGTCCTTCGTGTGTTTACCATTCCCTCACTTGCTCGAATAGGCCCTCCTTCTAGCGCCAAAATGATGTGCTCGGATTTTGTCCTGCGGTACACGTCGCTTCGATCTAAGAGTAAGTGTCCGAATCCGATCAGGTATATCCGAGTAAGGGTGTCTGAATGCTGGTCGGGCTCTATTCTGCAAGGATGGAGCACACGTGAGACTAGCCGGAAGTGTCTCCGGCGAAGACCCTCCGACGCTCAAGTCAGAATTCGGGCAGGTGAAACAGTAAGTAGTAATTAGCGTAATGATAGATAAAAGATGTCTTTTTCAATGACTAGTGTCGCCGTACTATTTATAATAATAAAAAATAGGTGGGCCGGACCAGAATTAGGTTGGCCCAATCCCGTTGCTGGTAACGGGCATTCGCCATGACGCGCTGTGGGCGCGTGGGGTGCGTTCCTTGTTCGAGGAGGATCTCAGAGCATTGACTCCGAGGATGGGGTATTGTGGACATCGAACATGTCGTTTCATCGAGGGGGTGTGGTGAACTCTGGCCGAATAAGGCCATCAAGAAAAAGACCGTGGGCCTGATCGGGATAGGCCTGACACGCGGCGATAGGGGGATGGCGGCATGTGTTGACCTGGATCCGACGTGTAAGCTGAGGAGGCGCGTACGTGGCCAGGGCGGATTTGGCTACATCAATATAAAACTTCTACATCTTGAATTGTTAAGAACATGTGAAATTAATCTCAAAATTAAATCAAACACTAAAAAACAAAGCGCATAATTATGTCATACCTTGAGGAATGATTATTTTTGTTAAGTTGAGACATACGTTAATGATGAATTTATAATTTTTAAAACAATAATCGTTAATTTATACTTATATTGTACCTTAAGGGATGTAGATATAATTTGCCTTAGAATGTATATACTTTTGTATTTTTTGACACATTTTTAGCATTTTTACATGTTCCTTTTAAAACATGCAAACCCCCAACACCCCCCACCCCTCCACCCCAAAAAAAAGACACACACACAAAGAAATTATAGCCTTTTAGGGCTTGGGCCTAAATACCTTCAAGCTATGGATCTCAATAGGTCAGATTTGGAGCGAATTTGGAAAATCTGAATCCGAATTCGATATGCTTTCTCAACATCCGATTTCAATTCGAATCTTATTGGATTTATATTTAATACTAATGAGTCCAAATTTGATAAAAAAATTCCAAACCCAATAAGAAAATCTGATTTGATTAATAGTTAAAAAAATTTAAAACTTTAAAATCAAGTAATAAATTTAAAAAAATATTATTGTGGAAAAAATTTAAATATTAATCAAGTAGAAAATTATTTTAGAATATATAGAAAAACTATACACTATTTTGTTAAAAAAATTACTTTGGAAAATAAAAAACAGTGCATTACTAGTTATTATGGTTTATATAATGCATTCTATTTATATTTATTTACTAATATTATATATAAGGCTATTAATTCATTAAAGTTCGGATTTAGATATTTAATGGATCAGATTGCTCGATTCTATATCATATTCATTTATTTTGAATTATGGATATTTATGATCTAATTTGATCAATCAAATACTTTAATCGATCAAATCTGCTAAAATTCGAAGCGGACTCGGATCGGATTGGTATAAAAATCCACGCTATTGACAGCGCTACTTCAACTATGTACATATTTTTACTATTCGGCTCTTAACTGTTCCCCATTAGTGGCCCAATTGTTCAAGCCCAATTAAATGCCCGTCTGATGCTAACGTGAGCCGGGGGTGACGGAATCTAATTCACCACCACGCTTTTGCGTATGCAAAGACACACCTCGTGCAACAGAAAAACAGAGTCAACACCAGCGAACTCACCTATACATACACCTATACATACACAAACACACGCACACACATCGTCTCTTACATACGAAATTCCCTCATCCATCGAATCAAACCGCCAATCAACCCCTGTAATTGGACCCGAATTCTCCCAAAATATGAAATCCCCCTAAAAATTTGAATGGAAACCCAAACCCTAACCCTAGCCCTAGTCGTATCCCCAATTTCTCCACCCAGATCGTCAAAATGCCGACTTCGTTCCATCCCCTTTGCAAATTGCCGCCTCGCTCTGTTCTTTTCCGGTGGCTAGTCAATTGAATCCTCAATTAGTTTCTCTTGATCATTGAATCTAGCAGCTGGTTCAGTTATCTGCACTCTCTGTGATTTGGTTAATTCTTATGTTTTTTTTTTGAATTGTTGCTTTTTTTATGGTTGCGGAATAGAATAATTTGCCCTTAGGCGTCAATAGTAACTTTTGTTGGATGCAAAAACCATAGTGTTTGCAAAAAAGAAAATACATCAAATAAGGTTAGGTTGGATACGTAGGCTTTGTTCTGTCTATACACTTACACTTGTAATATTTGCTTTAGATATACATTATATCAGATATCTGTGTAGAGAGAGGGAAAGGGATGGGTAGCTCAGAAACAGGAGGAGGAGTGGTGGATTGTAGTGTGGGGAGTATAGTTTGGGTTCGAAGACGAAATGGGTCTTGGTGGCCTGGAAAAATACTTGGGCCTGAAGAGCTATCGTCATCCCATATAACTTCTCCACGTTCTGGAACTCCAGTCAAGCTTCTTGGGAGGGAAGATGCAAGTGTGTAAGTTCAGAGGAATTTACATTTCATTTTCTGTGAACACTTCTGTGAACCATTTTATGCTATTATGATTGTCTAATTTTGGTGGCTTGTATCGCCAATGGATTTGTGATGGCTGTTGGCTGTTGCATCTTTTGGGAACTTTTATGGCCAATCGGTGATTGAGTTATTATTCATGCATAATACAAGAGAAACAGCCATTTTTTGTTGGTTGGGGGTATGATTTTTAGAGCAACAATGACCAAGCTTCAGAATCGTGAAATTTTTTTTACTCTGCAATGTAACTGAACACATGACAGTTATCAAAAGCTTGAAGACACGTGACGTGGGTTCTTTACCTGTAAACATGCTAGTTGTTTTGTTTGACAACATGCTTTAATATCCTCTCTAGTTTATCTTCCTTGTCAATCATTTTGCAATGACACAGGGCCATCAAGGAATGGTTTATGTAATAGAAGAGCTTGAAACTATTTGATTATTGATAGATGTGATAGACTAATTGCTTTAAGCTGTAAAAGTTGCCTGATATATATATATATATATATATATGAATTTAGATAAATCTACATATTTTGTTCCATTTTTCATTAGTTTTTTATTATATTGGTATTAGGTTCAAGAGAATCGTTCCACCTTTTTCTTCCCTGCTTTTTATGGCTTTGGAATGTGATCCCTGAAATCAGTTATTTGGATAGAGCTTGTAAACTAGCTTGGTCCATTTGACCCTTCTTGGTGGCTTAGGCATCAAAGCTTATTTTTACTTGAAAGATCTTCTATAGTATCTGGTAGGGTCAAACCTGTTTCTTGTATGTGAAGGTCATTTTGATGACATATATTAGGTGATGCAGGGGAGGCTTGAAATCCTTTAATTTTTCCTCTTCCGTTTGGGTTGTTATTGACTTATCACCAGCAAGGATGACTGACATAGAAATAGAGAATCAGGTATATTAACATAAATCCCCTAAAATGGCTTGAGGGTGATATTAGTATTTTCTGTCAAACCTATATGAAGATTTAAGGCCGCTTGTGATTACTATTTGTTGGCTATTGTTATTTTCATAATATCATTGCATCAAATCCATCTCATAAATATTAGACTGTACTATTTTACATTTGTAGTTGAATTCAAAGGAAAGATGCATGTTGCAATTTGTTGCGTGGTTCATGTTAAATATGACATTTATGGCTGTCTTAATTACTAGGGATTGGTACAATTTGGAGAAGTCAAAACGTGTGAAGGCATTCCGGTGTGGTGAGTTTGATGACTGTATAGAAAGGGCTGAAGCCACTCAAGGTATGCCTCCAAAGAAAAGAGAGAAATATGCACGCAGGGAAGATGCGATATTGCATGCACTTGAATTGGAGAGGCAATTATTGGAGAAAAAATATGGAAAAGTGGGAAATTCTTCCAATGGTAGGAGCAAAACATCGCCGGATGCTGTCACTTCTTCGGAGCAGTTCGAAAATGGAGGTGGAAATCAAATAGATCCCAGATCTGATCAGCCACCCGAGAGGCTAGGTCCATCCCTGGCGGAGAAAAAGGTGATAGATCAGCCTCCGCCTGAAGACGCAGTCAGGGAGGGAAATCAACTTAGTGGCGATGATGATAGTGCCGGTGTACTACCACGGATGAGAGGCTTGCAGGACTTTGGTCTCTGTACTGCCCCACGGATGAGTGAGCTTTCTCCCTCAGATCTTCAATTTTTTTCAGCAAGTTATTTGTGTTAATCTTGTCCTTGTGCTTTTGAGATGGTAATTTTTGTTTTTTTTTTAAATAGAGATGAAGTTATCCTAAGTACTGGAAGCCTTTAGACAATTGAAAAAAAAAATAAAAAGAACAAGAAAAAGAAAGAAAGAGAGAAAGAAAAAGGTTACTTAACCTCCAGACTCTCTAATCAGAAGGGTGTGATGGTGGCCCTCTTATTCAAGTGCTGAAGCTAGTAGTAGATTACCTTTTTTTTTTTTATTCTCTGCCTGATTATGAATCTGTTCTATATCAGGAGAGGAGCTTTCTGAAGTTTCATTACGTCCAAAGAGGAGCAGATATGCTTACCAGCCATATGATTCTGGGGATTACTCAAATGATAACCAGAGTCTATCCTCCCTGTTGGAGGTACCAGTTTCCAAGTTTGAAGAGAGTGGCTATCCAGCTGATGTGGGTGAAGACCACATCTCTGGTTCTACAGAGGATACTGAAACAGATTGTTCTGAAACTGATTCTATGGAATCGGATTCAGATGATGAGATGACTGCACTCTCTGGTAAGAGTCTGTTTTCAGTCTTTTACATTTTAGTCAGTGGTATAAACTCTTCTGTTTAGCCAGATATTGATTTGTGTTATTTCAACATCATGTTGTTCAGAAAACATGCAAGATCGTCCTGCTCAAGTTGGGCATTTATTTTCCTGTTTTGGCTCATACATGTCTTTGCAGTTTCATCCTGCATCTGCATGGTATATCACATTTAAATCTATATATACATGCAAGTGCTGAAGGACTTTGTCACTGGTTCAGTATTGTTGCCTCAATTGTATGAATGAATGATATATATATATATATATATAAGGAAAAACTGTTGGATGATCCTCTTGGCCAGATAATTATTCTTTTGGTCATTGATGAGAAATCAGTGATTTATCATCATTGTTGACTGGCTATTGTGTTTAGGGGAGATTCTCTCGTCACAACCGTTATTTCTGGCTTTACAGATGGCTCTGCTTCTATAGAATTGCAACCTAAATATCCACGGAGAATTGAAGCACAAGAAGAGCATGGAAGCATTAGCAGTAGTGATGACCTTGACGAAACGGCATTCACTGATGGCTCATCTCATCCTTTCTCGCATGGCCATGTATCAACTAGTGTTGGGGTTTCAAAATGGCAGCAGAAAAGGAAAAGAAATAACCGCAATCTTGGGAAACGGGACAGAACTGATCCAGATGTTTCCAGAGGATACATGAGTGGTAAAAATTCCAACTGGAGCAATACTGGTTTTAAGACTGATCTGATTGAAAGAAATTTTCGGGCCCATATATCCAGAAACGGATCAATGGGTTTACACAGTTCTAATGATCCCGTTGATTTAGAAAACATGGGTTGGAATAATCAGTCCACCATTAGAGGATATTGGGAGGATTCACAGGAGTATGTGGATCCTTTGCTTGTTGGTAGGCATCACTTTGGTGGTAGGATAATGCTGATGGATGTGGATTTGAAAGTGCAGGCCAACAACTACCGAAGGGATGTCCCCATGATTTCATTGATGAGCAAGCTAAATGGACACGCCATAGTAGGCCACCCTATCCAAATTGAAACTGTTGAAAACGGTTTGTCAGAGAACCTTCTTCCTGGGACCGATTATTTTGGCCCTGAAACACTGGACAGTCCTACTACTGCACTCCCTTCGGTTTGGAGGACGGGTCGTAGGACAGCAAATGTCCGTGTTCCTCGCCCATTTTTGTCTTCTACGTTGAACGGTGATAACAAGCACCCTCACTTCATTGATCAAGACAGAGCAAATACGACACCAAGGGGCTTTCCCCAACATCCTCTAGATCGGAAAAGCTCAAGAAATTCACCCAAGAAAATCAGTCCCGCCTCCAATCAGAAGATACGAACGCTTTCATCAATTGCATCAGAAGAGAAGCACCAGAGTAACAGCAACTATCAAATGGATGGGCTGATCAAAGCTGAAAATGCACCCACAACCATTGCTTGTATACCTGTCAACTTGGTGTTTAGTAGGTTGCATGAAGAGTTAGTCGGTCGCCGTCCTTAATAACATACAGAGGCCGTGTGGATTATATAGGCGTCGATCAGTAGTAGACGCGTGTAAATTTTTTAGGAGATCAATAAACTTATTTTTAACCTTACTTCCCCCATTTGATTCTTGACTTTTTCTTTTTCTTGTTTTTTTTTTCCGTCACCAGAAAATCAAGGTCTCAGCTTCTTATGTACTTTGAGACAAAGATGGTTAATTACTGCAGAAGTGGAAGAATTTGAAGCAGCCCATGATTGTTTTAGGTAAGATTGTGAGCTTTGTATACCCTAAGGTGCTTTGATCTTCTAGAGATAGGACAATAGATATTGTAGATTTATACTCATGAATGTACATCGACTTGTATTTATTTTTTTGTCTATATTTTTTTTTTTGGCTTGTCTTGTTAGTGTTATTCACATTCCAGTACCTTAAGCTGTCCGAATGGCACAGCTAAACCTTGTTGCCTGAAATGGCAAGAGAAATATTGTTGGTACACTGGTGTGTGAGCCTTAAGATCATCCTCCGATGGACTTGCAATCAGGGCTGAAAAATTAATTGAGTTACTCGATATCAAGTATCAATTATAAAAAGTTTGTTTGAGTTTGGCTCGTTAAGCATAACAAATCATGGTTGAACATATTTTTTTCGTTTGATAAATTTTGAAATTGGGCTTGAATTATACCCAATTAATTAAAATATGGTAATATATGTGTAAAAATATCAAACTACTCAAACTAGATACAAGTTAAAGCTTGTTTGAGCTTAGCTCGTTTAATAATCAAATTAAATTCAAACAAGATTTCAAGTTTGATAAAAAAAAAAAAAAAATTGTAACCAAATTTGAATAGTATTTTGTTTGATCCTTGATCCGACTGGCACATTGGACGAACACCTCCATTTTCCGGTATTGATGTTTTCTTGTTCATGAAATGTGTTGTGTTGTACTTTTAGTGAGCATTGAAATAGTTCAAACAACTAGTGTTCTTTATTAATTTTCGAGAAATTTTCATATATTTATATTAACGAAACTTGATTAATTGATTTAATTTGACTTAATTATTTGAATATGAGATTGTGACGAAGTGTATTTAATTATGAATAATCTACACCATTAATAAAACACTAGCCCTGTAGCCTAACTACATTTGATCTTTTCACCTGAAACCACTAGATTAATCTTCGAGATTTTTTTGTCCTTTTTTTATTCACTATTCTTCCTCTTCTCTCTCGTCTCTCCAACATAACATTATTCTTTCTTTTCTTCTTTCTCTATCCTCTTTCGCATCTCCAACTTTAATCATTATTCTATTTTCACTTTATTTATTTCTTAATTATATAGTGTAAACTTTCAAGTTCAACATTTTTAATTATCATAAATTTAACATATATATATATATATATATATTAAAATAGTCAAAATATATATTTGTAAAGTGTCCCATCAGCTAATTATGAATAATAAAACATTGCAAAGTATCGTTCACAGTACTTTTAATTATTGTATTCAAACGCAAAATTACTCAACTTAAAAAAATTTACTTTAACAAGTATCGCTCGATAAATATTTTTTTATAGATCATCCAAACGGACCCTTTGTCCCATTAAACACAAATTTTGGTCATGGGCTCACATGGTAATTCTACTACTTTTATATTTATTCATTATGCCAAAAATCATTACCTCAAAAATAACAAAAATCATATTCCGAACATCCTTTTAGGTCCCCAAGGTTCGCATGAGCCCACCAAACAAGGCCCATTATTGGTCACATTCCACACACATTGAGGCTGGCACAATTTGTACTTGTCCATATCAAACACATTGTACCTACCAGACCCATATGCCGACTCAAAGTCACAATCAAAGCTTGTTGAGCCCCAAATATTAGGCCTAAAATGCCACGAGAAGTATTGTTGGGTTGCTAGTGTGTGTACCCCAAGATCATTATCCGAGGACCAACAATGGATCTTGACGGGCTTGTCGCTCGCGCTCACAACCACCATCCTCACCTTCACCGGTGTCGCCTCAAGAGGCGCGATTGAGGATGCGCAGACGAGCGTCAACAAGATCAGGGCGTTTCGGGCAAGCGATTCCATGTTACTCGATACTTACTGGTGTAGTTCGGCGATGAATCGTGCGTGTTATTTTTGTATGTCGATGAACTGCGTGTTGGTGTCGGAGTTTTTTTATAAGCGTGAGAACAGTAATTACTGATTGCGTGTGCTAAATGTGGAATATTTTTATTAATGATACTTTAATTCGTTTGGGCTACAGATTGTTTTGAGTGTGTGATTGTGGTTTTTATGTGTATTTAATGGGATTTGTAAATGGAATTAACAATCACATCCAATTTGCAAGATTAATGCCTAGCCCTTTTGTTTGATTACTCATGTGTATAATTGAGGCACACGATATCCTCTATTGTATATTATATTTAATCTCATATTTTAATGTATGGACATATACAAAAATATAAAGTTCTGGAGAGAAATTTATAATTAAAAAAATGATTTTATATTAACGATATAAGTTTAAATTATAAAATATGAGATAACCCATGATTTTAAAACAGATAGTTCTATTCAATGTGGTATAGTCATTAACCTAACGCACTACAAAATTTACAAACACAATTCACCCACTTGAAATGCAGATGGCAAATCGAATCATTCATTTAATTTTAATATGTGAAATAGGGTTGCAATTCTATTTATGCAGTCAATAATCACACTACAAATAATAATTTTGACCGCTGGCCCACATAGAGCCTACTATCATAAAAGTATTATAACGTGAGTGAGTCCTTGACATAACATATATATATATATATATATATATATATGATATTAGCCATTCGACTCTAATTCATTGTCCGACTAATTCAAATCGAATATTGTAGGGGTCAATTATGTGGACGATCCTCCTAATTCAATTGCTCTATTCACAACTCTAGATCCATATATATGTAACTCATTTTTTGGTGGATGGGGAGTCGATAGGGGGGATTGAATCCTAGCAACACATGTGTATGTATATTATCAAAACCAAATAAATAAATAAATAAAAGCATTATATCCTCCATTCGCCATTCACTATCTAAAAAGATACTTGAGAGATGCTGTTGGGCTTTTACTAATTTATCAATATTGCTTGTGGGGGCTCAAAATCATAGATCCATTGGGCTTCTTCTTTTGCCACTCTTCACAAATGTTCAACAAACAAGGCCCACTATTGGTCACATACCACACACACTCAGGCTCACACAGTTTGTACTTGTCCATATCAAACACATTGTAACTACCAGACCCATATGCAGTCTCAAAGTCACAATCGAAGCTTGTTGAGCCCCAAATATTGGGCCTAAAACGCCATGACAAGTACTCTTGGTACTCTAGTGTGTGAACCCCGATATCATCTTCCGACGACCAGCAATGCACCGTCGAGGTTTTGTCGCTCAAGACAACCACCACCATCTTCACCTTCACGGGTATAGCCTGAAGAGGCGCGATCGACACCATCGAGACGAGCATCAGCATCAGGACACGTCGAACGAACCACTCCATCTTCACTTTCACCGGAATCGCCTCGAGAGGCGCGACCCACGCCGAGACGAGCGTCGGCATCAAGTCACATCGAACGAACCACTCCATATATGCCGAGTCTCTCTTTTTGTTTAACATGTCGAAAATGAAAATAATACTGCATAGTATGAGTTGTGTTTATGGCTTTATTTATAAGGTAATATAATAATGATTTGATATGTTCCAGTCGGAAAACTTCATTTAAAAATATAGAATTTCGTGAAATGGTCTATGGCGATAAACGAAACTCGATTATCATGAATCGAAATAAAACAAAATGTTATGTAGGTGATTAGATGATGAGTTAGAGTTGAATATCATACATAAAAAATAACAGAATACTAACTGTAAAACTTTTATTTAAAAACTACAAAGATTCCCACACAATGATTCATGCCAAGAAATGAAACACGACTCTCTTGAATCGAAATGAAAATGGAATTTTTGTGTAGATGATTCGATAATGTGTCAAACTCGAATATTACAAAGAACACTAACCTTAATCCACAAGAGAGACAAGAAAAGGTTAACTCTAATTTTCTCTAAAAATTCACTAAGATGGGAGAGGAAATATTAGGGTACCGCAATTCTAATATAGTTTAGGTCAAAACATTCTAATTATAAATGCATCAAACATAATTAAAATATAATCAAGCTTTTACATATATTCCACAAGTCGGTTTAATTAATTCCTTAATAAATCACATAAACTATCAGTAAGAGATTTTATATCCATATTCTGAATTAATTTATCAAAAGATTATACATATGGGATTATATGGAAACATGTTGATACGATTATGGTTATCTAATGGCAAGTATTAATGCATCAAACGTTACATGCTTGCAACCTCGGATTGGATCCCCTATCCCATAATAGTGCCCCATCTCATGTCCCACACTCTAAATGTGCAATACATGTAAATTTTGAAGATTTACTTAATAGCAGAATGTTTAGTCTCATTAATTGTATTTTTTCCGTTATGGAATAGGGGATCCGGTCCGTTGTAACCTATCTATCAAATTATTTGTGTTTCTATAATAAAATATAGAATCGCACGGATTGAAATGATTTTTACATGTTTGTTTTTAGAAAAGTGAAGGATTACAAAATTAGGAGTTGATTGGATGGAATTAAAAAATATATATTTTTTAAACTGTGGTTTTATAATGCGGGTCTTTTCGGTCTACTACGTGGTAGAGTTTGATTTGCATTTAATGCATATCTTGAGCATTTAAATCCAATGATTGTATTTATCAGATAACAGTAAATGTTCATGAGACTAATGGGATTGACCCATGTATAGCAGGTGCGGGTTTGGTGACGGTAGATACAAGGTATGTCAGCCTTACCAGCTAAGGTTTCCCTTTTGGCAGAGTCAAATTTGTCAAAGGTCGGGTTGAGAATTCGTGTCTTTGATACAATAACGTTTGAGGGCACCCTCGTGTTTTAAAGCCACTCGTTCCCCCACTTCATTTACCTTGCATAAAAGGTTTCGAGGGTCCAAGAAGCCCCTCGGGGCTTTTTAAGCCACAGACTTATTCGACGGGTAAGTTTAGGGGTATTCCCTCTCTCGTGACTTGCATTATAAGACTTTCATGTTTTTACACGGACACTCTTTCGAGGACATTGGTTCTCACAATTGTGAATTTTGAGCTGACTGGCAATCGCTGACGTGTCTGGGTGAGGGGATACGTGGCACATCAATAGTAGAGTTTTTATTTTTTAATTTTTTTTAAAATCAAGCAGTTTTACATTTGAATATAATAATTAAAAGTGTTTTAAAATGTATTTTTAATTGAAACTACTGTTGGTAGCTTCTTAAAAAGTCCATTATTTTTTGTATGATCTTTTCAAAAAACCCATCAAAATACAATTTTTTTTTTTGTGGCTATAGAGTGCTTTTCTTTTCTTTTCTTTTTTTTTCAAAAAACAAGTGTTTATTCTCTAAAAATAAAACATGCAAACATAGCAACCAATTTCCATTTTTCTTTTTTTTTTCCCTAGCATTTTTTTTATAGAAAGATTATCACAACAACATAGAAAAAAGGGCGAGCCTCATCACATTTATTTTCTTGTTTTCTAGCTTTTTATTTCATTTATTAATATTTAAAGTATTATTATTAAAAGGTGATTTTGTATACGTGTATATATAATTTTATATTGAAAAAAGTGTTGAACTCAAATTCAAATACAAAATATTGAAAATGTGAAGAAACAAAGCATATTATAACATGCTAAAAGTGCCTGAAATATATAAAGCATTTTACATTTACCTCACACCAATCTCCTACATCAAAAAGCATTTCAGGAAAAAAAAAAGAAAAAGAAAAAGAAAAAGAAAAGACAAAGGAGAATTAGGGGAATAAAGAACGAAAATAATAATAATATTATTAGTATAACCTCGTTTTAGGTACAAATTGAAATTCTTTACACATGATCCAAATTTGGCAACTTTTGCACCGTTTATGATTTTATTGTTATTGAATATATATATATATATCAATATTCAACCCTCTTAAAAGCTTCAAATCTAAGAGAACAAAATGACATTTTTAGAAGCTATTTAAACTAGTTTCAAATAAAAGAATATTTTAAATCATTTTTAATTACTATACACAAACGCAAAACAACTTGGTTTGAAAAAAAAACCTCAACAATAAAAAATACGGGTTGCGAAACACTTAGTTATTTTTTTGAGCTTATCCAAATAGGCTCTTAGATAGCTTATAGAAAGAGTCAATTTTGAGCTCTTTTTTTTTTTTTTTCTTTTTTCTTTCGTGCTCCTCTTTTTTTTTAAGGGCCCAACTAAACACACACACACACACACACACACACATATATATATATATATGTATGTATATAGGGTTAATTACATCTACTATCCCTCTAAAACTACGAAACTACAGTTGGTCTTCCAAAATTTTTAAATATTACGGACCCATACCCTTAGAAATTCCAAAATTACAAATACCCCCCGGGTCAGCATTTTTCGGTCATTTTTTCATAAACTTTCAATTTTACCCATAAATTTTAACTCAGGATAATTACATCGACTACCCCTCGAAAGATTAAAAACTACAATTGGTCCCCAATAAATTTTGATATTACCAAGACATACCATGAGGAATTTAAAAATTACCAATACCCCCCTGAGCAGCCGATTTTCGATCATCGTTTCATGAACTTTCAATCTTACCCCCAATTTTTAACTTTGAAAAAAATGAAAAAATAAACTGAAAAATAAATTCTTGTAAAGACCAACAAAACTTGCGGCAATTGAACCGTCACGATCTCAACTTTTCGATGGTGCCCAAATCACGATTTGATAAATTTCATAGCATTGTGGTTGGCCTGCAGTGAGCTTTCTATATCTATTAAAGTCAACTTATTTTGCTATTGTTTAGCCACCTATCAATCTCATTCTTTCCATGGTTGTCTTCGTTGATCTACCTATCGCCAGTGATCAACCCACATATTCTTACACCGATGGACTTACCTCACAACACTCGCCCCAAGTTCTATATCTGTTATTGATGTTGGTGCTCCATAAAAAAACCCACACTCTCACCGACAACCGATTTCTCACTACCACGAATCTCACATACACCCATCACAGCTACTTCCAAGCACCATCAATCTATTGCATGTACAAGGTACACTGTGTTTTTTAGAAAAAGAGGTTATCCCTTGTTTGTACACTGTATATTTATTTATATATATGAAATATTTAAGTACATATTTTTTAATTTAAGTATTTATGTATAGGGATAATTACATTTACTACCCCTCCAAAAATTAAAAACTACAATTGGTCTCCCAAAATTTTTCAATATTACCAAGACATATCATGAGAAATTTAAAAATTACTAATACTACCCCTACAACCTATTTATATTACAAAGGGTACGCATGAAAAAAAATGTATGAAAATTAGAACAAGGGTATATTTGGGTTTCCATTAAGAATTTTGCTGATGTCGACTATTTTTGACCGGCAACAAACTGACCACGTAGTATTTGTAATTTTGGAATTATTTAGGTTATGGATTGGTAATATTGAAAATTTTTAGGAGCCAATTATAGTTTCGTATCTTTAGAGGGGTAGTAGATTTAATTAACTATATATATATATATATTTTTTTTCCTCACTAATGTGTGCTTTTTAAAAAATAAATGCTTCCCGTCGTGAAAAAGGTTCATTCGAACGGGCTTTCAATAGGATATTCATTTATTGATTTATTTCTAATTATTATTTTCTGTTGGACCACTCCAACCAAATGACCCAACGGCCCAATTGGAACCCCATTAATTTCAACAAAATTTTCAAACAATTCGCCAAATCCCGCCTAAAGCATTTCACGAGAAAACGTCAAATGCGAAATTACCACAATACCTTTCCAACCCACGTATATTAATTCCTCCCATATAATTTAACGCTCCTCTCTCTCTCTCTCTCTCTCTCTCTCTCTCTCTCTCTCTTTTTCAGCTCTCCCAGCGGTTCAATAATTGCAGTTTTTAACATTTCGGCAATGGCGGATACGGCCGACACCCACCCGGAGAGTCCGCCGCCGGCAATGGCAGATACGGTCGACATCCACCCGGAGAGTTCTCCGTCAGCTCCGCCTCCGGAAATGGCGGATAAGGCCGACATCCGCTCGGAGAGTCCGCCGTCAGCTCCGCCGCCGGCACATCTGACCGAGAGCTCTGGTTCGGAAACTCCAGACCCAAAGAGTAGCGATGAAAACGGTGGTAATTTGGAGAGTTCTCCGAAACCCAGTGGTTCGTTGGGGAATAAATCCTCTAATCGGAGGATTGAGATGCTGAGGAGCTCAGAAAATCACAGTCGCCGGAGGTCGCCGAGGTTGGTTGAGAATGGTGGAGGTGAGAGCACCGTTAAGGATGTGAATTCTGCTAATTTGGATGGTTTTATGGGGAATTCTCCCCCGCTAAAAAAGCTTAAGAGTGGGAAGAAGGATGCGTTCTTTGTCGGCGAGCCAATTCCCGAGGAGGAAGCGCGGCGCCGCTGGCCTTGGCGTTATGAGGAAACTAAGGTATGAGTTGAATTTATGTGTTTTTTTGTCACTCCTGGTTCTGCAAACTGAGAATTATCTCAGGAGTGCTGCGAAATTAGTTTCATGCGGGCAACTTCGAATTTGAGATGCATGATGAGTTAGGTACAAGTGGTAATTGGGTAGCTCAAAGTTTATGATGAACGATAGTATTTGAATTGGGCGTGATTTGGCTATACCAATAGGTAAGTTGAGGCAAAAGTTGTAACTCTTTCATCTTTTAAGATGAGATTGTCCCACAATGGTTATTATGGTGATCGTCGACCACCTGAGATAGTAGAGCTATAAATTTCGGTAAACAATGTACTCAAGGTATTTAAACTAAAGATATGCTAGAGCGTACTGCATTCAAATGTAGCAAACAAGAAATGCAGGATTAGAATGAGTGAATAATGTGAGTTTTTAGGGTCTATTTACAAGTGTTGAAGAATTGTGTACGATTGGACACGATTCTTTGGAAAAGTGGCATTGTTTGGATGCATCTTTTTGTCCAATTAGCAACAATAATAGATACATGATGCTGATCACATTGATTGGATAGACATGTACGTCCGGTTAATTTTGTATACTTTAATACTTTACTATATTGTTTGTTACGTGGTGGTTGAGAGTTAGCAGTGTCACATCATTTCTTGAACTGAGAGGATGGTGAAAAGGAATTTCTTTCAAGAAGTGGAGTGTTGGCATTTATTGTCGGTACCACCTAATGTGGCCTTGGATGTTGCTTTACGCCGCCATATGTCTTAAGGAATAAAAGTTGTGTTTTTGCCATTGGCTATAGCTTTTGGCCTTTTAGTAAGCACTTTATATTAACAATTGGTATTACTATATTAGGGCGAGCTCATGGTTTTGAATCTGCTAGGTTGGTGCAAGAGGGTAGAGGGTGGGTTTATGATTCTTAGCATTTATTATCAGCATCACTATTTGATTCGAGAGAATGTAATTGATCAAGGACTAAAGCTCACCTATGGCGCATATGAGGGTGCAACCACTTCATGCTGACCGTTGCCTTAAATGGTGCTTTGTGCTGCCAAATGTATAAGAAAACAAAGTTGTGTGTGTTCAATTCAGCTATACCTTTTGGTCTTGTGGTGTGAGTGCTAGTAAATTGTCAATTTGTGAATGCCGTTGCTCACTGAACTATGTGAGAACTCGAAGTGTTGTTCTTGAAGAGTTCAAAATCTTTGTGAAAAAGAATGAAACCTGTTGCCAACTTTTGTCACCCAAGAAAAGAGTATAGAAGCATGGACGGTTTCTTTTGTTCGAAATGTATTCCAAAGGTAATAATAGATTACTTTATTAATTCATAAATATCAAAATAATTTGATCATTGTCCTTTTGTGATGTAGGGTCTACAAAATAATGGACGAATGTCAAAACATAAGTAAGTGTTACTAAGATTCATTTGTAGATTTTGTGATATACATTGGTGTTCTCATTTAATCATTGATGTTGTGACAACTTCTGTAGGATTGATGATAATGATGATGGCGACAGCGATGATGAGCTTGTTTTGAACATTAAGTGCCACTATTCTCAAGCAGAAATAGTGAAGACCATATTTGACCTTGGTGATTGTGCGTATGTTAAAGTAAGTTTTGAGTCAAACTGGTTACTTACGTGAACTTGTCGGAATTGGCTATTAATTTCAAATTTTAGTTATGATTATTAAAATACGAATATCATCTTTCCTTAGTCGACAATTTTGTTTTAGTTAATTTGCATGTCTAACTCTGGCCAAACAAAAAGCTCTTGTGGTTAAATCAAACCAGCACCCGTTTATGAGAAAAGAGTGTCATGTGCAAGGTTTGAGGCAAGAAGTCACCAGCCCATAATCTTTTTGTCTATTCTTTATTCCTTATTTCCCGAGTCTGTTGTTTACTTTCTAATGGTTTTAATTGTGTCATGGCTTCGTAAATTTTTCGTGATTTCTATGTACTCCTGTCATAGTTATGTTATGATGATGTTTGTTTGACTCTGTTACGCTTTCATTGTTATTTTTATGCATTTCCGTCATAGTTCCTCA
Organism: Petrea volubilis; assembly: GCA_026212405.1. Lineage (NCBI taxonomy): Eukaryota > Viridiplantae > Streptophyta > Magnoliopsida > Lamiales > Verbenaceae > Petrea > Petrea volubilis. The sequence continues at coordinate 23,278,436 of CM047883.1, read as the reverse complement.
TTTCCTATGATTTCTGTTATCATTTCATATGATTTCTGTTGGTATAAAATCGTGACTTACCCCTGTCATGGCCATGCTATTTTTTTTAAAATTTTTTTTAATAACTCCATCTTGATCTTGTTTGCTACCATCACAATGTGAGACAACTCATCATGATCTCTATATGCATATCAAGTTTTGTGACGATATGTTATGATCTTTCATAACTTGCAATTTTATGAGTCAAGGATGCTATTTGTTGGTTCAACCTTTTAGTATGCCCAAGTCCAACTTCAGGAGTAGGAATGAACTATTTTGATATGTGAAGGTTATAGAACGCTAGGGGAAACAAAAAATCTAAATTGTATTTCTTGCTACAAAATGTAGTTGTCTTGTATGTTAAATATTTTAATAATTGCCTAATTTTAAAGAAGAAAATACATACAGGTTAATGAACTTCAAAATTGCTTGTAATGTTAGGCAATTGAATAATTAAAAGATTAGCTCCTCTTCTAGTGAAGGCAAACTTCTAATTGCTACCATCTTTGCAGCCACTACTTACCTTTTCCTATTTTTACCTTTTTGCCTCTGAATATTTTTAGGGTCCAAAGGGAGGTTCTAATTATGTCGGCAAAATTCTAGAGTTTTTTGAGACAATAGATGGTGAATACTATTTCAGGGTTCAATGGTTTTTCAGAGCCGAAGATACGGTAAAAATAACTATATTTTGTTATTCTTTTGTGCTTTTCTTATTATTTTTTTATTGTACCTTTTTTAATTAGTGTACCTTGTCAGGTGATAAAAGATGATGGGAGATCTCATGACAAGAAACGGTTATTCTATTCTACTCTAATGAATGACAACTTATTAGATTGTATAGTTGCAAAAGTAAAAGTTGTTCAAATTGCACCAAGTGTATGTCCCAAACATTATACTTCAGCTTATAATCAGTTTCATTCTCTCCAACTACCCCTTTTGTTTTTAAGTACTAATATGTTGCTGTATTCTTCTCCGGTAGGTTAAGTTGACATCAAAATCTATTCCACCTTGTGACTTCTATTTTGATATGAAATACTCTGTGGATTACTCAACGTTCAGTGCAATTGCTACAGGTAAATTGGAAGTTTTGGTCTGGAAAGTTTGGACATAGCATCATGCTTTTTTAATAATTTGTTGTGGTTAGCTTTTTCTCTTGTGGTTTATGTCCACTACTTCTGGTAACTAGGAGGTTATTTTTGCACGCTGTTATACTAATGTTTTGAATCATCTTTAAGACTAGGTTTTTTGATGTTGTGCCAATTATTTCTTAGAAATTGTCTGGCTATCAGCTCTTTCTAACCTCCTATTTACCAATATAATCCTGTAGATAATAATTGTTTGACCTCTCTTCCTCATCCTCTGTTGACATTGACCATAAACAAAGATGGAAATGACACCAAGAGTACTACTGACGAAACGTCCAACGAAATCTGTAGATCTGAGCTAGCATTATTGGACATGTACTCTGGTTGTGGAGGAATGTCCACAGGGCTGTGCATGGGTTCTAGAGCATGCGGCGCAGATCTTGTGACGGTAATATATCAAGAAATTCAGTTTAAATTTCATGAATGTCATCTTTTCCAGAAACTAGCATTGATAATTGTTGGAAAATGACTTCCCTTCACCTATTAAAGAGATGGGCTGTTGATGCTGATGAAGCAGCATGTCAAAGCTTGAAGTTAAACCATCCAGAGACACAAGTAAGTGTGTATTTGTTTACACTTTTAAGTCTTCAATTTTGTCAGAAGTATTTTTATTTTTCAAATGTCTCCTTCTTGAACAGATTAGGAATGAATCTGCGGAGGATTTTCTTGATTTGTTGAAGGAATGGGACCGCCTCTGTGGAAAATATGGTAGCCATGAGAAGAAGGAACTTAGGTCAAGTGTAAGTAGACAAAGTGATGAAGAAAAAAGGTCCAAAACTAATGGGAAAACTTCCGTTGAATATGAAGTGGAAAAGCTAGTAGATATATGTTATGGTGATCCCACTGAAACAGGCAAGCGGGGCCTCAAGTTTAAGGTGAAATTTTACTCATAAGAGCTTGAAAACATGTATGCTTCTAGGCAAAAGCAGCATCCAGTGCATGGAGTTTTTACTTTCATAATAATATTTATCATGGACATCCTTCAGCTATCTGATGCATTTCTGGTCCATTTAAAACCAAATTCCATTGGAAGGTTTGGGCGTTCACAATAGCTGATCTAAATAAGTTCTATGCATGATAGGTAATGTAAACAAATTTGAGAACTGATAGATATTTGAATATAATGTTGATGTTACCATTTTCTTTAAGTTGAGGTGTGTGAATTTAACATGAAAAAAAGTGGGGAATATATTTTCATGAAAATTTTGTTGCACGCATGACCTAGAACTGTTTAATAACCTAGAATCCTGTACGTGGTAATAAGTGAAAGACATCATTCAGTTGAGTATTTTTCTGTGGAGTTGCTAGCACAAAGCAAACTACTTCTGTAATCCTGCGCTGAAATTAGCTGTTAACCTGGTCTGCCTAACACCTGCAGACACAAATTACCACCTTTCAGGAGCCTTATTGCTCGGCACAGTACTTTCCAGGGCTGAGGCTTTCTGTGTTTACCGGGAAGGAGAAATGGCAGCTAACGGGTAGCCTAGCATGAGAAATAAAATAGAGGAAGTCGCTACTTTTCATGCAATGTGCTTTGTCTTCTTGGAAAAGAAAACGGGAGGATTACGGAACATAATAACTGTTATAGTCCTAGTAGTTAGAAGGGACTTGGTAATATGGCTACTCAGTGTTTATACAATTTCTTTTCTAATGGCAAGCACTGAAGTTACCCAAACACTTTTTGAGCCACTTAAGCAGACATATATAGTCACTAATCTTGAATTCAACATTGCGGATCTGTGACTTCTATAGATCTGTAACTTCCCCATGTGTCAATTTGTGTCACTTGACTGCTTATATGATGTTTAGCCTCGATCATCTGAGATGCTACTTTTCGCTTAAACATGTCATGATAAGCCTTTAGATGTTTCATTCCACCTTTACTTCCTCTTAGGTGCGTTGGGTTGGATATGGCCCAAGTGACGATACATGGGAGCCAATTGAGGGCTTGAGGTATGTTGTGTCAGATAAAATCTACATTTTCAACTTATCAAGTGACAATTATCTTGCTGATAATTTTCTTCTACTCTCTTTAGCAATTGTCAAGAGCGCATACGAGATTTCATACTAAAGGGAATGAAAGCTAAAATACTGCCACGTCCGGTACGTTTGATCTGTTAATCTGGCATACTTAACTGCCGCAGCCCTCATGTTTGATCTCTTTATGTAGAACACACATGTTGTATACTAGGAAAAAAAATTACTTTCTGCTTGTAGATGTATTTGATGTTAAATATTCTTAGGCTAAAGACATGCATGGAGCATTTCTAATAATCTTTTCATGTTAGAAAATAATCACAAAAAACTTAAAATAATAGAAGATGAGACAACTAGAAAATATTGGATGTAAGAGAGGCCAGAAAATGACAGTAAAAAGGTATAGAGTTTGTCGCCACATGGGTGGATAAGAAATGTGGGTGGAAGCTATCGTATGGGGTTGCCTCAGATATGTGAATGAAACCACTGTTCTGATGAAACTATTCTAACTTGAAATATCAAGAATTATATAATGACAATGTGCTGCAATATAACGATTTCATTAATTTTCCCTCCACATTTTATCAATTTATCACAGGGAGATGTTGATGTCATTTGTGGTGGTCCTCCATGCCAAGGAATTAGTGGCTACAACCGGTTCAGAAATGTTGATTCTCCTCTTGATGATGAAAGGAATCACCAAATTGTAATTTTCATGGATATTATTGATTTCTTAAGGCCAAAGTTTGTTCTAATGGAAAACGTAATTGACATTGTGAGGTTTGCCAACGGCTGTCTAGGAAGATACGCCATAAGCCGTTTGGTTCGTATGCGTTACCAAGCAAGGCTTGGGATTATGGCTGCTGGTTGCTATGGCCTTCCTCAATTTCGATTACGTGTTTTCTTATGGGGTGCTCATCCTCTTGAGGTAAATACCCTTGGTCCTTGTCCTCAATTTCTGTATAACTTGGTGATACTTTAGCAGAATGATATCATATTAGTCCGTTGTTTGTCTTCTAGTTCACTTACAAGTAAAACAAAGTTATATGCTCTACTCCATGCTGCTTTCTTCTCCCTATTTTGTTGTTCTTGTTGATTATCCACTTCATTGTGCATCTAAACATGATTTTACATTAAAATGTCCTTCATTGTGATATTACGTTATCTTCATTCCTGTCAGGTATTGCCCCAGTTCCCCCTTCCAACACATGATGTGGTAATCCAGTATGGATTTCCTAGTGATTTTGAGGTGCTTGACGTTTTTCTTATGGTACTGTGGTTAACCATTAAATTTCTATTGCTAATCTAATTCCATCTTGCAGCGTAATGTCGTTGCTTATGACGAAGGACAATCTCGGGACCTAGAAAAAATCATTGTCCTCAGTGATGCTATTTCTGATCTTCCTCCTGTACTTCTCCTCTATTTGATACTTTGATCTAGTTCTTTAATTACACAGTTTGATTCATATTTCATTTCTATTTGAAGGTTGCTAATGATGAGAAGTCTGACAAGATGTCATACAAAAGTGCACCTGAAACTGAGTTTCAAAAGTACATAAGAGCATCTAAATGTGGTAGGACATCTCATCATAGACCTTAATTGACACTGTCACGTAGTCTGTGCTGCCTATCACTTCCCTTGCATGAGAAAAAAATTGTATCATCCAACATTTATGTTGTATGATACACAAGTTTCATTAATCTTTTTGTCCTTAACTCCATTGCATGTCGTCCTCCAAAAACACTTGGCTGAATGAACTTTTCCATTTACCGAGTCCTTTATGTTCACATGATTGAGTGTTTGCTCAAGCTTTTTAAATATAATGTTAATGTGGAGATGCATAAATGCTTTGTCTTGTGCTTGCCTATTTAACATAAGTGTTGCACTTTACATTTGCATTTTAGTACATAAGAAAAGACTCTGGAAGTACTGCTTGTCAAAACCAGAGTTTGGTTATCAATAACGTGCAGAGGATTGGCTTGGGTTTTGGTTTTTGACAAGGTTCAATACTTCTGTTGAATAGCCAATCAGAAGGAGCTTGGTTTATTTACCTATCAACTATTAAGGCGATAACCAACATATCTGTTTGGTTTGCCGATCCACAAAAAAGAATTGTTACTAATACGTCTTCAATGCATCATCAGCTTTTGCATGAGCAACAGCATGGCATTTTTATGGAATCAACCTATATAGACATGGCGGACAGTTTTTTGAGTCAACTTGAGATGAAGTTTTGGAAGATTTACTGATTTTAGGTTCACTTCGTCACTTGTATGATATTTTGGTTGTCAAAGACGGCATGGCAATGCTGGATTTGATCCCAGTTGTAGGACAGGGTGAATAAATAATTAGAAATCAGCAATTGAGAGAGTCAAAACTTGTGAATGAGAACTTCGTTCTCCTATTTTGTCCAATGTTGGGATTTGGGGGTGGGTGAGAGTAACAAGATTTATCACATTTTTAAGTGCACAGATTTGGATTAACTTCTTTTTCCATGTTTCTCTAGATATGACGGGCTCACCTTCCTGCGGCAAAAACATGCCCAAGAATCCTGTTCTCTATGATCATCGGCCTTATTGTTTAAATGATGATGACTACATGCGTGTTTGTAAAATACCAAAAAGAAAGGTTAGTTCACCGAGACTTTCAGCAATATAGTAGGCTTCTGGTGTTGATTCTCAACTTCACTCCACAGGGAGCAAATTTTAGAGACCTCCCAGGCATTGTTATTGGACCTGGCAATGTGGTCCGACGAGCAGAAGATCAAAATTTGATGCCATCAGGAAGGCCATGGGTAATATTCAACTAGTACTTCAGGGAACTCGCTCCATTATTTTCTAAAATTTTTCTGATGTAAATATCTATTCTTATTGTGTTAAATATAGTTACATTTCTATTTAATAAGTGGCATACTTATTGATTGAACTCACGTTGTGAAAACTCTTTGTATTGGAGATTTGATAATTTATTGGTCACTCATATTTAAAACTAGCGTGGGGGGCTCCATTATTATGGCATTTTGGGATGAGTGTGATTTAACTTGCTCTTGCGCATGGTTCTTGCCATCATCAGGTGCCTGATTATGCTCTTAACTTCCGCGATGGAAGGTCCAAAAAGTAAGCTCACTTAACATAAAAGCACTTTAGAAACAGTTTGTGTTTTGTTAGCATACCACTGAGGTCCTTTATTGTTCAACTGAAAAATGCAGACCATTCGGACGATTGTGGTGGGATGAAACTGTGCCCACAGTCCTCTGTTTTCCAGATTCTCACACGCGGGTTAGCATCTTTAACCTTTCTTCTTTCATTTGTTTTCAAGCTGATTTCTGTATCGTTTTCCCCCTCTCTCCAGGCAGTCTTACACCCTGAACAAGACAGGCTCCTCACTGTACGCGAATGTGCAAGATTACAAGGCTTTCATGATCACTACATGTTCTGTGGAAACATCAAAGACAGGCAAGTAATTCATATGGGTTTCCACTATCTGGCATTATGAAAAACCATACTTACGGCAAAGTGGAGATCTTGTATTTGCTACCTTGGGGAATATCGGGAGGGCTGTATTAAGAAATTTCGAAAAAAAAAATCTAACCCTGTTGGCATCAGTGCATATACTTCTATGAATCATCATCATCATTAGGGATTGGGGAACCTATGTTTGAATCTAGGACCTCTCCCATAATAGACGACGGCTTATGAAAGAGTTCTGTTTATGAATCCAGTATTGTGGAACATTCGGTAACTGTCTCTACGCCGTGATGCTGCTCTCTCTCTCTCTCTCTAACAGATACCGTCAAGTGGGGAATGCGGTAGCTGTTTCAGTTGGACGGGCGCTGGGATATTCGTTGGGAATGGCGATGCAGAAGAAGCTGAGTGGACATGAACACCTCATGACTCTTCCTCCAAAGTTCTCTCATTCTACAACTGCTGACTTGCAATCTCTACTTAACAAGATTGAGGAGTAAATTTATTGTTTATTCTTGTACTGTATATTAGACAGGGAGAGATGATTGTTCTCTCCAAGAACTTATTTCCATATTTGTGAGAAATGAGTGCTAGAAATAATTGATTTGCTGTATTAATATTCTTAGGTCATTCTATAGTAGATTGGCCTGTGTTATTGCATGTTCAATGTTGTATTATTAGGAGAAAATGTTTTATCCCTCTGATTCCAAACACATTGTAAGAACCAAATCATTTGCTGTAATAACATTCTTAGGTCATTCGATAATAAATTTATTGTGTTATTTTCCTTATTTTATTTTATCATAGGGTCTTTTTTTTTTTTTTTTTTTTTTAAAATCATAGAAGAGGTGATGCCAATTCAATCAAAAAACGATAGTTGTTCTTACGAGATATCCTATTACTTATTACAACTTTGTGAAGAATTTGAAAATGATTAGCTATATTTATTTGAAATAATTCTTTCTAATTTTGATATTTCCCAACTCAAATTAGTGCAATTATGATGAATTCTTTTTTCTTTCATTTGATAATTCAATTTATAATGTATTCTATTAATCACAAATTTAACAATTCTCGATGCATTGTTTGATGAGAGAGGTGTTACAGAAGCGGGCTAGATGAAGCTTTGTCCAAAGCAAAACCAGACTAATGTAATTCGATCCGGACGTTTTTGGGATGTTGCTAATAACCAACAAATGACAAATGTTTTTTTTTTAAAATGTTTTTGGTATTGATTCTATTTCAATAGGAAATTGATGACTCGATCCACCTATATATCTTGTTTTTATTACTAAATCAAAAATTACTCCACATATTGCTTAACGTAAAATAGATAGTATTGTGGATAATTTGGAATTGGACTCGACTCTAATATTATTATATTTAAAATTAGAATCTTTTTAATAATCAATGATTGGTTCAAAATTTGATGATTTCTTGAAATATCAAATGTGGAATCTAAACGAATCAAATCCCATATTATATAATTTATATAATTTATATAATATTAATTGAATTTAAGTTCCCTAAATTTTGTGATTGGTTGTAAAATTCAAAAATCATATCAAATAAATTAAAATTCGACTTTTAATGTTTAGATTTTCAATAAATAAGTGTTTTCTTTCAATTTTTTTTCTTTTTTTGGATTATATTAATGATGCCCAGATTTCTGTAACTGTATTTACTATCTTAGCCCTACGATTAACCAAAACTCTCGGCAATATGGCAGGGCTATTTCGTCAAATCAAATCTCAACGGCTCTCTTGAGAACATAGCCGTTAACTTCTTTCCAATCCCAGCCAAAAAAATGAAAAAATAAAAAATTCACGCACAATTCGCAGAAAAAAACCCTAATCGCAGAATTACATGAATATATAAGACTCTCAATTGAGCCCAATTTTCCAGAAAACAATCATCATCATCTCTTTGAGCCAACAATCTCTCTCTCACGCCGCGAAATTTGAATTTATTGCTTTGCGTGATCGTTTGTTTAGTTCAATTTAATTTGTTTGGTTCAATTTAACTCAAATCTTGGGTTGTTTATCTAACCGATTCTTGTTTTGCAGGATTATGTGATTGTTTAGTTCAATATAATTTGTTTGGTTCAATTTAACGCACTCTTGGGTTTTTTTTTTATTAAACTGATTCTTTGTTTTGCGGGCTTTTTTTTCCATTTTCTTTTTGCAGGGAATATAATTTTTGACTCTGTGTTGAATCACTGTCATATACAGTAGTATATAATTCATACATACACAATTTTTTTGTATTTTCTTTTTGCTCTTCAGTGTTCCTCTTGCCTTTTTCTTTGTTTTTTTTTATTCTGTGCTAACGTGATGGAAACAGGAATGATTAACTCGTCTGCATCTTCGAACAAGTCGCAATCGCGATGCCCACTTCAAGAACAGCTTCTGCAAAGAAGAAACTCTCGGGAAAACGTATGTTTTATGTAATTACATATGTTAAAGATCAATAGAAATGTACATATAGTTTTATGTGTCTTTTCTTGTCATTTTTTTTTATGATTAGTGTTTGTGTATATGCATATAGTGTCAGGATACCATTATATTCCAATTACCATCTTGGTTGAGGGAAGAAAAAAGAAAATAAGAATTTTCTATTAAAATATGATTTATATCTCCATTCTGCTTTGAGATAGATGGGTTTATGTCAGATAATAGGAGGAGTTCATTAACTAATAAATTTTGGATTTCGCTTTTTGATATGGTTTTATCAGCTTAGATTTCGTCAGTGATTAGAAGATTTTTTCTGTGTTTTTGAATATGAATTCTTGTGTTGGTTAATGATTCTTGTTTCTTATATTTTGCTGATGTTCGTGTCCTGGTTGTCTACAGTTGGATCGTTTCATACCTAACAGATCAGCAATTGATTTCGATTATGCGCATTACATGCTTACAGAAGGTAAGAAAGGTAAGGAAAATCCAGCCATGAGCTCTTCTCCGTCCAGGGAAGCATACAGGAAGCAGCTTGCCGAGACCTTCAACATGAACAGGACCAGGATTCTTGCTTTCAAGAATAAGCCACCTACCCTGGTAGAGGCCATTCCAAATGACTTTACATCAGCTGCTCACCAAGTAAAACCCGCCAAACCACGCAGGCACATTCCCCAGGTTGGTGCCATTTTTCGTTCTCTATCTATTTAAAATAGAAAAATGTTATTTTGAGCTTGTTTGAACGTTTAGAATGTTGTAAAATATCGAATTGTTGACACCGTTGGATGTCTTTATGCAGACTTCAGAGAGGACATTAGATGCTCCTGACCTTATGGATGATTACTATTTGAACTTGCTAGATTGGGGCAGCAGCAATGTTCTTTCTATTGCTCTTGGAAACACAGTGTATTTGTGGGATGCTTCTGATGGGAGTACCTCAGAACTTGTTACTATTGATGAAGAAAGTGGACCGGTTACCAGTGTCAAATGGGCTCCTGATGGAAAGCATATTGCTCTTGGTCTAAACAACTCTGAGGTCCAGCTATGGGACTCCACAGCTAACAGACTGGTGAGAACCTTTAATGTTTATATCTTGTCAATTTGAAACCTAAGAACTGCTTCATGATCCGTTGATAAATCTAAAACGTGTTCCGAGCAGGGTTCATATATAATGCCCTCTATTGGTTATCAATACATAACATTAACCCCTTAATACATAAATATTACACATACTTCCACGTAATCAAGGGAAAAAAGGTCAAATTCCACAATCGTTCCTTGATGAACAAAGATTAGAAGGTCAAATTACTGAGGAGCATTTTGTCTTTTCATGCATTCTGTTGGGGATTATAGTAATTTTGGAACAAGAGGCAATGCAGAAACCTTAGGGGGGGGGGGGGGGGTAGTTGCAGATTTTTACCCATTCTTCATTTCTCTGTTGATTCATTTATGCTGACTCTCTTGTTTCTGCAGCTGAGAACCTTGAGAGGCGGCCACGCATCCAGAGTCGGTGCAATGGACTGGAACAATCACATCTTGACCACTGGAGGAATGGACGCCCGGATCGTTAACAACGATGTCAGGGTGAGGTCGCACATTGTTGAAACTTATCGAGGACATCAACAAGAAGTTTGTGGGCTTAAGTGGTCGGCCTCAGGCCAGCAGTTGGCTAGCGGCGGAAACGACAATCTCCTCCATATATGGGATAGATCTGTGGCTTCATCAAATGCTCCAACACAGTGGCTTCACAGGCTTGAGGATCACACAGCTGCCGTTAAAGCACTTGCATGGTGTCCATTTCAGGGCAACTTACTGGCCTCGGGTGGAGGCGGTGGTGACAGGTGCATAAAATTCTGGAACACACACACGGGTGCGTGTTTGAACTCGGTAGACACAGGCTCACAGGTCTGTGCTCTTCTGTGGAACAAGCATGAGCGTGAACTGCTTAGCTCTCACGGATTCACTCAGAATCAGCTCACGCTGTGGAAGTACCCATCTATGGTGAAGATAGCAGAGCTCACTGGTCATACATCAAGAGTTCTTTTTATGGCCCAGGTACTGATAATATCACATGAAAATTTGAATCCTGCAGCCTTTATCTCCATTAAGTGTCCCTGATTTGTTTCTTTGTGTTGTATAATCCAGAGCCCAGATGGATGCACAGTTGCATCTGCAGCCGCGGATGAAACTCTTCGGTTCTGGAATGTTTTTGGAACTCCTGAAGTGGCTAAGCCTGCGCCTAAGACGACTGCAACAGAACCTTTTGCTCACTTGAACCGCATTAGATAATTGGCGGCTGTGTGTGTATATTCCGAAGTGAAACCTTATCTAGTGATGGATGGTCCATACCTAGCATTCCGAAGTGAAACCTTATCTAGTGATGGATGGTCCATACCTAGTGCATTCCGAAGTGAAACCTATCAAGTGATTAAGGTAATGAAATAGAACATAGATAAGTGATTTCATTGCACAGGTTTCGTGTTTCTGATTTTGCATTGTTTTTCCTCGAGCTAGTCTTTTTCTAAAATTTTCATGTCTGACAGGAAGTTTTCTGGGAGGACTGACGAGCGACAGAAAGCTTCATCTCAGCAAGTTTTTAACACTTGTAGTGTTTTCTTTTCATGAAAGATTACAAGTTTTTTTTTAACACTTGTATATTGCAAGTTTTTTAAACACTTGTAGGTTTTTCTCTTCATGTAAGATTTTGCATACTTTTCTAACTGTAGCCGAAACGTATATTTTTTGTACATCAAGGCTGTTTTGTAGGGAGGCTCCTTAAATTCCAAAGTTGCTAGAAGTCACAGATTAGTGACAAATCATCTCTAAAATGTGCATATATATAGTTGTTTATAATGCAGAAAAATTTTCACTTCCTCTCTCTGTGCTCCCCTTCAGTTTGCATTCTCACACAACTCCCTTTTAGTGTAGTAAAAGCATTTTGGAGTAGCAGACAATAGAAAAGGACTCCCAACGATAGACTAACTACTAATGCAAAAAAATTAAATGATTTCACTTTCAGTCACCATTAGAGTAGCAGACAAGATAAAAAGAATCTAATGGTCGCTCTTGCAAAAAATGGCTATAATAATATAATACACAAGTGCCAATTTTCATAGAGTTAAAAGGCATGAATCAATCAGAAACTCAATGTCAAAACTCAAAATCGTTCTAAATAAATCGTTCTAAAAGTGTGAAAAAAACAGAGAACAATCTTTAACAAGAGAAGTATTTGAATTAGTATTAACAGTAGGACAACAAACAGAGTAGCTATTTGCATACTTCACACCACCAGTAGAATCATCTAAACACTATAAACCTACCATAACCCCGTTTCGAACCCAGCGACAAAATAACGGTTATGCGAACTGTTGTCGCCTCATGTAAGTATCTTCGTGCACGAAAACGGGACCCTGCGACGCCACATTCTGTGGAGGAGGAGGTTGAGGAAATTGAGGTTGTCCCATAGCGATGCCGCCTTGAGATGGAGGAGGAACAACAGATGCAGCAGCCCACGGATCGTTTCTGTTCTTTTCTTTGGTCAAGGTGAGATAATAGACAATCCCAAGAACGACGCTGGCGAGCGACAACACAGCAGCTCCGGAAAAAACGCCCGGTTTCACGACGTAGCAGTAATAATTTCCAAAGTACAAGCTCTCTTCGCCGTGCTGATCGTTCAGAGCTGCGCCCGTTAGCAAGAGAAGAAATGCTATAACGAATGTAAACCTGCGAAATTATGCCATTATATCGAACTTTTTATAGATAGCAATTTATTACAAAAAAAGAGAACAAGAAAAATGGCTTCTTAAGAAGCAAATAGTCATGTAATTGTAGACTGAATTGGCATGGGTATATGTGCAAGAAATGTCCAATCCAGAAGGTTCGTTTCTGTTAGAAATATTAAATACTTTTCTTCTATAATAGCTTAAGCTTATATAAAGAGTGGTCATTCAATATGACATCAGGGTTGTGCCAAATAGGGTCTTCACTCGACCAAACTCGAGAAGGAGGTAGAAAAATCGAGCAAGCATGAAAAATTGTAACTTCTGATGCATGAAGATGAGAGTGTTTATAAGTTATTCGACAAGAAATCAGTTACCATGAGACACCCTTATATCGACTTCTTCTATTCATACCCAAAAATGTTAAAAAAGCAGATCAAAATGTTTGGTTGAAAGAAAAATCAAACATAATGCACCTAGCCACAAGGTTAAACACGAAAATTAGATAGAAATGAAATGTTTAATTACTTACCAGGAAACAACAAAACAGACAAGTGCTAGAGTCCAATTAGAGTTCGATTGATGCGGACCTCTTCTACAGCAAATGCATCCAGTCGCAACGTTGATGATAATTTGAGCAATCATGAGAGCAACAGCTGCAGTTAATCCAAGACCCAAGGCAGGACTTCTTGGATATATGCATTCCGTAGCAGAGGGAAATTGGACTTGGTCGCCCTGCATAACAACGAGCCATCAAATCATACCCGCATCAAAAATCGAAACAAGAAAAAGTTATGCCCAACTGAAACTAGCAACACCCAACAATGCATAAATCATGTTTCAAAACCGTCCAAACTATACTCATTTCGACACTTCGCCAACTAAACCTTTTTGTGTGTGTGTGTGTGTGTGTGTGTGTGTTCTTTGTTGTTGTCGTTGCTGTAGGATTTGGTTACATTTTCCCACCCGGACTTGATATACTTTGCATTTAACCTTATATTCACGTATTCACAGACCTGCACAAGGGTAATATTACAGGAACACAAAGTTACACTGGTCATCTAAGCTTCACGAAGTTAGCACTTAATTTTGCAGTCCAATTTTTCTGGTGGATGGCTAAGTGTAACAAGAAACAATTTAATGGAAAGTGCAAAAACGGGCAGCAAACGCCATGGATGAGTACATTAGAGGCACATTACGAATAGGCCCCATGTGCCATCACACTAAATTGGATAATTTCCTAGGTTCCCACTTACTAGTTCAACTGTTCACAATCTCACAATTTCAAGGTGCTTCATATCTTAAATTACCAAGAGCTGAACTAACAGATTCTGAAAATGAGAAGCATGGTTGGCCAATAAGTAAGAAAATGAAAGTTGTAGATGCTACACCTGAGATTAGCCCTATAAACACATACACACACACACACACACACACATTCATCCAACATAAACCGACATAGATAACCGTCTTATTCTGCAAACGAGGTCACATGGAAAAACCTTAATCCTAAAATATTCACCACACAAAAACAGAACAAATTGAAAATTCATATTCTCAGCAAAAAGTAGGTGCTCTATTCAAATAAGTAAGAAAACAATTAAACCTGTGGACCTGATGCTAGTGATGCTAAACATTTTCTTAAACATACCCATCAAAAATTCATTTTTTAAGGAGATCAAAAGAACCCACCTGAATCAGCTAAGCATTCTTTAATTCTATAACCTAAAACCACCCACACACACACACACACAGAGCAAAAGAACAAGAAGTTCTTCAAAACAAACAAAACAACACATAGAATATCTAGATACAAAGAACAGAGGAAATTCAGATAGAATCATTATATATATATATATATATATATATATATAGACACACACACACACACACACACACACACCTTAATCCTCTTAGCTTCAGCAGCAAAGCCTGTAACAGCAGATAGCAGCCCTAGAAAGCCCACAACACAGCAGACTACAATCACCCTTCTCTCCATTTCCTCCTCCTCTCTCTAGAAATCTCTGCTTTCTCTCTCTAAAGGGTTGCTCAGAATTATTGATTTGAGTTTGTTGAGGAGAAGTGTGAGAACTAAGCAAAATAGAATGATTTTTTTTTATATATTTATTTCTGAATATATTCCGACTGCATTTTCAGATAGAGACTGAGCAGTTTTTAAAGTGTTTTGTTGTGTTGCCTAACTATACAGAAGCTGACCCTTAGGCTTCTTGATTATCTGAAAAGGGCAAAATTGAAAATCTAACTAACTTGACTTCTTGCTTTTTTTATTTTACTATATATATATATATGTATATATATATATCAAGTTGTCAGCGATAAGTGTCTAATCAGTGTGTATGTAAAATAAAAAAAATAAAATATAATTTAATTATTTGCTAAATTTTATTGTATAGGATATAAATTTTTATTACAAGAATTATAAAAATTGAAATAAGTCTTAATTATATAATTAAAAATAAATAAAAAAGATAAAATATAGGATTAGGTTGATCAATAATAGAGAAAAAAAAAAGATAAAAGGCGCATTGCAATATGTGAGAGGAATTGTAGTTTATAAGCTTATCAAGTCTTTAGACTTCTTCCGATATAATACAAGTATGATATCACTATATAAATATTTATAAAAATTCAAATAAGACTTAATTTTATGATTAAAAATATAAGAAAGTAAAAATATAGAATCATATTGAATAGAGAGAGAGAGAGAGAGAGAGAAGATGGGGGAAAAAATTTGTTGAGTAATTAAAAAGGCAGAAGAAAGAGGTGAGATTAAATAGCAATGCAGGGTGGAAATTAAAATCCAATCAAAAATATGAAGAAAATATTAAAGGGTGTTAGTGCTTTATAAAAGAATAGAAATTTTGCGTTTCACTTGAATTCTATATTAAATTGAAAATAATGTTTAAGATATATTTGATTATTGAAAATTTATTTGAACTTTTTTATTTATTAAGTCCATCTTGAATTTAAAACAAGAAATATATTTTAAAATTCGAATTAAAAATACTAACAAATTGAATTTGAACAAATTTTATTATGGATATATCAAATCAAAATTCCAATTTTTTTCTACCCCAAACTAAGGGTGGGCATTTAAATTGGGTAAATCGGATCCCAGTCCGATGCGATCGGTTTGGGTATTTTAGGATAGGTAATTCGGTTTAAAAATCGGACTCGAGTTATCCCAAATTCGACTAATTTAAATACGGTTCGGATTTCGGATTTTATTTTTCCACCCAACAAATCCGATCGGATACCCAACCAAAAATTTTCAAATAAAAAGGAAATAAAAAATATATAGAAGTTATGTTTATATAAAATCCTACTTCTACAGTCATACTTTCTAAGACATAAGTTTTTGTCTTTTAAATCCTACTTCAACTAAAAGACGAGTTTTTACCTTTTAAACTCCTACTTTTGTTGAGAGAAGAGTTTTACCTTTTAAAATCAAAAACTTGTACATATGGGGGTGGACATTTGGATCGGGTGTTTTGTCTTTTGTAGCTAATGTCAATATGATATTAGTGTTAAATAGTTTAATGAAATTATAATAATATTTTATAATTAATAATTGCAAGCATTTTAACTTTATTTTTCAATATCTAAGTGTGAATTACATTTATGAGCTTGTGAAAAAAATGTTACTTTAAAAAAAATAATAATTAGATTTTCATTGCCACATTGATACAATTAACAAAATTTATTTTTATTAAAATCCGAATCCAATTGGATGTCTGATTAATCTGGTAGTTATATAATTCGGGTCGAATTTGTGTAGGAATTTAAACTATCAAATATATCAAGTGCCCAATCCACAAAATTCAAATCCTCATTTATCCGGCCCAACGCCCACCCCTACCCCTACCCCAAACCGTGATATATTGAGACATCTTTTTTACTTTTTCTATAGCACCACATTTTAAAAAGGTACCTCTTTTTTTCCTTGTCACTTTATTCTGAAACTATTTATTCTATTATTGTTTGGCAAGCATCAACCCATCTCTTGGACAATTAATTTAACATAAATTATTGTGAAATCACATCAAATCATGGATTTAATTATAGCTTAAAACCGTTTCTTATTTTAATTTAATTGATCAAAATCAAATCTATTTTTCTCCTCTTAAGAGTTTCAAGACCATGTTTGGATATTGAAGTTTATTAAACCCTAATGAATTATTTATTTAGATCATATTTTTAATAGCCCTTGTCTGAGTTGTCTATCTCCTATGTATTCTACAAATTATAAATAATTGAAAGATATAGCATTAATGTCACTTATAGCCCTTAAAGTTTCAATCGTCGCATTTTAATTCTTTATATTGTAAATAAGTAACATTTTAGTTATTTTGATAAAATTTTCAGCTAGATTTCAACATACAAACTCTTATATGAAGAGCATTTTAGTTAATTTTCACCTAACAACTCTTTTTTTTTTTTGAAGAAAATTTAAACAAAAAGTGACGGAAGTTTTTTCCTGGCGAAATTTAGTCGGGATATTAATCAAAAGAACCACAGTGTTAGATTTATGACATAACGGACCAAGTTGTAACGGTTTAAACTTTGTGGACGAAAATGACTCCAACATTAAATTTCTGATACCATTAATGATAGTAACTCAAAGATACACATTGCACAATAATTTAAGTAATTTTATGAAATGGAAGTGCTCAGAAGCCCATAATTCTTGGACATAAATTAATAACTAAAAAAAACATTATATTGCTTGTAATTTAAACTTTTAGATGAAACAAACGTAGTCAGAAGCCCATAATTATCGAACTTTCCAACTCTTTTCAAGTGTTAAACAAAGGTACAACATCTTATACAATGTTAGGAGGGAAAAAATAACAGTAGAAAATCAGCAAATTTTTTTTTTCCCCATTTTGTATATTTTTACTGAAGACCATAAACTAACAATGCTCCAACACCACCAATCCCAGCTATGAGGCCAATGATGACTCCAATTGGAGGCAACCCTCCTCCAACTGCCTTTCCCGTGTTAACATCATATCTTGCAAACCTCTTCTTTGGAGCTCTGCACTGCGGGCACGTATAGTCGTCCGGCTGCATTCCAGTAAAGAAAGCAACGAAAACTGTCTGTTTTAGATAATCGACGCGCTACTAAGTGGATTATAATCAAGATACAAGGGCAATGTGCTGCTCAGATAATCGATATGCTACTAATTTGCAATGAGTGCATTTTGTCACAGACTTGTTCATTCATCAACAAGCTAGCATCACTGGTTAAGTCAGCCTCTGTTAAGTTTTCATGCATTTTGTCACGCGCTTGTTCATCAACAAGCTAGCATAACTAGCATAACTAGTTTAAGTCAGCCTCTGTTAAGTTTTCATGCATTTTGTCACGCGCTTGTTCATCAACAAGCTAGCATAACTAGTTTAAGTCAGCCTCTATCAAGTTTTCGTGTTTATATGTGAGAAATGCCTAGGAAGTCTATGACCAAAGAAAGAATGCTCAAAACAAGATTCTGAACAAAACGGGGCAAGTTGGGAACTTGAGCTTGTTGGAGGAACAAGTCCGTGACAATGTGCTCCAGTCAATAGTTTAGCTACGCGTTCAAGATTTGGTGACCACAAGAATAAAAGTTGTTGGAGATTGAATATCCTATGGTGACTGGAATCATGTTTATTCAGCTTGTGGGTGTGTGATGGTGGGCAACAAAGTAACACATATACCTTTCTTAGCCAAAAGAAAGGTCTAGGATAGATTCTTGAAAATGAGATTATTTTTATTGAAACAATCCAAACATCGAAGCACCAAAAGACCCGCCCTTCAGGCCCAAAAGGGTGTAAACAAGTACCAACAACTATAAACTAATACACCAATGAGCTTTTGCTTACACGTTTAAACAAACTTTCTCTATTTGGTGAGTACTAGAATCTCAAGTTTAATGTGTTGTTACAGTAAAGGAGAAAAGGAAATCTTACTTGCTCATCAAAGGGTTTCTGCAGGGTGTATATGTAACCACAATCAAGGCATATGTGAGTAGCACGGGCCTGAAAAGACATTTTTAAGCATTTGAGCATATATACGTATAATTAACAGAATACACACACAAGTAGAAAAAGCAGTGAGATGCCGTAGGGCTTGCCTTTTGAGCCTCGGTTAGTTTTCTCCCAAAGGCAGGGGGAGCCGGGCGTTTTGTTAGCCTTTTGACATCCACATCTACGCCTCTGCACGACAAGATGATCGAAAGATTACGAACCAAAATAGTGCATTTCATTCTATAAACATGTCAAACAGACTGCTTAACTAAAAAATGAGTGAATCTTACATGCAAGAAAAAACAAGCTGAAATGTTTAAATAATTTCTATGGCACAATTTACTTGTGTGCATTCACCAAGAAAAAATGTTCTAACGCCTATATATATGTATGGAGTGAGAGAGAGAGAGAGAAAGAGAGAGAGAGAGAGAAGCGATTGACCTGCTAACAACAAAGTATACAGAATCAGGCTTAGCCTGAACGGCTGTTTTTGTGAAGCCAAGCTTATCTGCTGGCCAAAGTTCATCTCCAAAGAAGCTGCTGGTGTAGAGTACCTGATCCCCCGCCTTGAGCCCTGCTTTTGCAGCATTGCCACCACTTGCCACCGCCTGAAAATCACATTAAACTTTTCAAAATATTATTGTAACCATACTCAAGTCCATAGTCAAATACGAACAACCTATACTCTTCTTGCACGAAATCATATTATACATACATCCCCTCTAAACATGACAAGATTTATCATTTATGTTTTGCAAAAGTTTAAAACATTGAATTGTTTCGCTCCATCCTGACTAGAAAGCTGAAATTTGATTTGTGACTTCTCAAAAAATTGTTGTAACCATACATAATCCTGGCCAAATAAACATAACATATCCTTTGTGGTGTAGTACCTATACTTTCCTAACTAAAAATAGTAGAATCAAGAGTGGAGTGAGGAGGAAGGCTGATACGGGCAGTCGTTGTCTCAAATCTATATTGTCATATTATACATACATTTGTACACACACACACACACAAGCACGGGTGCGAGCGCGCGTGCACACACACACATATATATAGATATGTACTTACAGTGATGACCACTCCACCACCTTGCTTTTGGCCCAAAGTCAAGCCCAATGGCTTGTCAACTTCAACTTCAATATTCTTTGCAGCACCAGCAGTTCTTGCAGTGATCTCGAGACCCTTTTTTTCTACACTTTTAACACTGCTAATGCTCTCAGCGACCAAAGAATTGAACACAGCCCTTTTGGCGTCTTGAAGTGACAGCCCTTGGAAATTGGTTTTCTATCAATTTTCACATACACAAAAAAAAACCAATAACCATTACAAAATTACAAGACATCAACAAGAAGAGACAAATACAAAGAATTTCAAGAAATGGTACCTGAAACTGAGGAGCTAAGTAATTTGAGTTGGTTTTGAGAGAGGGGTTTCTGCTGAAGGCAACTGTGCAGGAAGAGGATGAACCAGCAGCCATAGCCGATGACATCTGTGTGTGCAGTGTGTGTAAGTACGTGTGTTTGTGTGTGTTTTGATACACTAAAAATTGTTAGTTGGAGAGATTTTAGTGGCTTGGATTGGATGTCTGGATATAGCTTATCAGAGCCACACGCCCTTTCGAAATCAGAGGACTAAACTGACCACAAGAAATGAGTACACTTAACATAGTTCTTGCCCTCAATGTTATTTATCCACCTTGGAATTTAAATTTACACTGATTTTTTTTTTCTTTTTCAGTATCATAAAGGGCTAATGGGATCTTAAAGATTTTCTCAATTTTACAACAAAGAAATTAAATTATTAAAAAAAGAAAGAAAATGAAAAAGTTAATTGTATGTAATTGTGAGAAAAGAATATTCGTATAAGGGAAAAATATCGAAAGTTGAACTATGGAAGTGGGCTTCCAAAAATAACTAATTAGGATTGGGCTTTTATGTTCAAACTGCAGTATAACAGATGCCCAAAATTTTCAAGCCCTCGAGTGTTGGGTAGTGACTGGACATCTTAGGGAGCGTTTGGTGGAGAGAGAGAGAGAGAGAGAGAGAGAGAGAGAGAGGAAGAAGAAGAAGAGCATCCAACCTATTTTTAGTATTTTTGCAATTTTTTTCAAATTCTTTCTTGGAGAACTCAAATATAAAAATTAACTTTTTTTTTCTCTCAATATTATTTTCAAATACTAGCAAGATTTAGAGTCCGTTTGAATGTAACTTTTTTTTAAAGAGGAGCAGTTATTTTTTAAAAATGCACTTCAGTGAAAAATTTATATTTGGATGGACTTTTTAAGAGATTGATAAAAATTAAGAGTTAAACATGTCACAATTAAATTAAATTAAATGGGAAACCAGTCCTGAAAACAACTCCCCATGCTTTACAGTAGGGGCAGGATTGCAAAGAAACAAATGCTAAACACCTTTAGCTTTTTGTCAATATCATCATTTTTCAGTCACACCTATCCTCACATAAAACTAGTACCAAAAAAAAATTAAAAAAAAAAATACTCCCCTTATTCCATTTACATAAGTTACAACATTAAATAAATAAATCTTTCTTATTGATAGTTTGAATTATTGAGTGTTGACTAATGAATTGAACTTTTATTTTTTTCAAGTCATATTTTATGACAAGTATATATATATATATATATATATATATATTGAAGTGATTATTCAACTGTTAAATGGAAAATGATCATCAATTCAACCCAAACTGATGGTCTAAAATATAGATGCTTCTATATGATGTCAAATGTCATGCCTATCTAGATAATGAAGGGCTTTTATTTAAAGTCCATAGTTGGATTCCTTATCATTTATATACTTTCTGTATGCTTTTTCCTTATAATCTTTCGGGCATATTCTCTCCATGGTACAAAACTTTTTGTCAAACATATTGATTACACACACATATACGTATATAACCTGGTAGATGCTACACTTAACATAATCTATTGATGGTTTTATATTATGCTCAATGCAAATGTATTGGGCCATTCAATCAATAATCTGTGTGCAAAAATGGCGTAATAAATTTAATTTAATAAAAATATCAAATTTGATAGACATATAAATCGGTTGATGGATCTAAATTGACATTAGAGTTATTGATGTGGGTTGATTTTGATCAAACAGATCGGATCGAACTTTGATGCCTAGTTGAGTCGTTGATCTTGGGAAAAGTTGGGAGATATTTATACATGAAGTAACGATCACACTAAAGCATGAGATTATTTAACTATAGTATCTAAATCAAGTAGACAATTATGGTGAGGAGTGCATCGATCTGACAACCTAAAGATTTAACTTGACATTTAACATAGCACTTAGGACGACTGCATTAACAGTGATGTGGTGCCAATATGGTTGAATGGGAGCTCGATCTGGCAATGCATTTAATGCAAGTATGAGTTGATGTGGCCTGCATTTAATGCACAAGATTGCATATCACATCACATAATCAGCCAATCCAAGGGAAACGATCGTGACCACTCGAGTCATAACTAGAACGACATATATTGTGATTCGAAGGGGTACCTCTCTACATATAAGTTCCCCTAGTCGAGATCCCAAAAATTGAAAATTTTTCTTGAGGTTCCTTCAACCCAATAACTTGTGAAGAGTTTATATAAGCCCACAAGTAATTGAAGTTTGCAACGTGGTGATTTTAAACTATGCCACGTTAATTATGTCGATGAACATGATCAATATGACCACCAAAGTTAAAATTAAATGACTTCTAACTTTTCAATACTGTCAAACAAAGTTCACAAATTTCATTTGCTAGAAATTAAATCAAAGTCTACTGACAAATAGTATACTCCATTATTTGTTCATAAAACAATTAAGAAGTCAAGAAAATTTTCCAACACGACCACGGTAAGACTCGATAAGGTCGCACGTAACCAATATTCACCCACCCATTTCAACCCCGCGTCCCTCGCGCGTGTCTGAAAAATGAGGGGACACGTGTCGCCACAGAGATGAACTATGCCCCTTTGAAATTAACTCCTATTGACAGGGGCAAAAGTGTCATTCCGCACCCCCACCCGCAACGGTGGCCGACCAACCGTAACATATAATTATTCTAAACAGACAAATGGATAACACCGTTACTAAGATCCACGTAATCTAGCACAACTCCATATGATTTTGTACTTACCATACCTAGATAAACCCAATCTCAAATTAAATAAATTAGTAGTAATTAGATTACCTAAATCTAATATAATTGAATGTAATGTTGGACTGGGTTGGATGGATTTATTATAAAAAAAAAAAAAAAGGTGCTTATCCAGAGATATTTTCTAAAGTAATTTTTTCTTAAATTAAATAATTTTACATTTAAAGACAATAACTAAAAGTGTTTTATAATGTAATTTTGTTTGAAGTTACTTTGATAGCTTATAAAAAAATTTCATGTTGATTTTTTTTTTTTCTGACTTGTATTTTTTTTTTTAAAAAAAAAAGATAATCTGAACATTATTTTTTTTATTGTGAAATACTTTCTTACAAAAAAAAAAACCCCTTTCCTCCAGAACAAGCTCATCCAAACGACCCCATTGACCTACTTACCTAAAAAAATGTAATTATATTGAGGATTACTGAGAATCATTTAAGCCTTAGGGTTTGTCTAGTAGGGAAGACAACGAGAGGAAGGGGATGGAAAGAAAGGAAAATGAGAAGAAAGAAATTATTTTCGTATGTTTGATTGCGGATGGAAAAATAGAAGAAAAAAAAAATTGTATAAGGCCCACTAATTTTTGTTTTCCTTCCAAAATTGGATGGCAAATGAAAGAAAAATATTACAACTATTTTATCATTT
The DNA here is from genome assembly GCA_026212405.1 of Petrea volubilis. Taxonomy (NCBI): domain Eukaryota; kingdom Viridiplantae; phylum Streptophyta; class Magnoliopsida; order Lamiales; family Verbenaceae; genus Petrea; species Petrea volubilis. The sequence continues at coordinate 23,254,811 of CM047883.1, read as the reverse complement.
TCTTTCCATTCATTTTTCTTTCATCCAAATAACTATATGAAAATTAAAATTCACTCATTTTTTTATTCATTCTTTTTTTTCTCTCTCTATTTTCTTTCATTTGCCGAAACGCATTATTAAAGTTTGAGCTCAAGCTAATAATTAAAAATCATCAAAATGCATATTATTAGGTATAATATTAATGGTTCGATTCATGTTTAAAACATACTATATATTAAAATTTAAATGGTTGACTTTATCAAATTATTGGGCATTAAATTTGCAAAAAGGAAATGTATGATATTTGTTTTGCCATGACTTCATAAAGATCATCACCCGCCTAAGAAAACTGTATAAAATCATATTCTACAAATATTTTTTTATAAACATTCGAAATTTTATTCGAAAAAATATATTTTTTTCATAAAAAAAATTAATTTTGCTCAAAAGTTAAATTTCTCCCCTGATCATAAGTGGTAGGTTAAATTGCCTTCAGAAACTAATTTAGGTTTCTTTAATCATCTTTAAATTTACAATGTCCAATTTTAATGGTCCCATTCCCGGATGAAGTCAATCTTAACTAGCGAAATTAAAACTTCAAAATTATTATATCTTGGATTTGATTCATAGTTAAAACGTATGGATCTTTATTCTATTTTTATAGTAGTTTGATTATTATTGATAATTGTAATAGTTGTTGATATTGTTTAATATTTAATGATAATTAATATACATATAATGATAATGTAAACAATTTATTAGTGGCGAGGAAAGACATTAATGCCCCATTCGATGAGAAAGTAAGACTTAATATAAAGGTCCATGTGGACAAACTTTAAAAAAAAATGCTCCTAAAGCTATACTTTATATAGTAGAATTTTCTTTTTAAACCAAATAATTTGTATTTAGATATAGTAATTAAAAATATTTTTAATGGTATTTTATTTAAAACTACTCTTAGAATCCGTTTGGATAGGTTTTTTTAGAGGAAAAATATTTAATTTTTGAAAAAAAAAAAAGCACTTCACAACAAAAAAAAATTATGTTTGGATAGGTTTTTAATAAAGTAGAAGCCGAAAAAAAAAGCCTAAAATAGGTTTTTTAGAAGTTATTCAAATTAGTTTCAAATAAAATCACATTTTAGAACACTTTTTATTACTACATACAAACGCAAAACTACTTGACTTTAAAAAACAAAGCTTTACTATGAACAACACCACTCGATAAGCATTTTTTTAAGTCTATCCAAACGAACTCTTAATAACTTCTGAAAAAATGTTAGCCTTGTGCATTTTTTAATTTATTTTTATTCTTTTAAAAAAAGTCCAATCAAACATAATTTTTTATTTTTTGCTAAAATACCTTTTTTTCAAAAAATAAGTATTTCTTTTTTATGAAAAGCTCGTCCAAACGAACTGCCAAATGTATATGTTAACATGGCATCCACAAAACTTAACAATGATAATAATATATGGGCAATCACATGCAAATCTAGGATAAGAAATACCTATATCCCTTCCCTATATTTTGGCAAGTAAAAATTAATATAAATGATAGTTCTGACTCAAATTCAATCTTTCAATCACCCAAACAGTCCCTTTCTACACTCCTTTAAACGCCGTAGTACGGGGTAGGTGCGGATCAAGGGAAGGTAAAAAGAGAGACAGGTTTTGTTTCGATTTTCAGACACACACACACACACACACACATACACAGTCACACTTTGAGCCCAACTCCCATTATAAAAGGGGTCCCTCAGCTTCCACTCTTTGGAAACACTTTTGCTTTCTCTCTCTAGACTTTTCATTCTCTCTCTATCTCAGAAGAATTCTTGAAATTCTTTGTGTGTCCGAAGAGAGTTTGATATTTGTATGGCAGCTAATTTGCAGAGTCGTGGACTCGCGAGCTTGGGGAAACGTTTGGTTGGCCAGATCCGCTCTCGTGATCCTGCCACCATTAATCCGGCACTCACTCTCAGGTGTGTGTGTGTGTGTGTGTGTATGTACTGTGTATATATTTTTCCTGTATTTATATGCAGGTGTATATGACACCACCACCTAATTTTCATACACAGCCCCAGAATCGAGGCTTAGTTTGTTTCTGAAAGTATATATTCATCTGTTAGAGAGGGTTTATAATTAGCTTTTTATAAAAAATTTTTATCAATTAGACGAAAATATGTGGAGTTCTTGGGAGATTAAAGCTCTATCACCTTATATTGTTCAAGATTTCTAATGGGTTGTTTTTTTCTAGAGCGATCCACAGGATAATATAATTTTTGTTTCAGTAGTGACAGAAATTTTTTATTGCCCTGCATTATATCAACTTTAATTCTTTATATATATATATATATATTGAGGGATCTAAATTTCCCAAAATTGCCGGCTGAAAATTTGGGATATTTCTTGTGATTGACCTGCTACCTACTTGTCAGTACATGATTATCAACATTTAATGCCTTAAATTTTGAGCTATTACTGAAATCAGCAAAAGCCTTGATCAAAAGTTATACTTTACTTGTTAAGTGGTTTGTTTTGATGTTAATCCTAAGGTGTAACTCAAATGATTGACACACTGGCTATAATCAACTAAGATAGGATGTTTGGGACCCTCATCCAGCAACTTGAAATGCCTGGACCACTTTTTCACACACGCGCACACACACACATGTGTGTATGTGTAATTCAAAGCCTAAAACCGTAGCATATTTTACCTTTTTCACGGCCGGTTTGCCCCGATTTTTCACTACAATAATTGTACGTCTTGATCACTAATTTGACTGTGACACGTTTGTGTAAAATTTTATCAATCTCGTGCTAATCTTTAAGAGATTGGATTTTTCTTGTGGGCACAACGAAGGAGACATTTTGGCCATTCTGTCTGAAAAAATGTCCCCTTTGTTAGCGTTTTTTTTTTCGTATCTGTATTACACCTCTATACCATCTTTACACGATATATAATTTTTCTAGTACAGTTGTAGATGCCATTGTTTGAGTGAAATTCGAAATTGTGGTCCAAATCTGAGCTAGAGTAGGTGTGTTCGGATCCCATATATGAATTTTCTTAATTCTTTGGCTACTATATTTGTTTTGATAAAGCATGGTAAATAGCAAATATAGGTTTGTTTATTTTTAATCATGTAACAATTAAGTTTCCACTTAGGTGCCCATTGTTTAACATATTTGTCTTGTGACGATTGTTTACTTCGTGCGCCTATATACTATTCAAGCCTATGCTTTTACTATTTAGAACCTGTCTGGAGGAACCTATTTTAAGAAGAGAAACACTTTTTTTTTTGTCAAAAAAAAGCAATTTAGTGAAGTGAAAAAACCAAAAGTGTTTGGATAGGGTTTTTGAAAAAACTAGAAGCTCTTTTAGAAGGTATTTGAAGTAATTTCAAATAAAAAGCATCATTTTAAACATTTTTAATTACAGAATTTAAACGCAAAACTATTTAATTTAAAAAAAAAATAACTCTACTTTAGGTTGTTTTGATCAGACATGGCCCAAGCCGAATATGGTTGTTTCGACCCTTAACCTTTCTACATAAAAGCCTCAACTCTAGTCTCCTTTTACTAAAACGAATGTCTTTAGGTTGTGCTTGGATGGAAGACTTCGGAGGAATCAATGCTCCATATAGATAGATATAGGATCTATGGGGTAAATAGTTAGAAGTATTTTTTGTGCTACAACCCTTCCTATCTAATAGAAAAGGATTCCATGATCCTGAACCATCTCACCTAGGACCACAAATCCCAAGTTTGTTTATGAAGAGAATCCATCAATCAAGAGACAGTATTTGGCTTCTTTATCATTGTATCTGATTCTTTTATCCGAAATTTGTAGGAGCATGCACGTTTCTACCTACGACAAGAACCCAGAGGAGCATGTCCATCCGAGTGTGGTCCCAGACAATGTGATCCCACCCCAACCCGAGGAATATTGGGCTCCTCACCCTAAGACCGGGGTTTTCGGCCCTGCATCGGATGATAACCCGGCTGCGGGCGGGGACTCTAGAGCCACCACTGCTAGTGCCGGCGAAGAGTCGGTGCTCGAGCAGAAAGCCTTCTTCCGCCCTCTCGAGGATTTGGACAAGCCACCAGTTCAACCTTAAAAGTCCCAGAACTATTATCTCCCCACCCCGTGGCCCGGCCTGTTATAAATAAGTTTTAGTGTGTGTATTGTTGTGTGTCTGAGTGCTAATAGGGTTGTTCTAATGGTACATGATCTGGGTATAAATACCTGATATGGAAGTGCAGTAAAAGCACATAGCATAATACTCTCTGTTGATAAGTATGTGTATATGTAACTGTCATAGGTGGGGTGAGGAGATTGCTTTTGTTATGCAATGTTTTGGTTGTATTATTACGTGCCTAGATTGGTATGTTTGCTGTCAAGTGTTGCTTTTATTGTTTTCTGCTTTTATCTTGATTAATTATTTGTAAATATATGATTTATGGTAGTGCGAGATCATAAATTTAGGGGGCAAAAGGGTATTTGTAGAGTCTAATAATCTTGATGGAGTTCGTTCATGTTATTAATCTTCAAAGAAATTAGGTTTTCTCTTCAACTTCTTATTATTTTTTTTTCTCCCTTAGATATCCCTTTTATGTTAATCATTTTCCTATCTCTATTTTCTTCCGAATAAATTGCCGATTACATTCCATCTCTCTCTTCTAGAACTTTATAGTTTATACTCTAATTCATCAAGTAGAGGTGGTAAAATGGTAGATCCATGGGTCCAAATCAATCAAATAAATCTTGGATTGGACCTTAAAATTTTATAAATGATGAAATAGGTTGGACTTTGATGGGTTTTAAAATCTTCAAGGTCCTAAATGAGTTGAAACGGATTTTAAATGGGTCTATGCACTTTTTAAACAGGTTGAGTCCTGAAAATTTATAAATTGATTGAAACAAGTTGGATTTTGGTGGGTTTCAAAATTTCTACAGTTCTAGATGGATCGAAGCATGGTCCAAATAAATGTATGACGTTTCTAAATGGTTCCAACCAAAAGAAAGACTATAATCTGTAAGTCGTCACAATTCTGAAAAATATGGGATAAAATTGGTTATGCAAATTTAAAAATATATTAAATAATAAACAAATAGTAGAAAAATATACAAAATCATATGGTAAAAATATATATTTTTTTGTATTAAATATGTTAAGGATTTGCACCAACTTGTTATCGACCCGAATTAAACCTATTACCAACGTGTTCTCTAAAACCCATTTTCAAGCTCATTTCATAGAGTCCGACCCAAATCCATTCCAATCCGTCCATTTGCCACCATTATAATTTTCATATAAAATATACCATATAGAAATTAGATGAAACTTAATTTCATTGAATAGAAAAAAATTACACTAATCGATTGTGCCACTGCTACTAATTTATATAATATATTTCTTTTATTAACAAGCTTATATTACTTTTTGATAATGGATAGTGTGGTAGATATTTCACTCTTATCCATTTCTGGAACTTGGGTTTTCCCAACAATTTGCAAATAAAAAGAAGAAAAAGTGTACGTTCTGACAACCGCCATATAAGCATCAGATGTTACGGCCCGGGCCCGTTATCTTTATTCTTTTTCTATCTCTGTCCGGGCCGTGAAATTTTTGATAAGTCCCGCATATTTGTGGATATATCTTTCAACTCTTTATGGGGCAATAAAGATAAGGTTTATGATGTGGACTTCTTTTATTAGTAATTTAGAGATAAAATTTAATTAATTTATTAGTATATGATTTGTGTACGGAGATCACAACCTAGTTATAGTGATCTTGAACTTATATTAAAATGTACAGTTCGAATTATGAATATTTTCTTGATGAATATATATATATATATATATTCTCATTTTTTTGGTTGTGGATTGGCCGAGCGAGTATTTATATACTTGTTATTTGATTTGTCGTTCTCCTAAATTGTACACTAACATCAAAACAAATATAAAACACTCACCACATGATTAATATTGATTAAACTAAAATTTCCTGTTATGATTAGGGTTGGAGTACGGTCCGTACGGATCTAAACTCAAAATCTCTTTTTATGAAAAAGAGAATCAATGTCATTTTCCACTGTCACCAAAACAACGGGGGCCCAAAGTCGGACGGCTAAATCATATTTAATAATGTCAGTATTTTATGTTATTACACTATCATATTTTCATTTAACTTTTTACAAGTTATCAATATGTGATTCAAAAAAACACATATTGGATCACTAGGGAAATTATAGACAAGAGACCAAAAAAACATGGATAAGCACATCAAGCAGGCATCACTGGCCTTAGCTAAACTTGCCGCATCATCCTAGTGGGGAAAATTTCTGCTATCTAATTGGATATTACCCAACTAGTGTCTTTAGTCATTAAATTTGAATATAATGATGTCAAAAAGTATTAAAAAGTGAGCTTGTAAAATCATCATAATCAATCCAATAACTAAAACACCACTACCACCCAAGTGGGTAGCATCTCCAGAGCCGCCTAACAGAGTGGCCATAGGATGAGGAAAATGTTGGGTAATAAATAGGCAGGGTAATTCATTTGTTGGCTCGGTTTTCTAATATTTATGTTCATTGCTAGACTGGCCACTTTAGCTGGGAGACTACTCAATATAGTAACTTGAAGCTCATTCTTTTAAATAAGGTTAAACAGAAACATATAAATTTCTTTGATCCTTGTACTAATATCCCTATGTGTTCACAATAAGGTAAATAAGTAATAGTGGCATTATTTTTAGAACAAATATAGAGAATTAAAGAGGGGGGTGCCAACAAAATATTACTTGTGTATCTTGGGAGATGTTCAGTTCCTGCTTTGTAGAAATACTGAACTTGAGCCACATTGACAATACCATCAGGGCCTTCGTTCAAGAACCAGCAAAGCAGATTTCAGCATTTCTCGGGCTTTTCTATCCGGCGAACATCCAGAAGCCTCCATTTCACTGTATATCTTAGGTACCTGTAGGGGCCAAACCACTTTAATGTACATGTTAATCTAGAGGAGAATGGACTAACTAAGCTATCAAGAACTGCATAGACTCATATTTGACGGCAATGTAGTTCCATGCAGCTATTCGGTTCATACCATCCTCACCTGTAACTGTGTGTAATTACACAAACTTTTATTACTGGTTTTGAAAAATTACAAGTAGCCCCTTTTAACCATTGAAATTGATAAAAACTGACAAACTTTTACAAGTAACTTGGGTAAGATCATCCACATGTACAAGAACAAGTCGGAAAGTTCATTAAAATTTAAACAATAGCATCACCAACCGTGTGTAATGGCAGACAGAAGGGGGTGACTGTAATATGAAGATATGTTACAAGGGACCAAGAATTGACCTTTGTGCAAATGCACAGTCACAGGAAAGGACACTATAATTATTTTGTTTTGTGTATGTTCTTCTTGTTCTCTTTTACAAGATTCAATTCTCTATGTAACTTCATCAGTTCACAAAATAAAGAACCTGGCCTAGAATTAGAAGCTTAAGTGCCCCTCAGCATCAGGAGAGGTGGTGTACCTGGTCATATTTCTTGGCCCACAGAAACGCCTTCATTAGTGTACTGTAGGTCACTACATCAGGACTCATTCCCTTCACATGATAGCACAGTTATCAAAAAAAGAGTTCTCATACAAATGTATGCAAAAGCCAGTATGTCATTGAAACTTACGCTCTCTCTTATATGGTGATACACTGATAATGCTTCCATATGCCGTCCAGCAGTAGCAAAAGCATTAATCAACACATTCAGCATTACCAGGTTTATTTCCATTCCTTCAGCTTCCATGAGTTGTAGTACCTTAACAGTTTGTTCACATAATCCCTGAATTTGAGAGAATGAAATGTTGATCAAACAAGCCAATATCATTGTAAACAGTGCATCATAACCACATTTAAGCTTTGGATTTTATTAAATGCCAATAGAACTATCGTAAAATTAAACAAATAAATGACTTCTGCAGTATTCAGGATAATCATGAAAATACAAGTTGAATGGAGAAGAAAGAAAGCAATCTGATCACGATCTCAACAGCTCGAAACTTAACTAATTCAAGAGCTAGATTACATGAGCCATTTGGGCCTAAATGTAGCTAAATCTTCTTCATTCTTATTTGGATCATTGGTCCTAACTACATCAAGAGTATTTGACTCAAAGTCCATCAATCAAATTCACAATTCATTATTAGTGTTATCTGGTTCACCATAACAACAAATCCCTTACAACTAAATCATCTATAGCTGCACAAACACTGTGACATTGTAAATAAAGAAGGGAAAACCACCTGCTGTGCATAAGCATTTGCAAGAACACAGAATATGCTAGGTGATAGCTGAACACCTTCCATATTCAGAGCCAGTATACAATCCTTGGCATTTTGGGATTTCCCGTACTGCCCATAAATATCAACTAAAACAGCATAAATGGCTCCACTCCTCTCTTGTCCTTTGCGCTTCATATTCTCGAAAATTCTCCTTATAACATCCCACTTCCCCTGTTCCCCTAAGCAAGAAATGATGATCATAAAAATCTTTGGATCCGGATAAATCCCTTGTTCCTGCATGGTACCAAACAATTTGAGAGCACCACCGACATCCCCAAACTTACAATGCCACCGGATCAAAGAATTCCATGTATTAATATCCGGCTTTACACCATCTTCTTGCATTTTATCAAACACTTCCAAAGCTTCTCCTAGTTCCCCATATTTCCCCAAAGTATCAATGATGCTATTATATATTCTCTTATCCAATGCCGTCCCCATTGCTATTACCTCCCCAACAATCCCCATCGCTTTCTTCCACATCCCATTATCCCTATATATCTCAATAATCTTACTATACACATAAGAGTTCGGATGATAGCCTTTTCTCTTCATCTCAGCAATCACACGCCACATATCGTTCAGCCTCCCTGCACCGACATAGTAATCAATTAGAATCTCAAACGTCTTACGATTCCTCTCCAGACCCAAATCGTCAATAGCCATCAACAATTTGCCCGACACCTCTAACAAGCCTTTCTTCAAACAGCTTGCAAGCAAAGAATTAAACAGCCTAACTTTCGGCTTAAACCCCGAAATCAGCATCTCTTGGAAAATCGCGTCGGCTTCTAAAGTCCTCCCAACAGCAGCGAGCCCATCTATCAAATAAGAATACGCCATCGAATTCGGGAGAAAGCCCAACGCCTCCATTTCCGATAGCAAAGCCATGGCGTCGTCCACTTGGCCATCTTCGCACAGCTCGCATATCATTTCGTTGTACATTTCACAGGAAATCTCTTTACCATTACAATTTCCATGCCCAGAAATCACATCTAACGAATAATCAACCGATTCTGAATCAGATTTTTTCGCTGATTTGCTTCTCCGAGCATGCGAAGGGATTATAGCCATGGGTTTCGGATAATTTTCATGGAAATTGAAACAAAATGGAAAGATGTGAGGAAATTTTTGGAGAATTGCGAGGGAATGTGGTTTGAAGAGCATCATATGATGCAACTCCATGCTTTTTTTTACCGGGTGATGAATTGTTTGCTTCGCGCGCAAACGAGAAATGAAACGGAAATTGAAATATTTTTTGCTTGTGGATTCGCATTTGGGTCCCTAAAGTTTTGGTTTCGTGTCGATTTGCCCTATATTATTTGAGAAATGTCTCTATTGCCCAATGGTTCTTTTTATTATTATAGTGAAAAAAAAACAAATATATATAATTAAATACATAAATATGTGCCAAAAAAAAAAAGAAACAAAAGATAATAGGGTAAAATTTGCACCCTAAAGCATGAGAAAAAAATGGTAAGAATTTGTAAAAGATATAATAAATTAGTTTGTCATGTACATATATATGCATATATTGATATAAATATACATAATTTATAAGGAATACCATTTTAAAAAATACATATTTATTGGACAAGTCTTCCCTTTCGGTTGCCAATTGAAAATGGAATTAATAGTTGTAAATAAGTTCAAAACTTATTGCTACTCATTTGAATTATGATCACATATTGTTTTATGATATGGCAAATATATTCGACGTCATGTATGTGTTAATTATGCTTAAAAATTGGAAGTCCATATACCTCTTCAAGTTCTCGAGGTGGACTTTAAAACTAGTTTAACCTCCCTAGTTATCGAAATGCCCTTGACTAAAGGACCAATTGAGGAGAGCCTTGCAGTACGCTTCCATCTCTATCATCCCCTATGTGTTCTCAACTAGAGGACTATCATTGAAGACATCTCCTCATCCCCTAGCTCATCTACTTGAAGGGTCCTCTTGAGGATTGTGTGCTCAAAAGCAACCCCCCAATGACCTGATACACTTGACATAACTAATTATTTATGTATGAGAACAACACTACCTATTACAGAAAACGATTCCACTATCATAGCAGAGGAAATATTCAAAAAAAAAAAAATGACATCAAATAGATGGTCACCTTAGCCATAATCAAGTGCATCATCCAACTTCACCTATAAAAAGTCATGCATTTTACTATTTATATGTGTGACATTTTAACTAATCTATCTTTTGCACTTAAATCGCTAATGATTCACCAACAAAAATAAATATATCATGATATGCATAACATTAATTTGTGAGAGTTTGAAATAAATTTTGAAATTCACAAATTTTATTTTGAATATTTAAATTCATCTAAAAAGCTTATCAAATATCTTAAATACTTTATAAAGTTCCAACAATTTTCTACAAATATTTTAAAAGAGTTATTCACACAAAAACATTCTTCAAAAGCCCAACCCAAAATCTATTCAATCGGCCCAATCCAAAGTACATTCATACGATACGTCCCCAAACTCTTTGTATTTTCAAATTTGCCCCAATAAAAAGGATCCCAGCGCACACCCTCGTACTATGCGCTAATTAAAAAAAAAAGGGGGGAAATCTGAATTTTGCTGTGAATTAGGGTTTCACTAACAGCGATTAATAAACGAATGCTTTCCAATTTAAATCGATACCAAATCCTTCCCAAATCGAATTCCTTGAACCCTAACCATTCCTAACTCAGTTCAATATACGAATGCTTTACAATTTCAATCGGTACCAAATCCTTCCCCAATTCGAACTCCTCAAACTCTAACCTTTCCTAACTCAACTCTAAAATCCCCAATTCCTCGTATATAAAATCCCCAATTCCTCGTATATCAGCAGACATATCGTCAGGTGGATCGAGGGTAAATTGTACTACTAGTTTAGAGATGGCGGTTGCTAGGGCTAGGCTGGGATATGAATATCGATATGGCTTCTCGATCGACAATGAGATTATTTCACTTTACCCTGGAGTGACGTTTCTGATTGAGTTTAGAACTAATTTTATATTGAAAAAGAGGCAACGTTGCGATGGTGATGATGATGGTAATGAGATATTGGGCTCAGAGAAGTACGGTCCAAGTATGGATGTAATAGTCGGATCACCCCTCGTGAATTGGTTCATGAGGCAGAGGCTGAAAGACTACTGGATGACTAATGAAGAAATTGATATGCTGGTTTCTGGGGCTTTAGATTTTGCCCGATAAATTGATGCCTCTCTCTATCGGGTTCCTCTTGTTGTGAACCTTGAGGTTTCTACTGTGCAACTAGAGGGTGAACCAATTAGTGCTACCATTAATAGGGCCATTAGGCCGGAATTCTTGGTGCCGTTATATCTTTTTTATATGTATGACAGTGGTCCAGATGTGGAGCGCTTGCGACAATCAATAACCCGCTTGCATGTTTGTTTTTTGAATAGATTTCCGAAGATTAGAGTGGAAGATGTTGGTGAGTGGTTACCTAACATGGAGGTGTGTCCTGTTTGTTTGCGGGAACCTGCCATTGGGACTCAAATATCTGTCCTCTCATGCAATCATGCATTCCATTCACATTGTATTCTGTCGTGGTTGGTAAAGAGCAGAACATGCCCCATGTGCCGTGACGTAGTTCATCAGTATCCGTTTTTAAAGAAGAACAAGAATGGTGAACTCATGTGGAGTTAGTAATTTATTTGTTCTCTAATTGTATTTTTGCGTGAAAATTTTCTGTTTTGCTATCTCCTATTGAACTCGTTTAGTTATTGGTTTTAATCTTATTATAATGAACTCTAGCTCGCTTGTTCTGACATTGTAGTAGTTTGTTGAACTCTGCTGCGCACAGAACTGGTTGGACTTGTTTAATCGTTGGTTTTTATCGTATGGTAATGAACTCTAGTTTGATGTTCCCAACTTTGTTTAGCTCGCATCTTTTTTATTCCGATGAATGATTATACTTTATTTTAGTTCTGAGTCTTTTCCTAGTTGAAAGGTAATCCTTGGTCATTTTCTATGCACAGAACGACTTATTAAAATCGCCAGCTTCATATTCCACTTTAGAGTTTTTCTGTAGATTCCCAAATCAACCATCCACATTCAAGTTTTGCTAACACTAAATGCTCTTTGCTATATTTATTAGCCCTTCTTTTTGCTACCTTCTGGCCCATGGATAACTGAAGAATCGATTCGGGCAATTGTGATTTAGTTCTATCCATACCAAGGCGTATGACCTAATATCTGCTATAGAGGCCTTATGATTTATATAGATAATTGCACGTATGTTTGATATATAAGTTTATATGCGAATGTTCTCAGTTACGATAAGTTTATAGAAAAATTAACTATTATGATATATGTAGCCAAATAAAAAGTGAAAAAGAGGAACATCCATTTTTTTTCATCTTTTCTTTGTTTCTTTTGCAATTAAACAACATATCTAATTTGATGACTTTCTATTTTAATCGAAAAAATAACAAAATACAAAAGCTCGTCCTAATAATTAACAAATTATAAGACATCCTAGAAAAGGGGAATAGGGTTACTGTTCTTGTACCAATTTTTTCGTAGGAGTAACGACTTTGAAATTTGGTTTTACTTTGGTTGTGCATGCTGCCAAGTTTGAATTGGGTACAAAAGAATGGATTGTAATTTGTGTTATTAGTATCTAACACTTGGAAACTATTTGCTTGAGAAATTGTGTTCATGAAGCTATAAATTTCAAGATAGTAACAAATAATTCCTTGACATTCCCAGATGCGTGGCTCTGTATGCTAGGCTACTTTTTAGGGCTATACAGTTTTTGTTTCAATCAAGCGGAGATAATTGTGGACTTTTTTTAAAAATGACTTAAAAAGGTGTAAAGTGTAATATTTTGACTCAAAAAAATGGTGGCTGAAGAAATTAACATAACTCGTCAAGAGGGTAGGCGATTTTTGCTAACTTCGCCACCAAACTTGGCGAATTATTAAAAAATGAATATTTTTATATTTGTTCAATATATTTTTGGATTTAAAAAATATATAAATAAAATATGTCTAAATTCGCCACAACTCGTGGCGATTTTCTTTGCATTTAAAAAAAAAAATTTAAAATCGCCGTAGGTTGTGGCGATTTTGGCCATTTCAAAAAAAAAAATCATAAAAAATCGCCACAAGTTGTGGTGATTTTCAGCTGTTAAGGATTTTATTTTTGGCGAATTTTTTATAACATGATTTTTTTTAAAATTAATATTGGCGATTTTTTTTTTGGATGTTTTAATTTTTTTCTCTTTGTGTGTAGTTAGAACTTTATTGATAAAAGATTGTAAAAATTTGTAATGTATATTTTTTGTTGTTTTATTTGTAGAATGAATTTGGAAAGGGTGAAATTCTATTATGGACCTGAGGATAATAGTGTTTTGACTGAACAATAAAATCATATTTCCGAACAATTATTTGATGGTCGTTGCGACCCTGATCAAATTATTAAAGTCAGATATTGGAGTAAAAGAATATTTGGTAGAAATGGGTTGCAACTTCACGATAAAGTGAAGGAACAATTTAGTCGAATGGGATTTTATGGTGTGTACCATTGCGATTATTTTGATATAGATCAATATTTAATTACCGCATTAAGATTTTTATTTTATTTTTCTGGAAATTGAACTCGCCAGAATTATGGGCGAGTTCAATAAATATTATTTGCTTCAGATTTTGAATTCGCCTAGCTTCATAGCGAGTTTAACAAAAATATTTTTTTTATACTTGCCTTCCTGCAACGGCGATTTATGGAATTTTTTTTTTTTTTTTGTTCCGGAAATAGAACTCGCCAGCAGCTACGGCGAGATACAATAATTTATTATTATAAATTTTTCTACCAAAATTAAATCACCAAATCATTTACGTTTATTAATATTTTATTTAACCCGCGTTTGTGGCTGGCGACTTCTGGAAAACTCGCCACCTTCTTATGCAACTTAAGTTAGATTTTACCACAGAATTTTTTTTGGGTCAGAATAAAAATATTTACACCTTTTTCGGTCATTTTAAAAAAAAGTCCGATAATTGTAGAGCTCACTTTTTCACAGTGAATAGACAACTTGCACTTTTTCTTGTATATATTTTCCGCCCGTTTTGCAAAGCACATCTAAGCATTGATTTCGCAAGTAAGGAATAACTGCACAAATGTGAACAAAGCGTGAAGCGGCGAGCCTATAATTAGCCACCGCTTAATCATCTATCTGTATATTGTTATCATAACAGAACCCCAGTGCTTTGTGTCTGCCTGTAATATGAGTTCAAACTACTACGTATGCAACAACGCTTTGTGTCTACATGTAATATTAGTTCAAACTACTAAGGATGCAACAATACCATCAAAGATCAACTAGCCACTCAGCGACGAACCGAGCGTCCTTCTGGAGAGCCATTTCAGTGAGGTTGTGGATGTACCCTTTATGGGATTGTGGCGGGTTCCAATACGGAGCCCCGACCACATCTTGTACAAACTCCCTGGACCAGTAGTGTGAATTAACCAAACCAGTAGAATACATAAATTCCATGGCCCTGTCCACAAAGGAATATCCGTCGGCAGTGGGAATCCGCTTCACGGCTTCAAATATGGTCTCAAATGGTAACATTTCATTTATAATTGCTCTGCCAAGTGTCACGGACTTAGACCTTCCAAGCTCCCGTGCGGCACTTAGCCCCTCGTCGCCCCTCGTGAACTAGCTAAATCAGCCTCTTCCGAACGTGCTCGTGTGTGAAAGACTTAGAAAGATGACACAAGAGAACAATAACACACTAGGATTTTCCCAACACTCCTTTGTATTTACTACTCACTCAAGACTTGGATGATTTACAAATGAGAAGTAGTCCCCTATTTATAGTTGTTCTCCTCTCCAACGAATGGTGGAGATGCATTTGATCTAACGGCTACAATTCGCTTCTACCTACTCATGGGGGTTTTTACAAATATGACCCTTACCTACCCATGGAACCTTCTAAAGTGCTATTTACAAATATGCCCATTTAGAAGGTCAAAAATATTCTAAGTATTGGGAGAATCTTCTGGAACCTCCATGCCCTTGTCTCGCTCCAGAATGCACTCGTGTGTATTCGAATTGTCTGGGCGTGACACAAGGGTCTTCATGTCTTCGATCACTTTGAGGTACCGAATGAAAGTGTACGGTTTGACACGATCTTGTAGAACAAGCTTCCAACGCTTGTTTGTTCGATACGCTTGAACTAACGATCTTAGACCCAAATTCTCAAGGATGAGTGATAACAGATCATCCGAAATTTCCACCTAGGGTACATTCAGTACAATTTGACACACACACACACACACAAAAAAAAAAATAAATAAAAAATAACTAAAGGAGAAATTAAAACTAGGACATACCTCGATATTTCTCACCGCAATATGTGGCTCACTCTTGACGAAAAACGTCTCTGTTTTATCGCAAAGAACACCACCAGGCCTCAATGCCTTGGCAACAGTCTCAAAAAACGGTTTCTCCACGAGCTCCTGAGCCGGACCTGCATAGAAAACCCATTATTATATACTGATTTTCATGGTTTCAGAACCTGCATATTTGAAGATAAGGCTGATCTTAAACCAGTAGGGACTTAATCAAGATTGACCAATGATTGCCAGATTCACAAGATTGAGAAGAAACAAAAGTCCAAATGAGCTCTCGAGTGAATATTGCAAAAATAATCAATATCATCATCCAGGCAGGTAGAATTTGCTATAAGCATACATACCCACAGGATGTGATGAATCAACAATGATTGCATCGTACTTCCCTTCACGTGATTGCTTTAGAAATTCAACAGCTGTCAAAAAAACAACTTATTAGGCATATAACTAGAATATTAAATGAAGCTCAATAGAAATTTTGATATAAATTTACTAGAGCTGCACAATTAATGTTCCAGTCTGTAGCACTTCAACCCAAGGACCTAACTAGTATCCAATTTAATAAGGGTAGCAGGTTGAGCAGCGAAGCACGTATTGCTTAAAAGCAAGTTAAAGTTCCTCAACAAGCTTCACACTTGAAAATGAAATCCAGAAAGAGTAAAGAAAAACAGGAAACGAAAACACAAAGTGCAGAATTGACAAAATATTCAAGAACTTTTAGTTCCCATTAGCATCAGCCATAACCTTGTTAATATATATGTTCAGATTTTTCAAATGCCACAAGTAAATCAAGCTCTGTTGATAAATTAGGCATACCGTCACCAACATGCAGGTGCACTCTAGGATCCTCAAAACCAATAGCTAATTGTGGAAAAAATTTCTTGCTAACCTGTAATACATATAACAATTAACTACCAAGGCAGGAGTACGGCATCAACTGACTTCATTAAATATTTGCCACAAAAATAGAAAGCTTACATCTATGACCATTTCATCTATCTCGCAAACATCAATGGACTCCACAGAGCCGTGACAGGCAATTTCCCGAAGAACTCCACCATCACCACCACCTACAACCAAAACCTACATTTCCAGGAAGACAGCCAGGAGCATAGAAACAATTATATCAGAATGAGAATGGACAAAACCCTAAGCAGACATCAGAGCATTTGAAAATCCTGCACAATAGGCAGTCTATATACTCATACATGTAACATCAAACTATCAATTTGGTTTATACATTGGTGTAAATAGAAGATGCACAGAATCGGGAATTACATTTTTTGCCGATTTAATGGAACAGAGAGGGAGATGGGCTATCATTTCGTGATAGGAACATTCATCTTTCTCAGTCAACTGAACAGTGCCGTCTAGCACAAGTACTTTACCATATGCTGAGGACTGCAAGAGTACAATAAGACAAAATGTGATGCACTCTAACAAGATAGAACTGACAAGGAAGATAATACAAAGTAAAAGAGCTGAACCTGGAAGACACGAATCTCTTGGTACTTTGACTTTTCATTGAACAAAATCTTTTCCACTTTCAGATTTTCTCCTAAAATCACACATGCCTTAATTATATCAGGAACCCTACTGGGAAGGCTAAAGAAAATACCAAAATAACTAGAAATTGATTATTAAATAAAACAACAAGCTACAATCAAAATATCCAAAACTAAATTGAGCAAACCAAATAAATAAATAAACTCTGCACTTCATCAATTTTGAGAGAGAGAGAGAGAGAGAGACGATGCCAGGTTTCTGCTTTCTTACTGTGCTCGTCAAGGGTGGACTGTGAAAATTTATTTTCCCCTTCCTGCTGAAGAAGGACATCATCACAAGTTAAATCTAGATGTGAAATAGAGTTTATAGGAGAGTTGAAAAGTTGATACCTGTGACTGTCCTTCCTTTATATCAGAGAGCATCTCTTCCGCTTTCTTCAGCATTTCCAGCAGATCCAATGCCTGAATGGATAAGTGGGTAAAACTTGTTACTTATATGCAATCACTTTTTCCGTTTTAGTGAATTGAATGGTATTTCCCAATCTCTCTCTCTAGCTGTGCGTGATTTCTGGTGTGGATCCACCTAGGGTACATTCAGTACAATTTGACACACACACACAAAAAAAAAAAATAAATAAATAAAAAATAACTAAAGGAGAAATTAAAACTAGGACATACCTCGATATTTCTCACCGCAATATGTGGCTCACTCTTGACGAAAAACGTCTCTGCTTTATCGCAAAGAACACCACCAGGAGATGAATTTAGGAACTGGCCTGGGGAGTTAAGGGTTCAGAACAACCCCGAGATACCAAGATCCACGCCAGAAATCACGCACAGCTAGAGAGAGAGATTGGGAAATACCATTCAATTCACTAAAACGGAAAAACGGAAAAAGTGATTTACAATGGAGTGCTACGGTTATTTATACCTAACACTAACTAACTTTTGAATTAAGCTAACTAATACCGCTTAACAAAGACGCGTTCTTCCAACTGAAAAATAAAGACGCTATTACAACTTTAAAAACGCTACTACTAATATTTCCAACTAGCTCAGCTTATCACGAGATCATTTATTCTTCTAACAACTCTTGCCATTACAAATACGTTTATATTAATAAAAACGTAATCATCCAGAGAATACGTCTTCTTCATCAGGTCCACGATTCTCTTCGTTCTTTCTTAATTCTTATGAATTAATCCTTGGCTTTGCGTGTACACTTGAGAATTAATTCAGCATCTAACAGCTCCACTTCTGCATTTTTTCGCGTAGATATTTTTCTCGGTGCTACATACACGCGCGCACACAGTAAATCAAGAAACTACACATGTCGGGTACTGGAGTGCTGGGATTTGCTGTGCCACCATTGAAATCATTCAGAAAATCAAAGGTGCGCGAAAAGGGCACCTCTTTCTCTTGTTGCTCAACCTCTACTTCCAGTAATGAACAAGAGACCGCAAAGAAATTTACGTACTCTAGAGCTTCGCCCTCTGTCAGGTGGCCGCATTTGAAATTCAACGAAACCCAGTACAATTCACAGCAGAAAAAGCAATACTCCGACGTTAGAGATGAATTTGAAGTGGGGAGCGAAGAGGGGTTTGTGAATGAGGATGTAAACGCCGAAGAAGTCGAGGTGTTTGATAAAAGGCTTAGCAGAAACAAAGTGAAGAAAATGAATAAGTTGGCGTTGAAGCGCGCGAAGGATTGGCGAAAGAGAGTACAGTTCTTGACGGACAAGATTTTGGAGTTGAAATCTGGGGAGTTCGTGGCTGATGTTTTGGATGAGAAGATGGTGCAGATGACCCCAACTGATTATTGTTTTGTGGTGAAATGGGTTGGTCAGTCGAGTTGGCAAAGGGCGTTAGAGGTTTATGAGTGGTTAAATCTTCGTCATTGGTATGCTCCCAATGCACGGATGCTGGCTACTATACTGGCTGTGCTTGGCAAAGCCAATCGAGAAGCTCTGGCTGTGGAGATTTTTACTCGGGCTGAGCCGGCTGTTGGTAATACTGTCCAAGTGTATAACGCAATGATGGGCGTGTATGCTAGGAATGGTCAGTTTTCTAAAGTTCAGGAGTTGCTTGATTTGATGCGCCAACGCGGATTTGAGCCGGACCTTGTTAGTTTCAATACCTTGATAAATGCCCGTCTGAGATCGGGTCCCTTGACTCCAAATTTGGGAATTGAACTGCTAAGTGAAGTGAGGAGATCTGGTATTCGTCCTGACATAATTACTTACAACACTCTTATTAGTGGTTGTTCACGTGAATCCAATTTGGAGGAGGCTCTGAAAGTTTTTCACGACATGGAGGCACACAAATGTCAACCAGATTTATGGACTTATAATGCCATGATCTCAGTGTATGGAAGATGTGGACTGTCGGGTGAGGCAGAACGTCTCTTTAAGGAGTTGGGATCAAAGAGCTTCTTTCCCGATGCAGTTACATACAATTCTCTACTTTATGCATTTGCAAGGGAAGGGAATGTGGACAAGGTGAAACGAATCTGTCAAGAAATGGTGGAGAGGGGGTTTACAAAGGATGAGATGACTTATAATACCATTATCTATATGTACGGGAAGCAAGGTAAGCATGACCTGGCCTTGCAAACTTACAGAGAAATGAAATCCTCAGGCCGAATTCCTGATGCAGTGACATACACTGTTCTCATTGACTCACTAGGGAAAGCAAATAAGATGACAGAAGCTGCAGATGTGATGTCAGAGATGCTAAATACTGGTACAAAACCCACTTTGCGTACTTACAGTGCTTTGATATGTGGCTATGCAAAATCTGGACAGAGGGTGGAAGCTGAAGAGATGTTCAATTGCATGCTGCGCTCTGGAATTAAACCGGACAATCTTGCATATTCAGTCATGTTGGATACACATTTAAGGTCGAAAAACTCAAAAAATGCAATGTTGTTGTACCAAGAAATGGTTAGTGATGGTTTTGTTCCAGATTCTGCCCTTTGTGAATCACTGCTACGGGTGCTTGGTGAAGAACAGAATGAAAAATGTATCCAGAAAGTGGTTGAGGATCTCGAAGATCTGGTTGGCTTGAGTTCAGAGGTGATTTCTTCTATACTTATGAAAGGTGGATGCTATGATTTTGCAGCCAAAAGTTTGAGACTTGCAGTTAAGCAAGATTCTAATTTTGGCAAGGAAAACTTATTATCGATTCTATCTTCATATAGTTCATCCGGGCGGCATATTGAAGCAATAGAACTGCTACATTTCATACAGGACCATGCATCTGGATCCCAGCAGCTTATTTCTGAAGCTTTAGTTGTTATTCATTGCAAAGCTCACCAGCTAGATGCTGCTTTAGACGAATATTACAAAAATGATAACCTAAATATTTGTAATGGGAGCTTTGCCATTTATGAGTCCCTGATCAAGTCCTGTGCAGAGAATGAACGTTTTGCTGAAGCTTCTCAAATATTTTCAGATATGAAATTCCATGGGATTGAACCTGCTGCAGATTTATATCAGACAATGGCTCTTATATATTGCAAAATGGATCTTCCCGAGACTGCTCACTGTTTAGTTGAACAGGCAGAACTCAAAGGCCTTCATCTTCATGATACATTGATTTGTATTGGCCTTATTGAAGCTTATGGAAAAGTGAAGCAACTTGGAAAGGCAGAGAGTGTTGTGGGAAGCCTGCGGCACAGGTGTAAAGTATTGGACCGTAAAGTTTGGAACTCGTTGCTTCAAGCTTATGCTGCAAATGGTTGTTACGAGAAAGCAAGAGCTGCTTTTGATACAATGATGAGAGATGGGCCTTCCCCAACTGTTGATACCATGAACTGTTTATTGCAAGCATTGATTGTTGATGGAAGATTAAATGAACTCTATGTTGTTATTCAGGATCTACAAGATATGGGTTTCAAAATTAGTAAAAGTTCTATTATTTTGATGCTAGAAGCATTTGCCAAATCTGGCAACATATTTGAAGTGAAGAAAATATACCATGGAATGAAAGCTGCAGGGTATCTTCCTACCATGCATCTGTACAGGGTCATGATCGGGTTACTGTCCAGGGTAAGACAGGTAAGGGATGTTGAGGCCATGATTTCTGAGATGGAGGAAGCAGGGTTCACTCCTGATATTTCTATATACAATTTGTTGCTTAAGATGTATACAAAAATAGAGGATTATAAGAAGACAATTCAGGTTTACCAGAAAATTCAAGAATCTGGACTTAAACCCGATGAGGAAACTTACAATACTTTAATCCTAATGTATTGTAGAGATTGTAGGCCTGAAGAAGCTGTTATATTGGTGCGTGAAATGAGACAGCTTCATCTAAACCCTGACATGGATACCTACAAAAGCCTGATGGCAGTGTTCTGTAAAAAGCTGATGCTTGAGCAAGCTGAAGAACTTTTTGATGGCCTTAAGTCAGAAGGACACAATCTAGATAGGTCCTTTTATCATTTGATGATGAAAATGTATAGAAGATCTGGGAACCATACTAAAGCAGAAAAGCTGCTGGTGACTATGAAAGAATCAGGAATCGAACCCACCTTTGCTACAATGCACCTGCTTATGACTTCTTATGGCAGCTCAGGCCATCCAGTAGAAGCTGAAGAAGTGCTTAATAATTTAAAGTCTATGGGTGAAAATCTTACTACACTACCGTACAGTTCAGTTATCGATGCTTATCTCAAGAATGGCAATCTTGATGTTGGCATTCAGAAGCTAATGGAGATGGAAAAAGAAGGATTGGAACCAGACCACAGGATATGGACTTGTTTTATTAGGGCTGCAAGTCTGTGCCACAGTATGAGTGAGGCCACTATGCTATTAAATGCAATTAGAGATGCTGGTTTCCATATTCCGATAAGGCACTATTTTCCTTCTCCTGTTTCTTAACTTTTATTTTTGTGGGTGGAGGGTGGTGCTTTATTTGTTAGCTATTCTCATAAAAAATGATTCCTTTTTCACAGGCTTTTGATGGAAAATTCTATGTCATTGCTGTCAGATATAGATAGCTATCTCAAGGAACTAGAACCCATTGAAGATCATGCAGCATTTAATTTTGTTAATGCCTTGGAAGATTTGCTGTGGGCTTTTGAACGCCGGGCGACTGCCACATGGATTTTTCAATTGGCAATTAAGAGAGACATTTATCATCATAACGTGTTTAGGTAACTACTCAATTCGGCTTTTGATTGGGTCAGATTGCTTTTCTCATGTTTGTATCAAGAATGTTATGCTTTCAAACAATCGTCTAAATTATTGGTGTTGAAAAGAAACGCTGGAAGTATGTGACAATAGGTTTTCAATATTCCTTTTTTAACAGTGATTTTGATATAGTTAAGTATGAAATATAAGCCTTTGTTATAGGAGATTGAGCAGTGTAAAAGGGTTCACGGTGTTAGAAAAGTTGAATCTCCTCATTAACATGACAATCTAGTCAAATTACTTAAGCTGCAGTCGTTATGTTTTCAATAATATTTGGAATGTCATGATTGTTTCTGTGATTAGATTTTTGCTGTTGCTTTAGTTAAATTATTTTGCCTTACAGGGTTGCTGACAAGGATTGGGGAGCCGACTTCAGAAAGTTATCAGCTGGTGCTGCTCTTGTTGGGCTAACCTTATGGCTTGATCACATGCAGGCAAAGCTTCTGTTTTTCTTTCTCTCTCAATGCTTTTCAGATTTAGTATATGCTGAATATGGAACATTTTAGCCACATGCAAGACTTGATCCTGATTTCGGATGAACATTCTTCTTTTAGTTACAGGGGTTATTTGTGTAATTGTATTATAGTTACAGGGGAGGGTGCTGTGATTATTGCATACTATTATTTGAACTTCAAACTTATTGCATTATGCATGATGCTTCCTGCAGGATGCATCATTGGAAGGTTTTCCAGAATCTCCAAAATCCGTAGTTCTAATCACCGGTACAGCAGAATACAACAAGGTCTCGTTAAACAGCACGCTCAAGGCATACCTTTGGGAGATGGGCTCTCCATTTTTACCCTGTAAGACCCGTAGTGGGGTCCTCGTTGCAAAAGCTCATTCATTGAGGATGTGGTTGAAAGACTCTCCATTTTGCTTGGACCTTGAGTTGAAAGATAACCCGATCCTCCCAGAAACTAACTCAATGCAGCTTATTGATGGATGCTATATTAGACGAGGGCTTGTCCCTGCTTTCAATGACATAAGAGAGAGGCTTGGGCAAGTGACGCCGAGGAAGTTTGCAAGGCTTGCTTTGCTGTCAGATGAGAATAGGGATAAAGTTATTCGGGCCGATATTGAAGGCAGAAGAGAAAAGTTAGCCAAATTGGGGGAAGTTGGGGTTATGATAAACAAGAGGTTCGGTAAGCAAAAGTTCACTAGGAGGGCTGTCGTTTCAGAAGCAGAAAGTGGAGTGTTGAACTAGCAGTTTCATGTTTGAGACTGATGGTAAATTTTGAGAAAAACGGGCCAAAGGCGAAAATTGGCCAGATTACCTCTGTTTCAACGGGTCTCACGTGGAATTAGGCTGTGGTTTCTTGTGGATGAAAAGATCAAGAGGTTTGTTTCATGTCGCCTGAGTGGGCCTACATTGTGAACCATCAGATGAGAATATGATGATGTGATAAAATGAAATACTAGTATCATCATATATGATCCAAATTTCCACAATCGAACTGGGTATATACGCAATGGGGTAGCACGACACGAGCCAAATGCAATGATGCCTTAATTTTAGTTGAGCGCTTACAAAAGCGACCTCGGTGCTAGCCAATTGCATTTGAGTTGGATTGTTTCTTGATTTTGTGTATATCATGGTTGCTACAATCATTCTTCCCTACCAGCCTGGAGAAAGGAATTAGAGTGCTGATTTAGTTCTGATTAAGAACTGTTAGCAGTTGCTAAATCTGTATGTACTTGAAAGTGAATTATTTAAACTTGTACAGTTTATACAGGCACCCCTTGAAAGCCACTTCAGATATCTTTTTCGAATTTTGTTGAAACTAGCGAGTAGAATAGAATGGAGTGATTATTGTTTGAGTTTGATTTGGATTTTTTAGTGAGTTTGAAATTTAAATTGCTTTAAGTAAGGTTTAATTATTGAATAAGTCTAGTCCAATATCAGTCTTCACTTCGAGCAGAAATTCAATTGGGCTTTTGAGTAGTTTGATATTCTTTTAACTAATTGAATCGAGGTCCAAATGAGTTTCAAATCCTTCATAAAAAGAAAAAAGAAAGAAAATTGTTAAAGTTTTGTTTGATATAGTCATTGGGATTTTAGTCAAGTGACGGGTGTTTGAATTTGACATATCTGAGGTTCTGAATTCGAATTATCTTCTTCTCCCCCTTTCCTCCTTTGGATGAGTGTGTGTCTATCTCTCTTCTCGATGGATATCGATAGGAAGATATCTCGAGTAGTTTGTATCAAAAAAAAAATCATGAGTCCGTTTGGATAGTTTTTTTGTTAGAGGAAAAACACTTTTTTTAGGGAAAAAAACACTTCATAGTTAAAAAAAAAAATTATATTTGGATGAACTTGTTAAAAAAGAAAAAAAACAAATAGTGTTTTTTTTTTCAAAAGTTATCCAAAATAGTTTTAAATGAAAACATACTTTAAAGCATTGGTAATTATTGCATTTAAATGCAAATTTACTTAATCTAAAAAATATATATATCTAATAAAAAAACCACGGCTCGAGAATCATTTTTTTAATTCTAACCAAACAGTTCTTAAATGTGTTTATTTATAGACTAGCAATGAGGCACACTTGATGTGTATGTAAATAAAAAAAATGAGGTATAATCTATTTAAATGTTTAAAAGTTTGAATAGAACACAAAAAGTAAAAAATGACTAAAATCATATTCAAACCCTAATGAGTCTAATCTCCAAAGCATCATATTTGGGATTGGGCTAACATTAAGCCCATAAATTAAAATTCATTCTCCATAAGGCCCAACACATTTCGGCCCAATAAGCCACAAAACCCTTTCAAACCTAGGGTTTTTATGTCGCTGTGTATATAAATCCAGATACTCCATAATTTGATGAAATTTAGCAGCAGAGCCAGAAGAAGAGCTCCATCCTCCGTCCGCTCGCCGCTGCCCCCGCCGACGTAAGTCTAAACCCTAGGATCTCAGCTCCGCCGTTACATTTATCGTCATGATGAACCTATTCCTTTAATATGTTACATGAAATGAAAGCTAACTTTGTTGAATTTGATACTTGTGATGTTGTGAATAATGCTTAAACGATTGAGCTTGAAGTTAGAGCAATTGGGATGGTTGAGTCTGCTCTGTAGTGTTTAGGGTGAAAAATGGATGAATTGTTCTATACGATTTTAGTGTCAGTGAGCTGTATCATATCGTGTTTTTGTGAATTTTTGATTATGTTCTTCTATTTTTCTGGTTCTGCATTTTGCAAGTATCACGTTGCATTTGTTGCTTCTGCTGCCCTTTGCGCCCGTCTTGGATATCTCGTATAGGTTATGCTAAGAATTGATGGTTATGTTTGCGGATTTGATAAATTGGTCAGTGGTTGTCTTTCGGCCAAGGAATGGGGTACATACGTGTTAGGTCTTGTTTTCTGATTGATGTAAAGACAAATAAACACACTCATTTATAGGTGCATTGGATGTGTTATACGCATGTTGTGTGTATGTAGATGCATTTAATAGGTTTCTAATTCAGATTTTGGGTTAAAGATTTTCTGCTGCTACACTTTTGGAATGCTCGACTTATATGATTTAATTGTTATGATCAAAATTGAAATATAAAGGATGCAAACCTAGGATGTTATTGATTATGGTTTGAAGCATGTATGTGTCTTAGTCATGTTCTAGATCCAAGAAACTTTTCAATTTTACTATCCATGAATCCTACAATCGGAAAAAAATACTGCGATTTGAATGGTTCCTTATATTGCTTAAGGGCTAATTTGTTTTGGTTTTTTCTGTTAATCTACTATGTAAGTGGAGTTGATCTTATGCACTTCTTTTTTACTATAGGTAAACCATGGTGAAGCACAACAATGTAATACCTAATGGGCACTTCAAGAAGCACTGGCAGAACTACGTCAAGACCTGGTTCAATCAACCTGCCCGCAAGACCAGGAGAAGAATTGGTAATAAAATAATTTCCTCTGAAATTACCCTCATTTCTTTTGAAGAGGGCATGACACGATTTTATGTATCTTACGTGTTGTTTCCCACGCTCATGACAATTTTTATTTTGCTCCTTTTTAACAATGATTTTACTGTTGTCTGGTTCTTGTCTTTTTTTCAGCAAGACAGAAGAAAGCTGTGAAGATTTTCCCTAGGCCAACAGCTGGACCCCTCCGTCCAATTGTCCATGGTCAGACACTGAAGTACAACATGAAGGTCAGAGCTGGTAGGGGATTTTCGCTGGAGGAGCTGAAGGTACGGTTTGTTATTTTACGAAAACATAGCAGCTGCCGTGTAATTGATCTGATTTTGTTCTGATATCCGTTTGAGTTGTATCAACCAGGCTGCTGGGATCCCAAAGAAACTTGCCCCAACCATCGGCATCTCTGTTGATCACCGACGCAGAAACCGTTCCTTGGAGGGTTTCCAGACAAATGTTCAGAGGCTGAAGACGTACAAGGCCAAGATTGTTGTCTTCCCAAGACGTGCACGCAAGTTCAAGGTAACTATGAATCATTTGTGTATGTTGAGATTTCTTGGTTATTTTTTCTTATACTGATGTGCAAAACCTTTTCTTTTCTTCCCTAGGCTGGTGACTCTACTCCCGAGGAGTTGGCAACCGCCACACAAGTTTCTGGTCCGTACTTGCCAATTGTACGCGAGAAGCCAACAGTTGAGCTTGTCAAGGTTACACAGGATATGAAATCATTCAAGGCATATGACAAGCTGCGCTTGGAAAGAATGAACGAGCGCCATGTTGGTGTTAGGGCCAAGAGGGCGGCTGAGGCTGAGAAGGAAGAGAAGAAATAGAGGCATAATTTAAGAGAGTGAGTTTCAGTGTCCGCGAACTGTTTGGTTTGCTTTCTTTCTTTTTGGGTTTGAACCAGTTAGTCTGAATTTTGTCGAATCATTAGTACTAGCAACTATATGTCGGCTCAGTTTTATGAGTTCCCAAGATACAGCAATGTTTTGTTCAATTTTTATATGGATTCAGCCTCCTTCCAGTCCCTGTGTCCCTCCATAAATGTGGATGACAATACTGGGGGGATCGCACTAAGGGGTATTAGCTCAGTGGTAGAGCGTACCCCTGATAATTGCGTTGGTTACATATTGTGATGTACGGGTTGGTTCTTAAGACGTGCACGAATGTGTTGTCACTCACTTATATCATTTTAGAGGAGTAATTGCAATTAACGACAACCGAAATTCATATTTAAGTGGCTTTACAGTGGCCTCTATTAGTCATTCATTGAATCTAAAGTCTAATATTGTGAATAAAAGATGACGCACAATTACAAGGAAGAAGGAAGATTCATCAAAGCGCAATGTAACTCAGAGATACTTTGTATTGTTAACTATGGCTAGTGATAATACCAGACCAAATGTTTTCTTCATTTTTGTTTAAACAAATGGGTTTTTGTTGAGATCTTGAAGGATCAAGGTTCTTTCGTGTCAAAATTATAAACAATGTTCATTTCTTAAACCTCTTCTTTCGTTGAATGTTGGAAATTCCTAAAAATATTGTGAGTGGTTAGATAAAAAATGAGTGCTTCTTCTCGATATCTTGATAACATCCACTAAGCACTTTTGGATGAGTTTTGATATCTCAATGTAGTATCATTCATCTATCCGGGGATAAAAAACTCAATATGTTGCACAAAATAATATTAACTAAAATACTTGTTTATAAATTGTGCCAACTACTTTCTAGAAATAAGTAGCTTTTTTTCAAAAGAAAAATTACTTCCACATACAATCCATACACGCACACTGTTAGGATTCAAATATTTGATGGCCCATGTACGTACACTGTTAGGATTCAAATTCTTGATGATACTTCCAACGCCTCTAAGGATGGGATAAGGCCTAAACTTTTTAAAAACAAGTAGTTGCAGTGAAATTAACGGTAATGTATGTTTGCACTCTTTGAAGTATAGTGTAATTATAAATCAATCCCTATGCAATCCCTATGATTTTAATAATTATAAATATCTTTTGAAGTATATATCAACTTAATATAATTCATTATTTATCAATACTTCATTATTCATCAATACTCCTGATATATCAAGTTTCTTATTTATTTGGGGCTTTGTAACGTGGTAAAAGAATAAGACCAGAAAACGGTTGAAAATGGATGAATACTCTACTCTGAAAGCTCAATCCAGGAAGGAAGCAACTCAAACCAATGTCCTTCTCGAAGCTCTATCCAGAGAGGCGACGTCCACCTTGGAGGCCCGGTCCAGGAAGAAACGGACTAGATCAATGTCCCTCCTAAAGCCCATGCCAGGAGGGGCATTCCTCCATAGTCTTAGGCTCGTACTCATGGATTACTCATCAAAGCGGGATAAATACGAACTAAGTCAAACATGCACGTGCTAAATGTGGGAGCTTAATTTCCAATTCCTAGCAACCTTATCCCCCAAAATCTCAACAACAAGCCCCCCAACCCATGTTTCAAAGGGTTACGCCCCATTCACCCCGTGTTTCAGGGGGTCTTCAACAAAATAGGTGCACTCCCACCCCTATATAAGGCCTAGTGCCTCATGAAGTGGGGGACATGATTCTCTGATATTATATAGAAATTTTCAAGACTTGATAACTTTCTTTCTACGATTTTTGTACAATTCACTTATTATTTCATCATTATTATCATTCATTTATTATTATCGAACATAACACTGACTTAATTCAGTGGAGTGCTAACATTTTTTTTGCAGGTTTCCTCCTCTTGAATTGATCTTTATATCACGAAGGACGAAGGCTCATTTTCCCATAATTTTGGGTGCTTGGAAAACTTATAAGCATCAACTCCCAACGCCTTTAAGGATGGGGTAAGGCCTAAACCTTTTAGAAATAAGGGTAAAAATTATGTCTACACTCTTTGAGGTATAGTATAATTATAAATCAATTTTTATGATTTTAAAAATTTTAAATATCTCCTGAAATATGTATCAGTTTAACAAAAATTCATTATTTATCAAAATAAGACATAATTGCGAGATATATTTTTATTGTTTTTAGAATGCATCACTCATCAAGGTGAGACATAATTGCGAGATGTATTTCTATTATTTTTGGTGCGATGTTGAAATGGAATTTGTATGGTGTTGACAAGTTTAAGATGTAGAAGTTTGATATGAAGTCAATTTTAAAAATAAAAATAATGATGATATCAAATTATAGATAGTAATGCTCGATTCATAGTGAAATTATTTTGTGGTAGTTGGTAAAATAATAAAATTGATTGAGAGATATTGTAAAGCTAAGTAGCATATGAAGCAAAGAAATGAACTGTACCTCACTTTGCTAAGCAGCGATAATTGTACTAAAGATCATCCAAAAAAATAAATAAATAACTGTACCGAAACTCTCTTTTCAACACCCGCCAATCATACTACTTCATTCTCAATGTGATGACCAGATGCCCCACCAATAATGAGCTAAGAGCCATAGCAAGAGCTATCAACGAGACACATGTCTTGACAACCCGTATTGACTATTATAATTACATGAAGCTATATTTTAAATATATTTATAAATATTCATAAAAAGATCCTAAACATTGAGAAAGTATTTATAATTTTTAAAATGAGATGGACCAATTTATAATTATACCATACTTCAAGGGTATATACGTAATTTGCCTAATTTCAAAGTTTTATTTAATTGTTTTTTAATACATTGATATCATCAGCATCTCAACTGAAGAAAAAACATCATAACTACCACACTTTCCACATATATACATAACTTTCAAAGTTTTCAACTGTCTCTTCACATCGAGATCTATGAAAAGAAACTGAAAAAAAAAAAAAAAATCAATCAGATTCATAATGCAATGAACATCGAGCAATAATTTATACTCAATCCACCGCCACATTCAATCAAGAATCAAGAATTCTGAAAACTGACATTTTTTTTTTCCTCAACAACTCATGATTCGTGCTCTGAGAAACCAACATTAATGGCGGCAAATTCCGGATCATTGAGGCACAGCTTTGAAGCGAGGAGCAAAGAGAGATTGCTTTCAGGAAGATTTCAATCGGGCGTGGGATTCGATGATTCCTTTGGTAGAGATGAGGGCTGTCTCGGGCGGACGAGGGAGAGGCTTTCGGAGTGGTGGGCTGATTTTATGGCAACCGCTATTAGTGCCTACCAAATGGGCAGGACCGACCCGAGGAAAGTGGTGTTCGCCGCTAAAATGGGCGCTTCCCTGTCTCTGGTTTCGTTGTTTATCTTTTTCAGAGAGCCCTTAAGATATATCAACCAATATTCCATCTGGGCTATTCTCACTGTTGTTGTTGTGTTCGAGTTTAGCATTGGTGGGTTTTGG
Source organism: Petrea volubilis (assembly GCA_026212405.1). Taxonomy (NCBI): domain Eukaryota; kingdom Viridiplantae; phylum Streptophyta; class Magnoliopsida; order Lamiales; family Verbenaceae; genus Petrea; species Petrea volubilis. The sequence continues at coordinate 23,224,125 of CM047883.1, read as the reverse complement.
GTTCGTGATTCAGTTCTCGTTAATCGTTTGCATTTTTAGTGTGAACTTTGATGGTTTAGAGTAATGAAGCATCCTTTGTTGTGTTCGAATTTAGCATAGGTGGGTTCTGGTTCTTGATTCAGTTCTCGTTAATCGCTGCGTTTTTAGTGTGAACTTTGGTGGTTTAGAGTAATGAAGCATCCTTAAGGCTGATGGGTTCTCTCTCTCTCTCTCTCTCTCTCTCTCTATTTTTGGCTTAGGAGAGTGTGTTCTGTTTCATTGCCTTTGAAACAGTGAAGTCTAAATTTTGGTTTTCTTTTTTCATCCGGCCTAGTTCATAGATCACTGCCTGCTTTTTTAAGCTTGCATGGTGTTTGATGGGTGTTCTGTTCCAATGTAGTCACTAATTTGGGCAACCTTAAGGTTGTTGTTTTTGATATCACCTTAGGAGATGTGTGATTTTAGTGTAACTTGGTTAAATTTTTTGCATTGTAGGTCTTTCACGTTCTCTGTCTGGTTTATAAGCTTGCATATGGTATTTGATGGGGATGTTTGTCTTATGCAGTACATCGTTATGGCGCTTGTCTTTGATTTTAGCTTAGGAGATTTGTGAGTTTATTTTGAGTGTGCATTTTAGTAATCTGGCCAAGATTTGTTTCCTCGTAGATTGTTTCTTGTTTCCTGTCTTGCTTATAGGTTTGTATATGGAATTTGATGAGAAGTTTTCTTATGTAGGGGCTACTTTAAATAAAGGATTTAATCGTGCATTGGGAACCTTATCTGCTGGAGCAATATCTCTTGGGATTGCATGGTTGGCTAACATGGCTGGACGAATGCAAGAAGTTGTGATTGTGGTCAGCATTTTTATTGCTGGTTAGTGTGTATGTGTGTGTGTGTGTGTGTCCTGATTTCTGTTTGCATTTATTTTTTGGACATTTGTGAACTGGATTGCTGATCTAGTTTCATTATGTGATTTTATTTTCTTGAAACGGTGTTTTCTTAATGCTTTCAGGATTTTTGGCTAGTTTTATCAAGTTACACCCAGCCATGAAGCAGTATGAGTATGGATTTCGGGTGTTTTTGTTAACGTTTTGCATCGTTCTGGTATCTGGAACTTCACATTTTATTCAAACAGCTGTTTCTAGATTGCTTCTAATTGCTATTGGGGCCGGTGTTTGTTTGATCATAAATCTTTGTGTTTATCCCATTTGGGCTGGAGAAGATTTGCATAAACTAGTTGTCAAAAATTTCAAGGGAGTTGCTGCTTCTCTCGAAGGTGAAGAATTATTTGAGTTGGATGTTGTCAAAAAAACTTTCTTATGTATCCCCTTGATGAGCTAAACTTGGGGGATAATTACACCTACACGCCCTGATGTTTGATGTAAATACACTTAAATACCCTGAAGTTTGAATAATTACAAGCATCACCCTGACCGTCAACGTTTAGGGTTAACTCCAAGACGAAAGTCGATAGTAGGGGTGGTTTGTGTAATTATGGAAATCTAAAGTGTGGTCTAACTGTAAGACAAAAGTTAGTGGTATGGGTGGTTTCTATAATTATGAAAACTTGAGGAGGCCTAAGTGTATTTACACCAAAGACCCAAGGGGTGTAGGTGTAATTATCCCTTTATATGGACCAGTCAAATTCAATAGTGTTAATTACACTTAAATGCCCTGAAGTTTGCATACTTACAGAAACCGCCCCTATTGGTCTAACTCTAAGACGACAATTGATAAAAAGGGTTGTTTGTGTAATAATGCAAATCTCAAGGTGGTCTAAATGTAAGACAAAAGTTAGTGGTATGGCTGGTTTCGGTTATTATGCAAACTTGAGGAAGCCTAACTGTTTTTAACTAAAGCTCAAGAGGCGTAGGTGTAATTATCCCTTACTATATAGGAGAAAATGTTCTTCAACCAATATTTTCTATCATATGTATAGGCTGTGTCAATATGTACTTGCAGTGCGTTGGATACGACCGAATTCCTTCAAAAATCTTGGTGTACCAAGCTGCCGATGATCCTCTATACAAAGGATATCGAGCTGCAGTAGAGTCAACTAGCCAAGAGGAGACTCTGGTATGCCTTTATATTAGGTAGAGCTTTATGCTCAGCAACAAAAAATATCCGATTTAAAGAAGCCAAATTTATGAGCTTTTTACCTGTTATCTTTTTTCACAGTTAGGTTTCGCTATTTGGGAACCGCCCCATGGCCATTACAAAATGTGCAAGTATCCTTGGAGTAATTATGTTAAAGTTAGCGGCGCTCTGAGACATTGTGCGTTCATGGTGATGGCAATGCATGGATGTATACTTTCAGAAATACAGGTATGTTATGCATGTGTGTGTGTGTATTAACTTCAGCTTCTTGTGACATATCTAACATACTGGTAATTTAGTATCAAGAGCACGAGTATATCGTCAAGTTTTATGCAGCATTGAGGCAAATTTTGTGATGATTTGCTTGGAGGAAAACATCTTGTCTTGAGATCATATTTGTCAAAGTTACTAGCCTCGTAGAGTCGAACGCAAATTATTTTCAAGTACTTACGAAATCCTTTGGGATAGCAGAAGTAGTGAGATGTAGCAAGTGAACAGCTCCTCATCTAATCCAGATTTCAACAGTTTACTTTAACCAGCCTCTAGTGTAATTAGGTAGAACTAAATTTGATTGAAACTGATAAAATTTATCAAGAAATTTGGAATAATATTGAAAATATTCTCAAACTTTGAACAATGTGCACCATTTAACTATGTGTAATAATATGCATAATGGGGGTAAATGCAAGGCGTAGATTAGTTATAAGGGGGGTTTTTGTAATTATGAAACCACGAGGGGAGTTTGTGTAATTCTCAAACTTGTATTCTGTACATACACAGTAGCTTTTTCTTAAAAACTTAATTTTTCAGGCATCATCTGAACTAAGACGAGTTTTCATGGATCCGATTCAAAGAGTTGGGACAGAAGGTGCTAAAGTGCTACGCGTGCTTGGCGATAAAGTAGAAAATATGGAAAAACTACACCCGGGGGACCTCCTCCAAGAGGTCCATGATGCAGCAGAGGATCTACAAATGCAGATTGACCAAAAATCATATCTCTTAGTAAATGTAGATAATTGGGAAGAAGAAAAACGACCCAACCCCGAGTTCCTTCAAGATCTCAAGGAGAACGAGCACAAGCCCTTCTTTGTCAACTCACTCGCCGAGTCGAGTCTTGTGAAATCCAATCAGCTGTCACGGTACGAGTCTAATCAGAGTAGGCACTCGGTTTCAGACTGGGGTTCGGGAGATAATTTGCTTAAGCAGCAGACAATGTGGCCTTCGCGCCTCTCGCTTGTCGGGGAGACTATACTTAACGAACGCGAAGTTAGGACATATGAAAGCGCCAGCAATTTGTCTCTTGCAACTTTTACTTCTTTGTTGATTGAGTTTGTTGCCAGGCTTCAGAATCTTGTCAACTCATTTGAGGAACTCAGTGAGAAAGCAAAGTTCAAGGACCCTGTTCAGTTGTCTAATATATTCGAAGAGGAAGGCGGTCGTTGCTGGGACCCTCTGCTCAAATGCATTTGCTGCAGCAAGGATTGAGGCCATGGCCTTTTTTTTTTTTTTTTTGAAATAATCACAACGCTCTCCCCTGTAACTATGTGAAATTACACAAATCACCCCTTTCGGTTTCGAAATTACACATACCTTGTGACTCATCTTCATTCAACATTTTTTCCTATCTTCATCAGATTCGATAAACGGTGTTTTCAAAGTCTCTTGATAAAATTTGCCGATTTTGATCAAATTCTAACGGTTTGAAGGGAGTTACTTGCAGTTTTGAAACCACGAGGGGAAGTAAGTGTAATTTACGCATAGTTGCAGAAATAAAATAAGGCATTAGTTTTTGAGCAGAAAGACAGGTTAGAGGATTGAAAAGTATTGTAAATCTGTCTCTCAAGTATTGCACAGTGAAATAGGCAACGCAAGGGATGGCATGCCCCCCAAAATACTCAGAAAAATGTATATTTTCACAATATATGTATACATACATATACATATACATATACACATACATATACATATATATTTCATACGAGGAAAGAAACTATACGAGTAATCTTTTGTTCCCAGCAAAATCTTGGATCCGTTTGCAACGTATGTGTTTTTTGTGTTTTTGTGATACTGATTATCAAAATAGGTACAAGCACTCAGTGAGAACCGAAAACCAGTTCATCCATCTAGCCAACTCTGTTTGTGTGTGTCTAAAATTTTCAAATATTTTGTAAAAACTAAATGAAAATTTTAGGCTTCGGACCCAATCATGGTACAGGGTTCACACTCGTTGCCAATACTCATAAATAAACCTTGTCATCTTAAAATACCATGCTTAGAATAAAAAAGCATCGACTGTCTGTTTCCTCTGCTTAGCGGGAGTTATATCAATAGAACAGAAAAGAAGAAAATATTTTGAGTTTTTTGTTGATCAGGCCACACCCGAAAAGAGGATTTGCAGTCACCAGCCTTACCACTCGGCCATGCTGCCAAAATGATACAACATAGAAAAAAAATTTCCTGGATTACATTACTTTTTCCAAAAATACCACAATATTTTTAATTCCATGAATAGAACACACACTGTGTGGGGTAGCCATTGCTCTTAACTTCTGAAAATGTGGGCTGCTGTTGTTTTTACCCCATTGTGCTGCTTTAAGACAATGAATTGACAACCGAATTGAACAGGAGCTGAAGCAATGGGAAAAATCATTAGGCAAATGGCCTGGAACAAGTTCCATTTGCCCTACCATGGGGTCTCTAACCTGCAATTACCAAAGGGAGTGTAATCTTCACTATCGAGGTACCAAAATCACATATGGCATGCACCGACTCAACTGTCCGGATCTCTAAGCAGCAAAAATAGCAGATGACACTTAGGCACTGTTAGTACAGCACCATCCATCATTTCTTGACTTCTCCTTGATCTTCACTATTGGTTCCCAAACAAGAGCTATCGAATTTTACTGTGGTGTTGTGAGGATCGTGTGTCATTTTCATGACTTCTCCTTGATCTTCAATCTTGCTGACCAAACAAGTGCTATCCAATTTGGTTGTCTTCTTGTCATTTAATGAATCATCAGTCATTTTCCCAACTACTTGATCTTCAATTTTGCTGACCAAAAATGTGCTATCAAATTTTGTTATGTTGTCATTTGGATCATCATGTTTCACATTCCCAAGTTCTTCTTGATCTTCATGATTGCGGACCAAACAAGCATTATTTGATTTCCTCGTTTTATTGCGTTTCTTCCGCTTCTTTTTGTTGCTTTCATTTAGAGCATCATCTGTCTCTTCCCCGACTTCTCGTTGGTCATCAATGTTGCTTGCCAAACAAGTGCTATCCAATTTTCTCTTCTTATTACGTTTCTTCCTCTTCTTTTTGTTGCTGTCGTTTGGAGCATCATGTGCCATATCCCCAACAACTCCTTGTTCTTTACATTTGCCGACAAAACAAACACCATCCAATTTCATTGTGGTGGAGTCATTTGGGGCATCATGTGCCGTCGTCCCAACTTCTACTCGATCTTCACTGTGGCTGACCAAACAAGCACTATCCATTTTTGTTGAGTTGTCATTCAGAGCATCATGTGTCGTGTTCCCAACTTGTCCTCGATCTTCACTGTTTCTGATCAAACAAACACCAGCTTCATGGGTCATTTCCCCTGCTTCTAGTTGATCATTACTTTCTCTGACCAAACAAGCACTATCCAAGTTCATTGCCGTGTTGCCATTTAGAGCATCATTCGTCATTTGTTCAAATTCTACTTGACCTTCACTGTTGCCGATCAAACAAACGCCATCCAACTTTATTGTGTTGTTGACAATTTGAGCATAATGGGCCATATCCAATTTGGTTGTCTTCTTGTCATTTAATGAATCATCAGTCATTTTCCCAACTACTTGATCTTCAATTTTGCTGACCAAAAATGTGCTATCAAATTTTGTTATGTTGTCATTTAGATCATCATGTTTCACATTCCCAAGTTCTTCTTGATCTTCATGATTGCGGACCAAACAAGCATTATTTGATTTCCTCGTTTTATTGCGTTTCTTCCGCTTCTTTTTGTTGCTTTCATTTAGAGCATCATCTGTCCCTTCCCCGACTTCTCGTTGGTCATCAATGTTGCTTGCCAAACAAGTGCTATCCAATTTTCTCTTCTTATTACGTTTCTTCCTCTTCTTTTTGTTGCTGTCGTTTGGAGCATCATGTGCCGTATCCCCAACAACTCCTTGTTCTTTACATTTGCCGACAAAACAAACACCATCCAATTTCATTGTGGTGGAGTCATTTGGGGCATCATGTGCCATCGTCCCAACTTCTACTCGATCTTCACTGTGGCTGACCAAACAAGCACTATCCATTTTTGTTGAGTTGTCATTCAGAGCATCATGTGTCGTGTTCCCAACTTGTCCTCGATCTTCACTGTTTCTGATCAAACAAACACCAGCTTCATGGGTCATTTCCCCTGCCTCTAGTTGATCATTACTTTCTCTGACCAAACAAGCACTATCCAAGTTCATTGCCGTGTTGCCATTTAGAGCATCATTCGTCATTTGTTCAACTTCTACTTGACCTTCACTGTTGCCGATCAAACAAACGCCATCCAACTTTACTGTGTTGTTGACAATTTGAGCATAATGGGCCATTTCCCCATGTTCGACTTGATCTTCACTTTTGCTGACCCGAGAAGTGCTCTCCAATTTTCTCTTCTTATTCCGTTTTTTCCTCTTCTTCTTGTTGCTGTCATTTGGAGCATCTTGTGGCGTCTTCCCAACATCTCCTTGTTCTTCACTGTTGCTCACAAAACAAACACCATCCAACTTTGTTGTGTTGCTGACAATTTGAGCATCATTGGCCATGTCACCGTGTTCAACTTGATCTTCACTTTTGCGGACCAAACAAGTGCTCTCCAATTTTCTCTTCTTATTACGTTTCTTCCTCTTCTTCTGGCTGTCATTTGGAGCATCATGTGGCGTCCCCCCAACATCTCCTTGTTCTTCAATGTTGCTCACAAAACAAACACTATCCAAATTTATAGTGGTGGTGCCATTAAGAACATCACATGCTGTTTTCCCAACTTCTACTTGATCTTCACTTTTGTTGACCAAACGAGCGCTACCCAATTTTGACGGAGTGTTGTCATTTAGAGCATCGTGTGTCATTTTCCCAAAATCTCCTTGATCTTCAATGTGGTTGATCAAACAAACGCCATCCAATTTTACTGTATTGTTATCAATTTGAGCTTCATGGGCCATTTTCGCTACTTCTACTTGATCTTCACTTTTACTGAGCAAACATGTGCTATCCAAGTTCACTGCTGTGTTTTCATTTAGAGTATCATCCGTCATTTTCCCAACTCCCCCTTGATCTTCAATACTATTTACCAAACAAGCACTGTTCAATTTTCTTTTCTTATTACGTTTCTTGCGTTTCTTCTTGTTGTCATTTTGAGCACCATGTGTCATTTCCACATCTTCCCCTTGTTCTTCACTGTTGCCGGACAGACAAATGCCACTCACTTTCCTCTTCTTGTTGTCATCAGTTAGAGCATCATGTATATCTATCAGAAAAGAGTTTAGAGCATCATGTATCGTATTCCTGGGATCTCCTTGATGTTCACTGTTGCTGACCAAACAAGTGCTGTCCAATTTCATTGTGGTGGTGCCATTCAGATCATCAAGTGTCATTTTCCCAACTGCTACAGGGTCTTCACTGTTGCTGACCAAACAAGCGCTATTCGATTTGTTGTTGGCGTGTCTTAGAGCATCATGTGTCCCTTCGCCAACTTTTCCTTGACATTCAATGTTGCTGACCGAAAGAGTTGCAAAAATGAGCTGATGGGCAAATTTTGCCAAAGAAGCTCCGGCAATAGACTTCGAGGGAAGGGGCCTGGAAAAGAGTTTAATTGAATATCAGTAACGCTTCTGTCTCAATGCCAACACAAAATCAATTAGACAAGGTTGGGCTTACTTTTAATATATTCAGTTTCAACCAATATTGACTATCCAGAATAACAATACATATTGATACTGCAATCTCTAACCAAATATGAAATCACTAGCATGCAAAGGAAACTCAGACCAATGACTATTGTACATGATCTACTGAGATACTAAACTGGTGTGTGCTTTGGCCTGGTTATTTTGGCAATGTCTCATAATATAAGAGATTTTTATGCCTTGATGGTACTACATCACCACCGTAGTGAGAATCTTTCAAGCCAAGGCTTAAGGAGACTAGTATTCTAGACTCATTATTTCTCAACCTTAATAACTGAACGAGAAAGTAGCTAAATCAGCTTGGAAATACCCAAATCACCAAGCAAAATTCTTCTGCAGATAGTCTGCGGTTTTCCAACAGCAATTTAACTTCCCAGATGCACTAAAAATTCATTTTGTGTAAAGATTATAATCATATATTATATAGCACATATTGATCCTAATATGCTCATTCACATTACGCGATGGGTGAATGCAACAAAGCATAATGGTAGATCTGTCACCTTCTGGTGAATCTGCTCTGACCGACAGCCGTCTTCTCATGCCATAAAGTGGGTGGAGGTAACAAATCGCGCTTTCTGATAGACTGACAGAAAAACAATTACAATGTTAAGCAAGCTAAACAGAAGACTGGCATGAGCTCATGAAAAATTGAGGCAGCGAAGAAACCAAAGTAGAGCAGATGATGAGCTAAGTCATGCATTATCTGTCCATGAATTGCATATTAGTCATTCACACACTAAATATTGACATATTAAGTTATTGAACAAATATTACAATTAACCTGCGATGAATCCAAACATTGTAGGAACTATGACAATGAGCCAAAAGGACAAGAAATGAAAAGAAACTTACTAGTCCCAGAGACAAAAAATATGGCTTGAAACATCTATAGGTTAAAGTAATCTATGAAGAAAAGAAATTTAAAAAATAAATAAATAAACAAGGGAAATAAATGGCATACCTTTTGAGGCATTATAACCCCTTCTGGTGGTCTAGGGATGTGAGGATGAAATTTAGGACATTTGTAGAAGACAAACCTAAAATGAATAAGAAGTACAGATAAATCATAGCTTTCATAAAAAACATGGCAGTTTGAACCATTTTTGTTGAACAAGTAAAATGTATATACAGGGTCAAGGAAATACTTACACAACTTTGTTGTTCATGATAGTCTTCATATCACACAAAGATGAGGGGATCTCTGCCGGACAAAGGGGCTTATCGGAGAAGCATATGTATCCATTCATTCCACCACTGCAAGGCATTATCAACAGTAAGACAGTTAGATGGTTGATACCTGGACAGAGAAATTGGGCAATACGATCAGATGAGTTCTTTCTCTTTCCTCTATGGTCATTGAAACAAGAACAAATGTCAGCACATCATTGGAAGGATGATTAGAAATTATTGGCTTATGCCAGTGCGTGGATAAGGAGATTCTTTGAAAGTAATAAGCTGGATATCATAACAACAGTGCAGCAGCAGTAGTTCAAAGCTCATGAGAACCCAGCAGCAAAAAGAACAAAACAGAAATTGCCACTCCTGACGCATCAGCATAAAAGCTATTGATGAACTTCAACTGAAATTCAGGAGATCAGGGGAAACATATAGGATGTGAAACATATAAATTGAACAAAAATTGGCTGCGAGTTAACATGTTTTCAACTTCATCCGGTTAGATTATTGAATGTAGATATTCCAATGCTTGCTATCCAATATCTTCATGCACATTTGGATGGCATCGAAATCTTTTCAGGAAATCATGAACCCGAATCCAGACTAAGGGACACAACAATGATGCCTCACTATACCCATACCGAGAAATCCCTTTCTTCATTGTGGAACGACAATGTGAAAGAGCCCATAAAGGTCAAAAACAAGAAGTATTGAGACATGATGCAATGATTAAATTCGAAACAAAATTTTGCAACAGAGGAACCAAACACAACAACTTTAACTATCATGGTCAACTTTATCAGGAAAAGTACAAATTCTACTGTCTCAGAATTGAAAAGGTCAGACACATAACATCACCCAACTACTAAACGCCTCTAACCCTTCCTTGGTGGACGAGGTAAATACGCAAACACATGACTACAAGGATAAAGCAATCTAAATATGCAACCACAGAGCAGCATGTCACCTCGATTTTGGGCTAATTTTCCTCTTCACTTTGGCTTTATGCAACTTGGGATTATCTTGATTCCGCTCAAGGAAGGAAAACATCTTCGCAGCTAATGCATGCGACACATGAACAAATAGTTTATCAAGGCCAAAAGTGTTCCGCTGCCTCTCTGCATCCTAAATCACAGCATATTACTCAAAAACTATGTACGCATTAAAACAAACAGCATGAAACTGAAATCAAAATGCTATGTCAGAGCAAAGTTATCATTCAAGCCCAAGAAAAATTACAGTTTAAATTATCAATTACTTAACAGGTTTAGGAGTTACCGTCAATGTGTGTTCCACTTTCGCAATCTCAGCAAGAAGGCGATCTTCTTCAATAAAGGGTAATCTACAAACAGCCTGCCAATCAGATAGTAGCATGAAAACTATTAACACGTAATAATAAAAAGGATGAAATCAGTTTTAGGTAGGATTATTTCGGTTTTAGCACAATTAATTCCTAGTGGCTCAGTGAACAGATGAGCAAAATGTTATCATCATCAGATTCAGGTTTTTCAATTATGCTTGCTTGCTTTCATTGGGTTTGATATATTCACTATCCATTCATTTGTTTGCTTCAACAAGGCTGGCTCAATATTAAACCATGACCCAAACTTTAATCAAGCAACCAGTTGGATAGTTTGTCCCACCCGTTGGCAGCATCCACAATCAAAAAATTTGAGGCAATCGTAAACTATCTTAAGCAGTAACGATTATATCCCCACATAGAAATATGACACTTCCTGGAAACCTCTGCTATTGAGGAATAGTGCAACATGGATCGAGAAGGCAGAATGTAGGGACATGAATAATGAGGCAATCAACTCTTACGTTGTATGTGGGGCCTTTTGGGATACAAGAGTATCTTAGGGTTATTTTAGGAAATTTCAACAGATCATTGTAATCTATCCAACCTAACCAAACAACCTTTTTAGACTTCATTGCGAAATCTAAAAAGTAAGGGCAACCATAAACTAGTACTCATACATAAGTTTGCTTATGGATCTAATGGGATATGTATCATGTGCAATACCACCATCCCGATCAAACGCAACCTTGTTGTCTTCCAAATATAACACATCAGGATATTGAAGAATCTGGCAGTAATTATGAATCTCGTGGAGCTGATTAATAATCTCCAGCACAGGTCAAGGGCCATCAATTCAGTTTTTACAAAGTATACTATGAAGCTTGAACACTAAACACTTACTCTCTCCGAGATTGTACTTGCGACTATCCTATACAGTAAAACTTCAACATAAAGCGAGATAGCCACAGGCAATTTAACAGAGACCTGATAATACTGCGTAATATATTAGAAAATTTGAGCCATACCTTCCAAGCTTGTTTTCTCCCATTCAAGTCGAGCACAAACTCTACATAAAAATTCAAAATCTCATATCATAAAATAAACCCAATGCAAAAGAGAGAAAAATGTGATTTTAGTAATACGCATACCAGTAGGGTAGAAATCCAAAATGGGCGATGATGGATCTGTCATTAAATTCCTGTAGTGCAAAGGAAGTGCTTCTGCACTAGAAAGGCAGCATCTCTGTTATAGTTAAATTCTTGCACGGAGAGCATTGTGGCTAATGAAAAAAATCATTAAGGAATACCTAGCAGCAGGGAGGACTCCCATTAATTGGTTGAAAGGCTTGAAGGGTTTTCCGAGTACAAAATCGAATTTGAGATGATCAAGACCATGAAAATCAGAAGCAAATGGAGCGTAATGGTAGGGATAAAACCTGATAAAGTAAAACAGCAGTAAGGTTGTATACTTTTGTAGTAAATGCTCGATAAACCAATAAAATGTAAGGAAACAAATATGAACAGTTTGCGGTATCATACAACATGAATTAATTTAGCTCAGGAACCTAGGGCAAAGCACCTGGAAAATTAGAGGCAGATAAGAAAAATTCCCAGAAACTTCAGATGACATGACACAATACATCAACTCTAAGACACTGAATACTATATCTATCTACACAATAAACATGTATACTTTTGCAGCGCAGCACTTAATTATCTATTTGTTTCTTACATAACATAATCCAACTAGGCATCAGAGAATGCCAACTCAATCTAAAGTTAACATACCAATACTACAGATGTGACCCTGGTCCCAATACCCCAACGAGAAGGAAGATCTTCAAATATTCTCAAAAAATAAATAACAGCAAAAGAATTGACTTTCTCTTCTTCTTTGTGATGCTTAGTTTATCCCATCAAAACCAAGTAATCATTTTTCATTTTATTTTTATTTACTTTTTTATGGGGGGCAGAGTTTCAGATCACTGACAAGCTAGATGGAAAATATGGCATTGCAATTTTATTTGGAGTTGCTTAGTTACAAAAAAATACTTCCAGAAAATAACAAATAGTTGCATATTAGAGGTAATTGCTCCTCATAAAGAAACAAAATAAGACTGTCTCTTGGTTTTAAATGTAATATATTCTTCATCTTTTAAGCTATTCTACTAATAATAAACTACAGAAGGAATGCATCATCAATATGCTGAACAAAACACATATGGCTTGCATGCTTGAAATAAACGCTTGATTATTGTTTAAGGAAAGAAAACCCAGAGGCTACTGTCCTCACAATGTTAGACATATGAAGCAGGGCTGCTTTTTTACAAGGAGAAAATGAGTTCTCAAACAGATCTGAATAAGAACCAGCATTCCTAATGTGTCACTGTGCTCCAGATTTACTATATCTTACGCACTCCTACACACGCACTTTGCAATAAATTATAGCTTCGCATGAGAGTATAGTACTTAGAAAAGCACAAACAAGCAGCAGCAGAAGAGCACAAACCATTGCCAGGAGCACACTCCTTGGTAGTAATAATGCATGACCCAACATATGCCTTCAACATATTTCAGGACCTACAGCAAATCAAAAGGGAAAAAAAACAGATTATAGAGAAACATATATAGGAACACTAAGAATTACCCAAACAGGCTTACAGACCAATGATCATGGTCAAATAGGAAGGTTTATATAACAAACAAAAACAAAGGCAAAACAATTGACCCACAAAAATCTTGAGTAGGGATAGTTGATGAAGCGAAGAAACAATGCCAAAAGACACCGCCCGATCAATAGGAAAAATAAACAGCAATACCATGGATCCTGATCTAAAGGATATCAATGAATAACAATAAAGTGAAAGTCGACATGGCAGAACTTAAGGACCTCAAATACCACAAAGTTAGTTGGATATCAAAACTAATTTTCCCTTACAGCATGCCTTCTAACTGTCTCACGGTCATCATCAGTTTGAACCTCAAATTTATCAGTGTAGTATCTCTCTTTCCAACCATCTTCTCCTAGGTTAACCTGAAAAGGAAATACATTATCCTCTGACAATGAATATCCACATATCGAGCCGCATATAGTTTACAGAATAAGCATTGAAACAAGAATGGGCAGGGCAACCTTGTCAACTACAAATCCGGCCTTCACGTTTACATGGTTGTCTGACATCTGTCTGTTTTGTTCACCAGTCTGACCCAAAAGTCAGTAAGTACAAGTCTTAGATTCAACCAGATGCATTTTAAATCAAGAATATCAAGACCCAAGTTAAGAGATCAAAAGATTACATTCAATTTTGCTGCAAGGCGTTCCGCATGTCTTTCCCAAGCCATTTGCCCCTGAAAGTGAAGAAGAATACAAGCAATATATCATCTTAAAACAGAAAGAGGTAATCACATGCATTTATACTAATTGCACACCGTATTTAGGAATGTGTTACTGAACTACTGGCAGAGTACAACAATTAAGCATTCAATAGAAATAGGAAACATCTCATTAAAAAATATATATAAATAGGAAACATTAAGAGGCCATAATAGCTTCTCAACAAAGAGAACAAATAGGAAATGACTAAGCTGGTTCCCAACCTCAGTGCAGGTCATCTGAAAAGAATATCAATATCCAAAACAATTTTAACTGCATGGCTAACTTGTATGATGGCAAATACCTGTCTCCGTTTCTTGAAAATTGCATTCTCATGTGAACCAAGAGTTTGAACAAAGTGCTCTACTCGTTTCAAATTTACCTAGGCATTACGTAAACACAAATGGTAGCAGATAAAGTCAGTGACTTACTAGTAGAAAATTTATACACAATTTTTGGGAAGTTGAGAACAAATACTTTCTATCTTGGAACATGAAATTCATAATTTTAACAGACAAGAACATTCCTCATATCCATCTAAACAAGCACAAGCATGCAACTTTAACAAACTTTGTGTTTAGATGAGCTCGAGTTTTGCAAGAATTTAAGCAGCAATTATTCAAGTAACCAGTTAAAACCTAGTAGGGAAAATTTTCGCGTAAGACATTGAACTCTTATTCTACAATAAAAGAAAGGAAAACTAAAGTGAGAAACGGGTAAGTAGCTTTTTTGATTTAAAACCACCAGAGATGAATAACTAACAGCAGTTGTAAACACGTATGATCAAATGCATGCTCCACCAAAATAAGGGGAGGAGGTTTCCCATTCACAGGAAATAATTAGGCTAAATAGGGGTTAACAAAGAACGCAGTCATATACCTCAGAAGAATCAGTTAGATAGCCACCCATTCGGACAAATTCTCTTTTGTAGACAGAAATAAGCAAATCAATAGCCCCCTGCAAGGACAGTCCAAAGGAAAACAACAATATGAAACAGACATTTACCAATAAGTTTGTGTGCGTGGAAAGTGGAACCTATTGTTGTTGTTGATAGGACTTTGAAGCCAGCTATATTGCACTGTGAATGTGCACTTGATTTATGCATTAAAGCTGAGAGCTTCATGCTATGCTAAATTTAACTGACAGAAGCATTTATAAATGCCAACCTCCGATATTTCCAATGACGGCACATGAGGTAGAAAGTCATTTCCAACAAATAGGCACATGAAAACAAAATCATCTATCAAACGCTCAAGGTCTAATTTCACCAACGGATCTGGAATTCTCAGGCTCTCTGCCAGATAATCCCGGAGTATCCACACATTGAGAAACTGAAACAGGAAAATAAAATACAAAATTATTACAAAACGTTTAGCAACTGAATCTCGATATCATACTACAAGCATGGATAATTACAAATATAACCGCCTCAAGTAACAGACTACACGCTCATGTGCTTGATTAGTGCAAGCCAATCAAGCTCATGTGCTTGATTAGTATTCACTAATTAATCAATGAAATTATAGAACTCTGAGAGAGTTGGTATGCATACTGGTATAGCTGTATTCGTTGACCATGCACAGAATGGTACAAAGAACAGCACGAATTAACAACTAATGGGAATAAGAAGTAGAACCGCACAAACAAAAAGTATGGCTTACTTCCATATATATTTATTAAGGGTTCCAAAATGAACAAATACAGCTAAAAGATAATAAAGGGTACAAGTCTCAAGCCTGTAAACAGGCTGATCCAAGTGTATAGCATGTATCAAAGTGTCTATATAAATGTTCACTGAAACCTTCACAAATTCATGGAGAAGGTATATCACATGAACTTAACCCTAACATGACTAACAAATTTTTTACACAATGGAAAGCAGTGCAAAGAAGAGTCAAAAAGGGTAACAACCTGAAACTTTTGTCTTGATATGAAGTCATCAAGATGACGACAAGGACCTTCACTGTACTTCAAATTACCTTTGCCATTGGAAGGCTCTCTGCGGACATCCTAGGCCATGAATCACAACAAAAATAAGTTCGATAACAGAAAAGCAACCTCAGAAAACCATGCAGTACAAAACTTCCTTCAAATTTACATGCAATACGACTGAACAAACAGATAATATGTAGATTCCCATCCTATCCCCAGAACCCTATATAAGAGATGGATCAGCCTCATAGGCGTGTGTGGCCAGTTTCATTAGCAACGTGAAGCTTGACTAGGAACAAAAACAAGGAAAAAGGCTTGCTGCTCAGTAGAATGCAAAAAATCTCAATCCAGAGAAATTCAAGTGCAAGGTTAAAACCTACCTCCCTTAAAACAGAGAAGTGAATTTCATGAGTAGCCAAAGCAAGCATGATCAAATCTGCATCCTGATGTAATGCCAAGTCAATATATCTTGGAAATTTGCAGCAAACTGAAAAACAGGTGACAAACAAGGGAAACAAAAACTTCTGAAATTTACCAATCCATATAAACAATGCCGTGTATTTGGATCGAAACCAGGAAGGTTTCTTTGCAAGCGGATATAAGACATTATTTTGTGCTCTCCTTCACCGGGTACACTAGCATCAGAGAGGATAACCTATGATTGCAGACAAAAAAGTGTCAAGAGAGGAATGGATACTTATACTAAGTAACAAGTGACAATTATTTACCTTGACTCCCTTCCAGCCAGGATCATTGTTCATTCTCAAATGTATATAATATTGAAGTGCAGATGACAATAATTCCATGAATCCAGTCCCAGGCGTGATTACATTTGAATCAAGCCCTTTGCTTACTGACAATCCCTCTTTCTGTGCATGGTAACCTACCCTTTTCGCTAACACAGAGGCCTGATAGAATCATATTCCAATTTCCCCTTTTCACTATGAACAAAAAGGAAAATCTTAAAATTATATCTGAAACATGAAAAACAATACTCACTTCATCAGCAGCCTCTTTAGCAGCTTTAAATCGTCTAGCACGCTGCTGATTCATCTTAGCCCTTGGTGCAACGCCATCTATATGAAATTACAGGTCAAATTGCCATAATACAAGGGGGAGGCTAACACTTCCATTTTCTCGTGACATTGTGAACTCTTCTACCAATGACGTATCTTTTCAACAAAAAATTTGTTTTTCGTGATTAGTAACAACCCATATGAGGTCGGCACAGTGTTTGTCCTTGTATTGCTCTACAGAGAAGATCATGTTTTCTACCACTAACTAGGCATCTAACACAACTGCAGACAATAGTTAAAGCAAAAAAATATGCTTCAAACTCAATCTAACTTGCAATGAACTACTCCTAACTTACCAACTGCCATGTACATAAGCTTCCGAGGCCGAACCAACGAAAATATCCGATCAATATACTTGAACACCGCCGTGAACACTTCATCATAACTCTTCGGAGCAGGCTAAAAAAATCACAATCCAACAATTAACAACTCTTTTTGAAACACACACACATACACGGGATGCATCAAATTTAACTTGAATTTCGCACATATGCATATAAATACCAAATTTTCGGGATGGAAACAAGGGTGTATAATGCCGTTCATGTCAAGATAGAGATTATCAAACTCAGCGCCATTAGGGTTCGGCGCCGTCGTGTCAACCGGGATTTCAACTCCGTTAACGACGGCCGGAGAATCCTCCACCACCTCCACCACCGAACGCGGGTGATTTTCTACTAGCCATCGGTAAAACGCAGGAATTCCCATTTTTTCATACAAATTTACCAGGTTAACTGGAGAATGGAGATCAACTTTTGTTCGGCGGGGTTTTTGTTAGGGTTTAAGAGTCTGTGAATAGAGACGCCCATATTATTATATCCGGCAGATTACAAATACCTCTTTGAAATTTGAGGAAATTATAAAAAAAAAACTTCTTAATTATTAAAAATTATCAATACCTTTGAAGTTTGCATAAATTACATAATAATTAATAGAGGACTAAAATTTTAAAATTATCCTTAATATTTTATTTATGAAAATTTTATTTTAAAATTAAAAAAAAACTAATTTTTTTCTCTCCTCTTAGTTATAAAATTAACAAACCCTAATAGTATTAATTTTTTATTAGATGAACAAACCTTAGAGGGTGTATTGTAAATCCTGATAGTTGAAGGAGTTTTTTCTTGTAGTTTTAGCAAACCTCATGGGAGGTTTTTGTAATATATTACTTTAACCATCAATTAATAAAATATTGAACAAGGGCATTTTAGAAAAATTATATAAATTTTTAACTGAACCTTAACAGAAGGGTTTTTATGTAAATTTATGCAAACTTCATGGGGTAATGGTAATTTTCAATAATTAAGGGTTTTTTTTTATTTCACCAAACCTCGAGGGAGGCTTTTGTAATTCGTCCTATTATATATGTAAAAACCACTATGCCAATCTATAATGCACGGACACGGCAAAAAATGATCTCATACAGTGTCGGACACAGACACGGCTCCGACACAGTCCTGACACAGCAAAAACATGTCCGAAAATTAAAAAAAAAAACCGACATGGTGTCGAACACGGTTGGGGCCTTTTTAATATATTACAAAGTTCAAATGGGGTCTTTTTAAAATTTTAAAAAATTAGTGAAAAATACTAAAAATAACATATAATTTTTTTTAATTGTATTTTAGAGTTTGTGTTAACTCTTTTACTTGCTTGTATTTAGATATTTGAATGATGATGAATTCCTTCTATTTTAATTATATATTTGATTTTAAAGAGATGCTTGTTGTAATGATGAATATTACTATTTCTCTATCACATACTTTAATTTAATAAATTATAATTGTATAATATAATATAATAAAAATTTTAATAGCCATGTCAGAGCCGTATCGTATCCTAAAATTTTAAGATTTTTCGTGTCGTCGTGTCCATGTCGTGTCATGTCCATATTCCCGTATCCGTGCCCTTGCATCATAGATGCCAATACGTGTATTTATTATACTAGTATCATATATTCTTATTCGTGCATTAATTAATTAATTAATTCTACAAATGAACCTATCCACTACAAGTTAAAATGATAATTTTATTTTGGTGACCATGCATAAATGTAATGCTATAATGAAATGACAATTTGCCCAACATATCATGTTCCAAGTTCTTTAAAGCTTGTATCAGGATGATGGAATCTCCTTCAAGAATAATCGATGGCCACCCTTTTTGTCTTGCTAATTTAGCCGCCTCAAGTGGCAAAAAAGGCGTTACTCGAGTGGCAAAAATGACAGAACAGTGTTGGCATGCATTTTCCTTCATGGTCTCACGCCACCACACCCAGCCCAAGTGAGGCTCCCTTATTAAACACCGCTCCGTCGAAATTTAGCTTAATAACTCCCCAAGGTGGTTTGATCCAGCGGGGATCAAAAAGTCCCTCGTTGTGCAACGCTGATTGAGTTCTTTTTGCTTCCGTGAACTCTCTCTGCGTTCGTAGAGCCATGCCCACCACCTCTAACGCGGACCTGCCCCCGTTTTCCATGAGTGACTTATGTCGGTTAAACCAGAGTGCCCATAGGACGGAGATAACTTACTCAAAAAACCTCGGCGTGGTTGCTGCATGAATATGTCGCAACCAGTTCTCCATTGGGGATACCCATTCGGAAATTAGCAACCACGGTATGTTGGACAACATCCATACTTATCTTGTGAAGGTACACTAAAAGAAGACACGATTCGAGTCCTCTTCAAGCTCGTGGCAGAAGTTACAGCCATTCGATAAGGGAAGGCCTCGTTCTTGAAGATTTGCCTCTGTTGAGATTACCTCCTTACATGCCTTCCACACAAACACTGGGACCTTTTTAGCAACCAAAGTCCTCCATATGAAAGCCCGGATAGAGCTGGATCATGTGAACCTATACTGGCCAACTTGTCAAGTGAATAAGCAAGGTGATACACGCTTTGGATGAAAATTTGGCCATTCTAATTGTAGTGACATATTAGCATATCCGCATTATTGGAAGTTGGAACTTCCCAATGGGATGCCTAGAATAGCCTCGACATTTATATCATAGATTTCTCAAATCATTGTATTTATATATGGACATATATATATATATATATATATGAAATAGCTATTCAAACCACTAATTAATGTCACATTCTTATTTTTATTCTTACAATGCATTAATTCTTGTCAGAGCAACCTATAGTTTTCCCATATTCCATTGGAAAGACAATTTATCCATTTTATTATCCACATAAGCAAGAGATGAACACATAAATTGGACGTAATTTTAAATAGGCGAAATTCCATATAACCACCCTATGGTTTCGTTTATTATCTAAAAACCCCCTTACGAACTAAAAATATGCAAAATACCACATGTATTTTGAAATCCTACACCAAAACCCCTTTCTGACAGAAGATAACAGCGCTTGTATAACATGCGCTTGGTGTGCAAAAATTAATGATTTTTTGCAAGTAAATTGATTAATATACCCCTATATTTATATATTTAAATATATCACATATGACAAATAAACCCCTTTAATTTGTTTAAATTTTAATTAAGTCCTAATCTTGTTATTTCTAAACTTTAAAATTAAAAATTGGCCCCTTTAATTAATTATTTTTTATTTGTTCATGAAAAAATATTTTTACAAATGCATTCAAATTTTTTAAAAAAGAAATATGAATATACGAGGTAGTATTTATTTACAAATGACTTTATAATAATAATAAAATAATTTTTTTTAAAGAGAATTTTTTCTTTTTGGTCATCTTATTCCCATACACCCCTACCTCCACCTTATACCTTCTTTCACTCACCACCATGCTACTGCATCGGCGGTGGTGGCTCCACAAACCACAATAATGCCGTTGCAACTACCACCATGCCACTGTTGTAGTTTGCCTCCAAAACCTTAGCCCTATATCCACACTGCTGTCGTCGCCCTAAACCCTAGCCCCATCTCCACTTTCTTATTCCCCACACCTTCATATCTCACATCAAATCCCTCAACTATGTCAAGATCAGGTTCTTTTTGAAGTTTTTTTTTTGTTCTCTCCTCAATGGTCGATCCCAATTAGACATGGCCTTCCCACACATTCTCCTTCTTCCTCCTCTCTCTCTCTCTACCCCCCTACGTGTGTGTGCGCGCGCAAGTGTTTGTATGTCTTTTGTGTGTGAGCGTGTTGTGTGTATTGGGGTGTGTGTGTTATTATGTGCATTTACATATATTAAATATACCTATACGTATATATACTATATAGTGCGTGTGTGTATATCCATTTATATAATATGTTATTTAATTTATAATTTTTATTTTAATATTTTATTTTTATATTCAGAAATCAATTTGGGTTGTTGATTCTTTAAGTCAAGATCTTATGGCTCATAATAATAAAAACATAACGGATATTTTAGTATAAATTTAACGCCGTCAAGCTGGAATTAACAGAGAAGGAAAGTGTGCAGAGTTTTAAGAAATATAGAAACTTTTTGCATGCGGGATTTTCAGCCAATAAACAAAATTATAAGGGGATTATATGAAAAATTCCTTTTCAATATATATTATATATTTAATATAAGTCTAATAATTGCTTAAATGTTAGATAAAAAGCCTTCAAGATTCTGCCCCACCAACCCAAAAGCACAACCCCCCCTCCCCCACTTCGCTCCCCCCCCAAAAAAAGAACAAAAAGATCTTATACCCACCCCCACAGTTAATTGTCCTCACTAATCGTTGCCATTAACCGTTCTCATCGCCAAACCACTAGCGCTCCTCGCCAAAACCTATCTTTCCTCGCATCGTCGGCCACACAATGTGCCTCATATCCAATATACCGCCAAAAGTGTAGGGATTTTTCAAAAATAAAGTGGGCATTGTATATTTGTGTTTATGTGGGTTTGTGTTGTGTGTGCAAGTTTTTGTGTGCTACTTGCATGCGCTTTCGTGTGTGTTTGTGTGCGTTGTTGTGTGTTTTTGTCATTCCTGAATCTGGGTCTATTGTTGATATGCATGATATGCAAATGCAACCTGAATGAGCCTTTATAAAACTACGCGATGCACCTTGTTCCTCAAGTTCTTAACCTAGACTATTCTTTTCTCATAGTTTTAGTTTAGATACAAATCTTTTTTTTTTAACATACTATATTTGTTTTCCAAAAAATGGTTACTTCTTGAAATTTTATTTAGCGTATAACTCAGTCTGAAGCTCATTTAGAGGTCTGGGATCAAGACTAGGATAATACGAGTATTGATCTTGGGTCTAAACCTCGAACCATATCCCCCCCCCCCAAATTTAGAACCTAAAGCTGAACTATGACAAATAATCTTGAAATTCCTCTTTACAATTGGGTTATGTCTTCACAGTCCCCCATTTAGGGCTTGATTGCAAAGCAACAAAATTGGTTGGTATGGAATAGAAATATGAAACCATAGGTGCCTTTGCTAATGATGGTCCTCCCCGCATCGCCTACATTTGTATGCTCAACGAAGCCAATATATCAGAACAAAAATGGAAAAAAAAAGAAAGAAAATCAATATATGAGGTATTTTGAACTGAGGTGCTAATTTAATCCCAAATGAAGTTTTAAGATATGCGAAGATATTTGAACATATACAATAAGAAACAGTATGGCAAAACCGATTCCTACAAAAAAGTTGAAGTAGTATTTGAACAACCACCATTTACCCAAGATGAGCAGTATTCTTGGGTAATCTGGCCAAGCAAACATTTCCTATATGTTTCTTTTATTATTTTTAGGGTACATACTATTGTTATCCAGAGGGATGGGTTTATTGTCGACAATGGATTAGTAAGGGGTTCGATCTATCAGGCCGCTTTATTTAGGTAAGTGCGATTTACATCTTTTTTTAGTCATATTTTATATTTGCTAATTATTTGTGAAAGTTTGTTATTCCAATTTTCAGAGCTTGATTAATTTTGAGTGTCCCTACGAGTTGCAAGTTGGACTTGATGAGAATGGACGTATTATATTATGGATGTACGACCTACTGTAAGCCATCTTATTGGTCTTATTTTGCTATTAGTTTGTTTGTTTGGTAGTTTTTAATTTCTTTTCCATAGTTTGCAGGAACGTATGCCCTCCTTGCGGATAAGTCTGACACTCCTAGAAGGAACACACGTGATGGCATGGATGGCTAGTCCATACACTTTAGCCGGTGTGAGACAATTTATTATCTCAACAAGTCGGGCCAATTCGAGAAATATTAAGGTATGTGCTTTTTTTTGTTGTTTTATTCTACAATCAAATTATACTAAATATAATATTTATCTTTTGCGATCCGAGAAGAAATTCTAGACGACATAGGCTCTTGTGCTTGAGAGCCTCACCTTAAGGGCTTTAGTTCAGGCATTCCGCACGAATGGGAGGTGGAGCCAATTATTGCAAAATCACGTTAGTCCAATAGGTTTTATCTGCTACCTTCACACATTGAAAGGAATCAAAATATTGGGGAGACAACTCGTAAGAAAGATGCAGCAGTTCAAGACAGTGTTTGAAGCAGCAAGTGAATTCCTCGTACCAATAAGTATTCATTCATCGACAGAGCGATTGAGTTCATGCATGCTACTGGGCTAGTGAATCCATACTATTAGACAAAGGATTTTGTAGAGTTCGTAGAAGATATTGTGAGGGCTCCACATCGAACCCCGCCACATTCAGAGAGGGCTTTGTACATAATTTTACTGAAATGATTTTGCAGAAACACAATCACTGAATTGTTAAGATTTGAATTGACAAGATTGACTTGTAACGGACTTAGACCTTCTAAGCTCCCGTGTGGTACTTAGTCCCTCATGAACTAGCTAAGTTAGCCTCTTGCGAACTTGCTCGTGTGTGAAAAGCTTAGGAAGTTGGCACAAAAGAACATAAGAATACAAACGGATTTTCTTAACACTCCTTAGTATTCCCTAACCACTTAATACTTGGATGATTTACAAATGAAATCCTATATCTAGTTATACTAATCTCCTCCATCAATGTAGGGTGGAGATTAATTGAATCCTATGGCTACAAATAGTCTTCTAAACTATTCTACAAGATATTTACCAGGAGCATTAATGGAGCATTCTAGAATCCGCTCTCTTATTTCCTATACAATTCTACAGCTTTCTAGAATTTGGGAGAATCTTCCAAAACCGCCACACCTCATTCCGCTCCTGCATGCGCCAGTGTGTACTCGAACTGTCGAGGCGTGACATTCTCATGACAATTCAAATCTCAACAGTTCAATGATTTTGTTTCAGCAAAATCATCTTAGTAAAATTATGTATAAAGCCTCTCTCTAAATGTGGCGGTTCCAATACGAAGCCCTCACAACATCTTCTACGAACTCCTTTGTCCAATGATATAGATTCACTAGCCCAATATCATGCATGAACTCACTTGCTTTGTCGAGGAACGAATACTCATTGGTACAAGGAATACGCTTGGCCGCTTCAAACACTATCTCAAACTGTAGCATCTCTCTTACGAGTTGCCTCCATAATGTTTTGATTCATATCGAAACGTGAAGGTAGCTAATAAAACACATTAGACTAACCTGATTTTGCAATAATCGACTCCACCTCCTATTTGTGCGTAACGCCTGAACTAAAGCCTTTACGGTGAGGATCTCAAACATGAGAGCCAATATGTCGTTTGAAATTTCTTCTTGGATAGCAAAAGATAAAAAAATATATTCAGTACAATTTGATTGGAGAACAAAGCTAAAAAAAAATAACACATGCCTCAATATTTCTCGAATTGCCCCGACTTGTTTGTTAGTTGGATAAATGTGTAGCATGTGTTTGAATTGTCAAGATTTTGATCTTGAGTACACAATTGTT
The DNA here is from genome assembly GCA_026212405.1 of Petrea volubilis. Classification (NCBI taxonomy): domain Eukaryota; kingdom Viridiplantae; phylum Streptophyta; class Magnoliopsida; order Lamiales; family Verbenaceae; genus Petrea; species Petrea volubilis. Next base: position 23,199,452 of record CM047883.1, on the reverse strand, counting down.
TGTTGGTTGGTCTACTTCTTTCTTTATCTTATCGAAGGGATGAAACAGGTAAGTTCTATCGACTATTACGTGATGTGGCATGGCTGATGCCAGCCTCAAAAAAGAGAGAATATGGAGTTTTCTAATATTAATTTTCGATACGAGTTACTGATGTTTTTGTGATCCTTTTTAAAATTTGTACTCAGTTTCTTGAAAAAGTTGTACTCAGCCTCCCAGGAATGTCCACGATCTTATGATAAGTTGAGATTTGATCCAAGCACTGCAAGAAAATAGGCAAAAACCTACGGAATTTTCCTACGGAATTCACGTTTTCCAACGAAAATCCTACGGAACAGATTCCCTCAGAAAAAGTGTCGTTGGTAAAAGTTTGCCGACAGATTCCCTACAAAAAACCAAAGGAAACGTCGACCTGATTTACCCGCGGAGTCCCTACGGAAAACCAACGAATATGTCGGCCTGATTTGCCAACGGATTACCTACAGAAGACCAACGGAATTGTCAAACTCATTTACCAACGGATTACGTACGGAAAACCAACGGAAATGTTTACCTGATTTGCCAACCGATTACCTACGGAAAACCGACGAAATTTTGCTTGATAGTTTCCTACCGATTACCAATGGATATAGTGGCAATGGAATTCCAATAGAAAACCTACGGAATATGTACCTACGGAATACCAATGGACTACCTACAGAATATGTACTTACGGAAAGCCAACAGAAATGCTATGGATATTTTATTTTGGTTTCCTTTGGATTTCTGTTGGTAGGTTTCTATTTTGCCAAATTAAATCTGTGGGATTTCCTTGCATAAGACATGCAGAAAAAAGAATTACTATTTACCATCCAAGTTTCAAACATGAAAATATTCAGAACTAAAACGAAGTATAATAATCAGTCTAAAAAAACCTCTGACTTAGAGAGGACGAGGAGAGGGGGGGATAACAAAGAAGAAGAAGAAGAAGAAGAGGAAAACAAAGCCCGCAAAGTCAGGTATAGTCAAACTATAGGTCACTACAATCAACTCAGTGTATCGCAAAGAGCAAATACTGAAAGTTATCAATGGACTTAGAATATGCACCTGCATCTTGTTTGATTGCTAAAAATGAGTTTTTTAGATGTTCAACAAGTGATCATTTATACATTTGAGTCAGGTTATGTATGAAACCCTTCAGGGATATACCATCGTAATAAGCTTCTGGAAAGCCATTCGAGTCAGGTAAGCTTCTGGAGAGCCATTTGCGTCAGGTTATGTACACACCCCTTTAGGGATGGTGGCGGGTTCCAATACGGAGCCCTGACCACATCCTGTACAAGCTCTCTCGTCCAGTAGCGTTTATCAATCAATCCGATAGCCATCATAAAATCCTGTGATCTCTCGTGAAAGGCATATGTGTTGGCACAAGGGATCCGGGCCTCTGCTTCTTCCACAGTCTCAAGAGGTATCATCTCCTCCACCATCTGTCTTGCATCGGTTTTGATAGCTTTGATCATAGCAAGATAGGGAACAAAAGAGTACGGATGTACCCCTTCCTCTAATACGTCGCGCCATCGTTTATTCGTTCTATAAGCTTGAACAAGCTCCCGTAAGGTCAAATGCTTCAAAATGAAGGACAATACATCATTGGGGATTTTGTCGTGCAGTAGTGAACCATTAAAAACTATATTAATTACAATTTTCAAAAAAAAAAAAGATAATCAAAGAGAGCACATATGACATACCTCAATGTTTGTAAAGATTACAGCAGGTTGTACTTCCTCAGCAGGGTATGAAAAATCGATGGGTGGCTGCTCAGCTGCACACAAGACAAAACCTATAAACTCTGACACTCATCAATTGAGAGAGAGAGAGACAGGGAGAGAGACATGCAGCAACATAAGAGGATATGGTACATAAACTACACCTCAAACACTCATCAGCTATAGCCACTATGCACTGGGGGTACTCAAAAGACATGACAAAAATGGTGCCTCAATATAAATCATACATAAACTTCAACATAAAGTATAGAGTATGCAAGTTCAATACAGAATTATCACATGCAATTTCGATATTAGTCCAGCTTTAGCCACATGGAGTGAGTTTCTTGTTACCTCCGCCATGAGGGTCGTCATCTTTCCAGTCATCCCATGCCCTTGCGTTCTCTGGTGCAGCCTCATCATCCTCCTCTGCAGCATTTGTGTATCGAGCCCTTGTTGCAGCATCATGAAGCCAGGCTTCTGCTTTCTCAGTGCGCTCATCAAGGGTGGACTGTGACAATTCATTTTCCCTTTCCTGCTGAAGAAGGACATCATCAAGAGTTAAATCTAGATGTGAAATAGAGTTTATAGAAGAGTTGAAAAGTTGATACCTGTAACTGTCTTTCCTTTATATCAGAGAGCATCTTTTCCTATTTCTTCAGCATTTCCAGTAGATCAAATGCCTGAATGGATGAGTGGGTAAAACTTGTTATTTATACTGGTCAATAGGGAATATTTTTATCAGTCGTACTGAACACATTCAAATTTTAGACCAACCTTACACAGTGCCAGGTTGATGGTGACCATCAATGCCTCCATTTTCTCTACTTCATTACCATCTTCCGTACCCTCCTCTTGCTCCTTAATTTTACGCAATGTTGACTCAGCATCTTTTTGGCGTTTCAAATGAGCAATCTGCAGTAATTTATTGCATTTAAATATAAAATATCGCATTATAGGCTTCAAAACATTGCAAGTACCTTCTTAGCTGTCTGATCAGCAGATGATTCAAGTTCTGCGTCCGACAAAAAATCCATCGCCTCAAACAAAGAGAGAAATTCCTGGTGGTATGCCAAGTTAGAATGAGAATGAGTACCATATTTTCAATAAATTTGGGCGTGGGGAAGTGGAATTATTCACTCTACTTTATCTCTTTCTCTACTTTGTGATATAACTTGACTAGCAATAGGTCTGGGCCAGGAGAACCCCAACGTCCTCTAACGGCTTGTTCATAGGAGAACCCACGTTTGACGGAGGACCTTATTTGGGATTTACTCACCTAGCCAGACTTAGTATATTACTACTCCGTTTTTGTTAGAGTTGAAAATGATTTTACTTGGTTTAGCAAGTGAAGTATATTCACATTTTTTTTTAAGAAAATTGGACTGTATTTAGTATAAGGAAACAAAAGTGTATTCGATTTATAATGTTTTCATTATGAAAAAGAGACATGTTTTTAAAAAGCTAATAAGGCACCTGTATCTTGGCCCGTGAAGCTTTAATAACTTGTATCCTGTCCTCTTCAACAAGTTTCTCCATTAGCATGCCCAGGTAATAAGGAGCCTACATCAAACACAAATATCAAACTGCTATCACGATTCAGGGTCTTTTTCTTTTTTTAAAAAAAAGGGAATAAGCAAAAAAGAAGCACTCACGAGTAGATACTTTTGAGCAGCAATGTTGATATCATTTATCGTCCGAATCGCCGAAAATAATCCTAATTTTCCAATCGTTTCCTCGCATTTCTTCAACAACTCGCAACCTTTTTTCACAATATTCTATAAAACCAACAAAAATACAATCAAAATCAAGTTTATATATATATATATATATATATATATAAACACACACCTGATCGACGGAAGAATCAGAGGCGACTTGGTGAATTTTTTGAGCCTGCTCGAAAGTAACTGACAGAGACTTCTCCACCGTATAGAGTTTCGCCATAGACCTTGATGGATTTGAATAAAAGAAAAAAGAGAGAAGCTAAGTTAAACATAACTGCAGAACACGTTTAACACAGGGCAGTTCAGTTTCCTGCATGATAGAAAACAACATTCAAGAAAAATAAAGAAAAATTAAAGAAAGAAAAAAATCTACCAATAAAAGACTGAATCAAGATTTTGATCTGCTCAAGAATGGGTGAAGACCGACTGCTCAAGAATGGCTGAAGACCGACTGCTCAAGAATGGGTGAAGAAGGAGAGAAAAGAGAAAAAGAAAAACAGAAGAGAGAGAGAGAGCGAGAGCGAGAGAGAGAGAGAGAGAGAGAGAAATTGGGCGGGACAAATAAAACTAAATTTTGGGGGAAGAACGAACTCTTCATTTCCGGTTTTATTTTGGTGATTTATGTTTTTCAAATCTCATTTACCATAATAATTAAATTCTCTCTCTTTCTCCCTTTTTTTTTCTTCAAATTAAAATATTAAAACTTCTTTTAGATTTAACTTCGCTCTTTTACTCCAATAAAATACCAAAAATACTATTAAAATTTTTCTTCTCTCACAAATCCTACAATATTTAATTTTTTCTTCAAAAGCAACGTAAATAAAGTATCGTGTACTAATTTTGAAATTTATACATTTATTTATTTCTTTTTTTTTATAATTGATTTTTATGTAGAGATTTAAATTTTGGAATCGTTGGTATGAATCTTAATAAGTTGTCAATATTAAACTTAATAAATCTTTATGTTTATTTGTTGAGTTATTGAACTTGAATGACTTTTATTAATTTGAGACTTCATATTTAATTGAGAGTGATTTGAGGAATGTGATGATGGAGAAAAAATTAAAAAGATATTTTTTGAACTTTGAATATATATTTTGATTGTGAGAACAAAGAGAGAGAGAGAGAGAAAGAAATGGAAAAAAAAATCTATTTTAATACTTTTGAGTTTTTGATTACCTATATTATCTATGATATTATATAAAGAGCAAGACCTTTTTACTAACTGTTTTAGTTTGTCATTTTTTGTTTCAAACTTTCTCTCTTATTCCACCCACTGCATGTTTTTTGTTTCTTTTATTTTTCTTAATCTTTTTTCTCTCTCACACTATTAGATAAATTTTCTAACTCTTCACGTAATTATTTTTTGATCAAATTTTTTATTATTTTTTAGTTTAAACCTTTTTAGACATTTTTTCACTTATTTTAAATTTAATAAATACTAAATAGTTTTTATTCATATAAAATTAAATAAATATTTATAATTTAATTTGTCAAAATTAAAATATATAGTTAAAATAATATATCTTTTTTAGTAGGCACATGCACCGAGTGTGCCCACCCAACTAGTATATTAATATGTGGGTTAATATCAATTTTGTTGAGTATTGTTAAAAAATTATTTATTAAGTATCTTTAAAAGCAATTCATTATTCATTATATTTGTTTTTTTTTTAAACAAAAAATAGCTTGTTATTTTTTTCAATATCATTTTTTATATATTATTTTGATCATAGCACTTTTTTTTATAACACTTCTAATTGATCGTATACACATAAATATGACAAGTTTTATTATTTTATATGTTACTATTATATATAGCCTTTATATTCAAACTTTTTAATAGCAAATAATCTCGAAAAAATTCCACACCCCCCCAATCAAATTATTGGCTCCGTCCATGCTAGGGATAGCAGCAGGTCGGGTTTGGTACGGATTTGGCCAAACTCAAGACTCGGCCCGACTCGTGTGAGACACGAACTTGGCTGGTTGGACTCGTTGAACCCTTCGGGTTTATAAACCCGTTCCAACCCTCCAAACCCGACCTGCGTTGTGACGACCCGAAACTTCTAGCTAATTATGAAAATACCCGATTTATAATTTTTTTTTTGCACAAACATGCCACTTTTCAAAACAGTAGTAAAACCAACCCATACGTTTATTCGAAAATCCAAAAGTACACATAAGTTTATTATTACATGATCGTGACTACAAAATAACCTCAATCCTATAACATGCATAACTAGCCAAATGCTTCGAACCGCCTTCCTATGTCTCCTTCGCTAGCGACTCCGTTTGTCTCAAGATCGGCTAAAACATTACATGAAACACGTCAACAACACGTTGAGTAGAAACTTTGCATATAACATAAGGTGATCGTGTGAGGTTTGTGCACCATATCACAGAAATTTATGAACATAAATCACATAATTTCACATTTGATTTCTTCCACCTCGACGGGCGGCTACCTTATCACTTCGTGCCGATATTTTCCAACCAGACACTCCAATTCCCAACCAATCACTCCAGTAGTCATATCCCGGGCATATGCCGATTTTCCTACGACCCACTTCAGTACATAGACACTCCGTCTATGCAAGGAGGGATTAGGCAACGATGGAGGGTCGAGAACTAATTTAAGACCGGCGAGCCCGATGCCGCCCGGCCGAACTCGACCACATCCACCCCTATTCACATTGGGGCCCAACATGCACACATAAACTTCATGTATAACACATAGTTTTACAAAATTTCAGTATGCTTTCACACTGATCTCACATAAACGAACAGATTTTTCAACCTTTACGAACTGAAAATTTGCAGTTTGCGAATATTTGCGACGAGCAGAAACTTTCAGTTTGCAAGTATGGAATTTCTAGCCTAAAACCTGCTGGGATTTCACAAATATGTTTCTAATATTGTAAAATAAAGTTTTGGTTGATAAAATTTCGAGTTTCCAGCCCACAAGACTTGGAATTCTCAGACTGCGACGCAAAATGTTCAAGTGCGCGCCTACTGAAATTTCCAGCCCTCGAAGCCGAACTTTACAGGTTTGAAAAAACTGTTTTTCCAGCTTATTGTCCACTGGAATTACAACCTATAAAACAGGTTTTAAGTTTGGAAAAATCGGATTTTTCAGTTGTGCAAAAATAAGAATTTTCAGCCTTGTAACATTATTTTCAGCACTGTGAATAGTGATTCCAGCAAGTGTTGAACTAAAATTTCATCTTGACAAACACGAAATTTCAGCTTCTAACACATGGTTGAAGTAATAAAAAGTATCAAACATCATAATACATAACTTAAGCATCATTTGAACCTTTTGCAAGCGAAATTTCAGCATGGTTTCAAGACATTCAAGGGCAAGATGCACATAATGTCACTATAAGCATATACCCAAATTTTCTTGTATTCCCTAAGACCCAAGATGGAAACCAACTTGTGGTTACCTCTTAAGGTCTAATGGGGAAGATATGAAGCTAATACTTTCATAAAAACCTAAGCTAACTCATGCCATAGGCAAGGTTTCTACCTTCTAGTAGTAGAGGTTCTTGTAGTTTAAAGGTTGTATGGAAGTGTAAGGATGAAAGTGCTGAAATTTGTGATGAAATTGACAAGAGATGAAGGCAAGAGACTGTAAGGGGCAGAGTGCACGTTTTTTAGGGGGTGTGTGGTGATTTTTGTGGTTTCTTATGCTTAATGCCTAATCCTTCTTATAATTAGTAATGTAACAAATAGCATTAAAATACTATTGTGTCTTAATCTTCATCATTTCTTTATTTCCAACTAAGTGTCCAACTAACAAGCCTAATTAGGTTAAGTGTTAGTCTAATTAGGTTAAGTGTTAGTCTAGGCTAATTTGGTCCATACATGTATAACAATATCTAGAAAGAATTATACAAGTGTATGCACACTTGTTCATAATCATCATTACTTGAAGGATGAAGACTTGAGAATGATTTTCTACCAAGTATAAAACATTTTTATGTTTCTTATACCTTAAAAAACGTCCACCATTAGTTAAAATCTGAAAATTTATAAGTTGTTTACTTATTTTAAATATTTATGGAAGAAAATATCATTTAGGGGTAGAAAATGCAATTTTAGGCTTTCTTTACGGTTTTTCCAAACATCTTCTAAATCTTATTACACAAAACCAAACATATATATATATATATTTATGTGTGTATACATATATTTTTATGAATTATATAGTTTATATGATGCTTAACTAGGACAAGAAATAATCCTAACTTATACATGTTTCGAAAAAATGAATATGCAATACAAGGTATTAACATTATGAAAACGTATACCTATAAATATAAAATAAACACATATAATTATATCTATACATAATGGGAGTGAGAATACAGGTCCTTACATGCGTACCCGCCCCAATAATTAAAATTTTCATTTTTTTTAACAATTTTTTTTGAGATAACAATTTTAAAATTGTACAATAAACTTAAGAATAGAAAGCATTCAAATTGTACATAAAATCTAATAAAATATATTCAAATGAAATAATAATAATCAACTTCAAATGTCCAAAACAACATTCTCAAACCAATAGATACAGAAATGACATTACCAAATACCAAAAACACCACTGAAACAATGTTGAAAAACTTTATAACACAAAAACTTTTAAATAATCTTATAACATGTAGGATCTAAATCCGATCAAACTTGCAATATCTTCTCAATTTCATACACAAACATGGATACTTATCATAAAAATATCACAAAATTTATGTACATAAACACCTTGTATGCAAAAACACACCAACACAAAAAAGTATATCAACGGCGGGGTTGGGCTCAGCAGGGGCTAGGTAGGACGCGGCAGGGCTGGGTAGGTCGTGGTGGGGCTGGGCGCCGCGGAGGCGGGGGCTGGGCGGCGGAGGGCTAAGCCGCGGAGCTGGGCAGCGAAGCTACTAGGTGGCAAGAGGTTGGGCTGCGAAGCTGCTGGATGGAAGAGAGCTGGGTTGCGGTGCTACTGGATAGCAGAGAGCTGGGCGGCGGAGCGCTGAGTCGCGAAGTTGCTAGGCGGAAGGAGGTTGGGCTGCGAAGCTGCTGGACGGAAGAGGGCTGGGTTGCGGAGCTGCTGGACGGCAGAGAGCTAGGGGGCGGATGGTTGCTACTACTGCAACAGTGAATGGCGGCTGGCGATGGGTGGGCAGTAAGTACGAGAGGCAGAGAGAGTGGGCAAGAGAGGAGAAAGTGAGATTAAGAGTGGGAAAAGATCTAGATCTAGATTTGAAATTTTTTTAATTTTTAGGATTTTTTAAAATTATATTTGTTTATATATTTTATATTATATATAGTAAATATATATATATATATATACGGGTTGGGTTCGGACCCTTGCGGGTCTAGAATTATAGACCCGCAACCTGCCCCAAACCCAATTTGCCGGGGCGAAACCCAGACCCATTGCCATCCCTAGTCCCTGCTTGCAGCACAACTAAAATTCAGCTAACTAATTGCCCATTTATCCATGATGTGGTCGGATTTGGTATTCAAGCAAGTAAGCTTCTGAGTAAAGGTTTCTAAGTGCTGGTCGGTTTCTATTCTGCAATGATGGAACACCCATGAACCTAGTCGAAAGTGTCTCTAGCGAAGACCTTCTGATGCTCAAGTCAGTAGTCGAGCAGATAATCGGAAGGTGAGATAGTATGAGTAGTAAGAATTTAGAAAGCTTACCCTTATGAACAATGACAACCTACTATATATAGTAGTCAGAGATAAATGGGTCGGGCTAGGGTTTGATCGGTCTAGCCTCTTCGTTCGTACAAGAGATATTTTTTGATATATCATAGTGAAAATGTCAGGGCCAACCATTATGTTAGAGACGGTTATTTTTGGGACTACCTCGAGGAGGTGGAGGACCACCCGAGGAGGGTTAAGTCCCCTCATCAGAGAGTTTTGGGCCATAACGGTGGAGTTCTCTTCGAATTCCGATAAAACGATGACACATGGCGATTTGTGAAACAGTGACGCGTGTGACCCATCATGCAAAGTGGCGATCCATTGTTGGTCTTTTGTCCTAAGATAGCACAGACACGGTGGAGACTGATTCCGCCACATTAGTCCACCCTCTCAACAAAGCTAACAAAAAAATATGCTGGAAGAAGAAAAAGAAAACGATGTTGTCTTTTATAAAAGAGTCGTAGCCACGCTTCTGTATTTAGAGTCCCGATTTTGGCTTCTTAGTTTTCATGACAATGATGCCATTTAGCTTACACGAACGCGCACTCCACTTAAAGAAACGTGACCCCACTTTCGTGGTCTTTTTTTCTGTTTCAAACTTGGCACTGTGGCACAAGGGTCCATCGCATAAGCCATTTGCACATTTAATGCTCCCTCATAAATACAATTCTTGACCAGAAATGCCCAAAATATGTATCAAATGCAAGATGAAAGCCCCATTAATGGGAGGTAAGGTCAATCGCTATTTGGGGGACCAATAAGTGACAAAAAGTATGTGCACTTGTACCCATGTGTCAAAACGACTGACCAACCCCCATCAACCACGTCACCTTAAGGGACTCCTCTTATGTAAATAAGCAAAAAGGCTCCCCCCAAGAGGTATCAACCACTTTTTTTGCACATTAAATGCTAGAAAGACACATCACTATTCATCATCTTCTCCATAATACTCGGAAACTAACTTGAACGTCGAAGAGCCTACGTCGAGGCAAAATCGACTAGTTTCACTTGGGTTCCTCCCTCTTTAGCACGTAGGCCACCAACATATCAATTGGAGCGTATCAAACTCCGCCACATGATCAACCAAAAAGACCCCGCATTACTATTATATCCTTTTGTGGTTTATTATATGTAAATTTTTTATTTGTTCATTACATATTATTATAACTACAAGTGCGTGTGCTTATTATTCTTACATTTTTTTTGTAAAATTGTTATCTATCTAGCTATCTATAATTATATATTTTTGATAGTGGTATTTGGGAAATAATTTTTAAATTATCCTAGTTTTACTGATTTATTTTCAAAATATCCTTCCTTTAAAAAGGTTTTTCATTTTACCCCTTTTGAATTGTGATTTTACTATTTGTATAGTAATTTTACTGTTTAAAGTTTCTTTATTTGCTTTATTATCCAAACGTTTGATTTATTTATGGTTTTATACCTCTAAATTTTAGAAAAAGTACGGTATATCCCAATTTTCATCATATATAAATTTTATTAGTTTTATTCTTTCTAAATTTTTACAATTCATAAGAATATAATTTTCTAATGTTCTATCTGCTTCCGAAAGTTCTTTTAGTTCTCTATCTATTTGTTCTAGTTCTTTAACATAGTTTTTAAGAATTTCATGGTTTATATTTTTATTGATAAAATTAAAAACATAATCTTCTTTATTATTATATGTTGCAATAAGAATTCTTAGATCTTCTGGTAGATATTCTAATGGTTTTAAAATTGCTATTTTGTGTTTATAATTGTTTTTTCCTTTAAATTGGTTTTTTATGATATCAAAAATCTTTTCCCATTATATCAAATCATACATTCGTACAAATCAATTAAATAATAATGAAGTACTCTAAAACCATATATTTTTCATAGCATCAAGTAAAAAAATATTTCTATTTAAATCTTTTAAAAGTATATTACCTCATTGACGTTCCTAATTCTTTAATCCTCCTTCCGAACTCATCTTCAATCACCTCGACAAGTCTGACTGGTTTTAGCCCAAACGCCCTCCTGGCTTCACGGGACTTACATTTCCAAACGACTACTGTCTCGAACGGTGTAATCACTATGGCCTTTGTAGGGTTAAAGAAATTTTGGAAAAATAGGAGAAATACAAGCTTAAAAGATTTCTATAGAAAAATTTCTAAACTTGAATATTTATGAAAATAAACTAATTTTATTTCCTTCAAAAAGGATTTATACAAACATGATTTAGAAGAGGGTATACAAAGATCTATAAAAGCTGGTTTCCTATGCTATGGATATTTTTCAGAGTGAAAAATCAGTCTGAGTTTTCGAATGCTTTACAATTGAAAACTAAGAACAATTTATAGAGCTAGAAATCTAACTATTCGGACTTCAAAGTTTTATTTGGCGTCCGGTGGTCTAATCTTTATGAGCTTGAATCTTTATCTTTTTTTATCAGAAGTCAAAAGCTGCCTCCTACAACTGTCTGCCACAATTCTTTAGTGGATGATGACGTCATGGCATCCGTCACTCCTTGCACTGACGTAAGCGCTTACATCATGATTTGCAACAACGAATCATTCTGTAAGCTTTCTTCCTTGTAGTCTCTGTGCAATGAAATTCATGTCTGAAAAATTTAGTGAGGAATTCCTTTAGCAATGGAGATTTTATTTGTTCTCCTTTCCTCAATAAAATCCAATTGTTAGCCTGCTTGAGAGTTTCATATTGTCGCTCCCAAAGAGACTCAGCAATAGATTGAATGACTTTAATGCCCATGGCTCTTCGCTTTGTGATCCATGAGCTGGTGAACTCAGTAATAGATCAAAAAATTTTTATACCAGTTTCAATCTTTAGGTCTGTGTGTGTGTTTTGTATGTGTGTTTTTTGTGTGTAGAGAGTATGTGTAATTGTGTGTTTATAAAATTATTTAGAATTTATATATATATAGTATTTTTACATTTATGTACGATATTTTTAATATAAATATTTTTATTTGTTATTTTTATATTTATGTATTATTTTTTTAAAACAATCCATCTGGATCATTTATTTTTTAAATCAAGATCAAATGACTCTTTGACGGGATAAATATATAATGCGGCAACTCATGTTTGTTGTTGGATAGGAGGCTTACTGATGGAAGTTTCTTCGACGGGGGTAAGCGTTATTTCACACAACAGCAAAGCGGACTTTTGTAAGGGGGTTTTTGTAAGTTCTCAGTCTTGATACTTATATTTGTTGCTATTATTGTTACCTTCATTGAGATATTTTGCATTTTTCTCGTGGCTTTTGCAGTCATTTGTTGGTGACAGCGTGGGGGCCTGGGCGATTATGATGTTAATCGATTTTTGGTGTTTTAGGTTCAGAGAATGGGTTTTTTTAAGAACTGCTATTTGTGCATTTAAGTCAGATTGGGCTGACCTCTTGCTTCTTAGTTTTTGAATATATTGATGTTATTTGAAAATGTATCAGCTGCCAAGGGGTTATTGTAATTTTAATTTACCTCGAGGAGGAGTTTGTGAGGTGCAGAATCGTTTCAGGGAGGGAAGTGTTATTTGCAAAGTTTTGACAGCAAGCGGGCTTTTGTAATTTTGGTAGATTCAAATGAGCTTAGGTTGGTCTCTTGCTACTTGGTGATTGCTATTTGGAAGGGAATCAGATGCCAAGGGGGTCTATGTAATTTTTTATTTTGGATCAGGGGGTTTGCATAATGTGCACAATACTTTAAGTTGGGGGTTGGGTTGGGGGGGGAGGGGTGTAATATGTTAAGTTTTAGAGAAACTGACAGCAGCGGACGTACTTGGGTTCATAGCTGGCATCCAAAAATTTTATTTTATAGGGCTAATGGTATCCCCTTAAATTTTTGAGGTTGGGTTTCATTCGACTGGAGGCTTACATCTGTGATATTTCTAATTTCAGGTTAATTAAGGCTGATTTGCTGCTGCTTTTGTGGGCATTTTGCTAGATTGTGGGCTGAACTTTATTTGAGTTTTCATTATTCAAAAGAGTCAACAGTTTGTGGGCTAAAGTTCACTTATTTCGCAAACAACGAGCGGAGGCGGACAAAGTGGGTTCCATGCACAGAAAAAGACAAGTCTCATTTCCGCGGGTTTTTAATTTCGGGCTTGTTTTTTACAAAATTATATTATTAGTTTTTATTTTCACTGTAAAAAGAATATCACGCTTTATGATTTTATTGTTATTTATTTATTTTAAAAGGAGTAGTATTCTTCATTCACACACTCAAAATAATTTAGAACAATTGAACTTATTTTAGGCTTTTTACGTACATTGTGAGTTTTGCTTTTTAATATTTTTGATTGATTAATAAAGGGGAGGGAATCCAACAAAAAAATAAAATAAAATAACCTATAACGGGCACGAGTCGATTTTATTAAGAGAAAAAGAAAAAAAAATCAATTCAAATACGTGTCATATATATAAGTATATATATTCAATCCGGTATCATTATGTGTGTGTATATATATATTTCGAATAATATAACTAATGAATGAGGGTAATTAAGCTCTTTTATTATTGAATAACACTTGTTAAGTTTAATAATTTTAGTAATTGTTATTTCATGTGATTTTCATGTATATAATGATTTTATGGATCATGATTAGTAATTTTGATAACATGTAGTCCAAGTAAAACAATTTAGGCTATAGTACTTAAATGTCAATTTTGGGACCGGGTAAAGCATTAAACATATTATAGGCAATATTCCTCATTCTTTTGCTTGTAGCGTGAACGCCTGGCTGCTTTCTTTTTTTTTTTTTTGAATCTAAGCAGAATAATTTCTTCAACCAACCGATCGTTTAGTACATCATTCAACACAAACGCAAGAATATTCACGCCACTCGTGAGCTATGTGGTCGCGTTCCTAACAAGTAAATGAGCCACGTTATTCCCTTACCTGCGAACGTGGGAGACAATTACTCAATAAATTGTTTACAATCTTCAAAATGCCACTATGATATGCTGTGTTCAACGGTATGGTACTTCTATTCTATGTCTTTTTTTTTTCTTCTTCTTAAAAATCTCTCTTCTATTTTTTTTCAAGAACAGGTCAAAAAACAGTTTGCTCATATTTAGTTCTTCCCCCGACTCTTTATTTTCTCGTTTTAATTCTGGGAACCAAGCAAATTTAATTTATTAGACCGGGACCAGGTAAAGTTTTAAACATACTATAGGCAATATTTCTCATTCTTTTGCTTAGTGTGAAAGCCTAGCTGCTTTCTTGAATGCTGCCATTATTCTTTATGTTTGAAGAAGGAAAGAATTTATGGAAATAATTTACTGCCTTCTGACTTGAATTAATTAATCTACTCCTTCCTTTATCTTCAGTTACATTCCTTCAACATATTCTTATTATTTATATCTATTTCATCCCAGAATTCGAATCATGTTGTTGTGAAGAGTTCGAATTCTGGTATTGTGAATAGAGTAATTGAGTCGGGAGGGTCGCACCCAAAATAGGCTTCTGTAGAACCCAATTTGGACTAATCGGCTTGTGGGTCGGAACCGAGTGGCTAAAACCAAAAACAACAAAAATTCTGTTTCATCACTTCTACAAGACTAGCTACTATTGAATTGGCCAAAGCCCTTCTGGAGGTTCCAGCTACAAGAGAACCCGACTTTTCCCCCGCTCGGCTCCTTGGTTCGTTCGAGAAATTCCTACCTCTATCTATCTCATTTAAATTGGAATTGATTGTGTGTTATGCTGGTAAATACTATTGTCCTCATATTTTGTCAAAACAATATATATTTGTCATGCAATTAGTAGTATTATCCTTTATTGTTTTTCCTTTGGAACCTCAAGTTCTACTGTGTCTTCTTAATGACCTTTTATGAGATTACAATTCCGCTATTTGCGCATGTTTCTTGAGGTATGTATACGAGTAGTTGTGTTACAGTTGTTCTTCGGATATAATTGGATTTTTGCGCGTGTGTCGTTGGGTTATGTGGCTTTAAATAACTTTGCCTGTATTTTGTTTTATCTTTTTATGTAATTTGGAATTTCTGTTTATTTATTTGTTTTTGTGGGCTATGATCAAAGGAATGAAGACCTTTGGCAGAGAAATAATAAGTGAAATGTTGCCATGATTACTTCAAACTCAAATAATCCCTCCCACTTAATTAAATATTGTGTGATTGGCGGCATCCCTCGTGGTCAGACGACCCGAGATGCAAGCACTTCATCCGCCTTCTATGATCTTAATGCACGAGAATGGATTCCACATCGGCTTATAGTAAGCTTACATTATTGGATCATAGGGCATGTAGTATGCCCTAGTCTTATAATAAAGCAATTTAGAAAAAAATTAGGTGGGAATGATTGTGAATCACACCTAATCAAGCCGATAAATCTTAGTTTTTTGTTAAAAGCATCATAGGGCTTTGAGTTAATCTACTAGAAAAAGTAATTCTTGTGTGTTTGTGTTGTTCTTGATTTAGTTCTCATTTTTTGCTAGAAAGAATCATCCTTGATCACTGCCCGTTCTTTTTTTTCTTTTTTTCTTTTTTAATTTAATAGAACAACAACTACAGCCTAGAACGAAAAATCTAATTCTCTTCTCAATAGTGATAAACAAAAGCAAAAAAAAAAAAAACCAAGATCCAAAAACGAAAAAAATAACATTTGGTGTAATTTATTTCTTTATATAAAAATTGCATACTCATGTTATTTTCTCTCTCTCTCTCTCTATCTCTCTCTTTTGTTGGCATGATTAGATGTAAGAATCAGATTTAAAGACATAAGTGTTTAAGAAGTACTTGAGTTCGATTTTATCTGTCTAATGAAAACATATTATCTTTTGAATTATACAATATTTTATGTTTTATACTTAATGATTTGTAAATTTGACTTGTTGAGTTCTATTTCAGTAGTGTTTTTTCTTTCATAAAATATTTTCTTATGTTTTACCGTCAATAGATGAATACAAATAAATGAAAGACAAATGCTTAATAGAGTGAAAGCATATTTGTCATTCAAAAATAATATAATTAATATTTTATAAATTAGTGGGCATTTTAGTCACTCTCTTAATAAAACAATATGAATGGAGCTCCAACACAAAAATTTAGAGTGACAATATCATCTCTTGATAAATATATGTGTAATATAGGTTTTGAAAACAACCAACCCATTTTTTTATTTTAATTAAATAATTTAAAATTTAAGAATATTCCATTTAAAATTGAAAGAAAAATTTCACCTAGTCAAACTTTGTAACGGATAATGTATAATGCCATATTTAAATCAATTATTTAATATATAAGTTACTTATGTTAGCAAGTTTGAGGTAGGTGTCCCAATTCTAAGTTGTTAGAACCGTAGAGTACGGCGTGGCCTGGGGCACCTCAAAATAATATATCTATATAATTCTACAAATAAGGTCAAATATTTAGGTAAGTGTAATATACAATAATTTTTGTCTATGATTTCATATATCCGCACCTATCAAGCCAAAATTGTCAAAATTAAATAAACTTACATCATATGTTGCAAAGATTTTACACGTATCGCGATACATTGCATGCCAAAAATGTCATTCAACTCTACATTTATCTTACTTATATAAAAAAGGAAAATCCTAAATTATTTTTATCTATTCAGTAATGTTCATTGTTTAGGGGTTGTTTATTTTTATAGTTAAAATTAAAATGATTTTTTTTTTATTTTCTTATAAGTCAATTTTCTATAGTAAACCTTTTTTTTTTATTTAATGTTTTCCTCTATCAATGTCTTTTACTTTTTGTTTTATATTTATTTCTTTCATGATATAATTTTTTTTAAAAAAAAATTCTTATTTATTATAAATTTAATGAATACATTTAAGAGAAATAGAAATATATCTTGATATAACATATAGCAAAATTAATTATATGATTAAATTGCATTATGTTTTACCGTCTTCTAATATCTATACTAATATATAAAATAAGAAATTTATATAGTAACCACTTTTGGTCTTTAGAAATTTCTATTTTTTCAGAGTGAAAATTTTCTAGTTCGTCACTTCTTTTCTTTTTTCTTTTTCAACATTTTTCTCTATCATATCACACTATTAAATACTCCCCTCATCCCACAAATACATGTCATTTTAGAAATATGTTCTTGTCCCATAATATATTTCAGTTTCATATTTCAAGACTGAATTTATTATTTTTTATTATAATATGTACTTAGACTTGAATTAATATTTTTTACAAATTCTTAAAAATCTCCCAACAACTCATTCATTATGGGATATTTTAGCCAAATTAATTTATAACTACGGTTATCAATCAATAAGTCATCAAAAAAAAAATGGGTTATCAATCAATTTCCTTAATATCTGTACAATAATCATAAACGACAACAATTATAGAATAGAGGAAGTAGCTATTAACTTTTTTACATAATTATCTTTTAATTTGATACTGTTATCTTATTTTAGTTGTTACTTATTTTAAATTTAATAAATACTAAAAAAATTATATAAATAAAAAAAAAAAATATTTACAATTTTATTTATTAAAATTAAAATTAAAATTGAATTATATATATACTTGTATTTATTTATTTTACACGCTTATTGAATGTGCCCATAGCTAGTGTTGTTTAATAGTTTACCCAGGGACCCATGGGTCCTTTTCGTTCAATCCAACTCGACCCATTTTCCCCAATTCCAATAAAACCCCTCCAGAATACATTTATTGTTTCGCCAGGCAGATTTATTATTCCATAATTGGAAACAAAAAAAGAAAAAAAAAGCACACACACACACACAGTACACACACTCCCTCTCAACCCATCTCGTTAAATCTGAAAATCTCGCGTCGGTTAATCGGACGGTCAGTGTCGTCGGATGGCGAACTCGCAGGGGGAATCGCCGGCCGACGGCGGCGAAGCCTCGAGGCTGGTGGAGCAAGCCAAGGAGTTGCAGGAAACGGCGTCGTCGCTCATCTCCCGCACCTCCCGCGAGGAGGACGCGCTCCGCCAGCGCGTCGCCTCACTCGATTCTCGCATCAATTCTCTTCGTTCTTCTCTCCGAAGCTCCAAAAACCCCGACAAAGTATGTGTAAGTAGATTGTTTGTATACATGCATGCGAGTGTATCCCCGTAAATGCGCTTTTTTGTGTGGCTGATTTATGGGTTATCTGTTTTTTTTTTTAAATTTGCAAGTTGGAAGAAGAGTTGATGAGAGTGAGATATATATTGAGTGAAGGAGATGCAGCGGCATTTCTTCCGAGCAAATCTCATGGTTTGTTGTTCTGCTTTGATTCATTCTTCTTTTATGAACTCCCCTATATTATTGTGTGTACGGGAAAATGGATGATAATTGTTGGTTTTCTTTGTTACTCTGTGAATATAGGGAGGTTTTTGAGGATGTTTCTGGGGCCGATTAATGTCAGGGCAAATAGGAAGGATGTGCAGTTGAAAGTCAAGGAGGAATACAATAATTTCAGGGTATGGGTTTATGTCCAACTTGTGAAATCAGTTTATGTTATGTGCTTATGCTGCCGCAGTTTATAGTTTACCGATTATGGGTTTCAATTCAGCTTTGATGCTATTGGTTTGAGTACTTCCGTATCAATTTTATGGCTTCTTGCGCATGAGATTCGGATAACCATGAGTAATGCGCAGACAATTTGCATGTTCTGATGAATGGAACTGTAATTCTCTGGGGACTATTGATGACTTGGCACACGCTGTATGTTACTAGCGTGTATATCAAGTCTAGGGTAGAGTCTTAGTCATACTGGATTGACCTTGTTACCGGACGTTATTAACGTACTAATAACATTTGCAAAGCTATGCTAGCTTTTAGTGGTTGGAAACTTTGTGGCCTGTACAACTTACAGAAGCAGCAGTAATGCGAGCCAACAATCTCTAGCTTATGAAGTTTATCATATATTGACCTGAATGCTGCATGTTGATATGCATGTAAATTTTGTTTATCAAAAAACCATATTAGGACATCACCTAATTAGCTTCTGCCGCTTGCTTGTCTGGAGCATTGGGTGCTTTTCTTAACGAGTTGATAGAGAAGTATTCATGCTTCCACATTTATTGAACACATCTTGTACTGATGGCAGGATAGAACAGCGTACTTGTTCCTCTGTTTTCCGTCACTGTTGCTTATATTGAGGTCATATATTTGGGGTGGATGTCTACCTGCATTACCAGTTCAACTTTACCAGGTACAATATGGCAAAGACTTCCTTCTTTTAATTTTGTGCTTATCTGGGGGTCTTATGTGTTTCTCGAGAAGTATATAGAACTTATATCTGTGAATTCTAATTTGTTTTCCAGGCATGGTTGCTCTATCTCTACACTGGTTTGGCTTTGAGAGAAAACATATTGAGAGTTAATGGAAGTGATATACGTCCATGGTAATTGAGTATTCCCCACTTCTCTTTTTGTAAAAATAGATATCAAAGTATTAGATGGTTCAACTTTGTATAGTAGCAATCTTCGCAGTCAAATATGGATGGAGGTGGTGTGTTATTTGGAGAAAATGTTATCAAGAAGATATGGATAGTTTAGCTCAATTTAGCCAAAAGTTATTCTGCGTTAGCTTTAGCAATTTGTATCAGTATATAAGATTGATGTCATCTCCAAAGGATGCCTAAATTGTCATTGCATTTCAGTCACACATGTAAACAGCATTGCTCTTGGTAAACTGCAATTTAAAATTTTGAATTATCAGGAGGAACTACTAGTCACTTAAACTGGTGAAAGAAAATTCTTTCTGAGGCATTGCTTCGGAGCTAATGGTGTTACTAAGAATTATGGTGCACAAAATATGGCTATTTTACATATATGCTACTATTTAGACTAGACATGTACAACTTTTGGTTTCTTAAGTAAATGACATGATGAGGAGTTAAGTAAATATATCCGGGAGGCTGGAGCACCTTTTGCCTTTTCTTTTTATAGTCTATGTTGGTATCTGCTTCGGTTAGTTGAAGTATCTGTGAAAATATCTTAGCTTCCAGATTTCTTTTCCTCTGGGCATGGTTCTTTTATATTCGTTGTTTTCTAAGGTTTGGACCTAAAAGTTAACTGAGTCATTATGTTACTTACTTCAGGTGGATTAAACATCATTACTGTGCCATGGGTATGGCTCTCATTAGTCTAACTTGGGAGATAGAGCGGGGCCCTGATTGTGCACAGAAACAGGTTGTCTATGCATCATCAACCTTTCATACACACAAAAGAAGTGCTTCAACCACTAATTGAAAAAGAATATTCACATATATAACTTACTTTCATATGTGTTTGTCTCTTATTCTCCTCTCTCTCAGTTTTTCATATGGTTGACATGAAAATTGTCATTGCAGAGAGGTGTACAACTGTTTTTGAAATGGGCAATAATGCAAGGATTTGCCATGATTCTTCAGAATAGATATCAAAGGCAGAGACTTTACACACGTATCGCACTTGGCAAGGTAATTGTTATAGCTTCTCCTACAATTACTAGGTTGGTTTGCCACTCATGCGAGCTTATAGTTTTGCATTTGTAGAAGATTTATATGACATGTGATTTGTGAACTTGTGAAACAATTGTGTCCGATCAATTATTCTTTTGCATGTTTTATTTGTGCTATCAAGTGAAAAGGCACAGGGCACAGTTCCTTTTCTTAATTTTGTAAAGCTTCATTCGAACTCAATTTTCATTATACTATAGATTCAAGACCTTTTTCATGTTATGGTGATATTTGGAATCGAGCTAAGCTATTGCTCACTTTCGGTCATAGGCTAGTTTGGAATTCTCCTTTCATCAATTTGAGACACAGTTTTTCACTATATTATATTTTTCTCTGATACTGTTTCTGATTGTAGGCCAGGAGAATGGATGTTGTTTGGGGAGAAACAGCTGGAGTGGAGGGTCAGTTACTGCTGCTGTGCCCTATACTTTTCATTTTACAGGTAAACTGAGCTGCTGCTTTTGGCTTCCATACAATAGCACTATATATATACATATATATATGTGTGTGTGTGTGTGTGTGTGTGTGCGCGCGCGTGTAATTCCAAAGAAGTTATTGGAATTTATCTCATGATGGTCACTCTTGTTACTTCTTCTGGATGGCCATACATATAATCCCACATCATCTCGATGTTTTCCCTGTGAACTCTTTATCTACATTCGTAAGCATTATCCTCTCTGTTCTCAGGGTTTTGAAGCCTATATTGGGGTCTTGTTACTCAAAACTGCACTTGCTGGTTTCAGTTCAGATTGGCAGGTAAAGCAATAATCTGAACATTTAACTTGGTTGATATTTTGGACCAAATTATGACATCTGAAGGTGTATTTCGATATCTAAGTTAAAGCATGTCTTCATATTGGCTTATATACATTTTATACCCATATTTCAGGTAATTACATGCGGTATACTGCTAATAGTCATGGCTGTCGGGAATTTTGCTAACACGGTGCAGACCCTCATAACCAAGTCTAGGGTCAAGGCAAAAATTAGGAGAGGTAAAAGCAGGCAAGAACTGAACCAGGGATCTCAAGACAAGAGTTTGTGATTGGGAAGATAATGTACCGTTGCCTTTATACCGAAATAATGGGACCAGAGCTTATATTTGTGCAGTTTTTTTGGTTCTTGCAGCAGGGTTTTGATCTTCATGTTTAGGCCATTCAGGCCAGTTTCTGCAGGTAATCTTGGATTTTAGGAGTTTAGTTAAAAGCCAAGTTTCCCTACTCTTGTACCAAAAATGTTTATTATACGTAGTGTCTCGTGTTTTAGTTATCTTTATATGCCCTTGTTTTGATTTCTTCCAAATAGAGAGTTGTTCCTTTTATTACCATGTTCATTTGCCTAGGTTATGAGCTGGTTTGGACGGCCTTTTTCAGAAAGACACTTATTTAAAAATATATATATATCAGTGAAAAAAATTGTATTTGGATTTAGAAGTTATCCAAAGTAATTATAAATAAAAGAATTTCAAATCACTATATATTATTTCATTTAAATACAAAATTTCTTGACTTGAAAATAATAAAAAAAAAGGATATACTAAAAACACTTTGGAAGTATTTTTTTTTAAATTCATCCAAGTGGGCTGTATATTAGATCTTTGATCGTCTTTATGAAATTAGGGGTAGATATTCGAGGCGGATATACATACTCATGGTTATTTTCAGTTAGGCTATTAGAAAAATCTAATAACCCAACTCACAAGTCAAGTATCCAAATTTTAACTATTTTTCCTATTTGGACCACTTTTCCTTATCGAATTTGAAGACATTTTTGCTCACAGTCATTAAAAAAAATTGGGTTTCGAATATCCAAAAAGATTCGGGTAATTATTTTGGATGCCTTGCTGACTTGATTAACCTAAACCCAACCCAAACCCCGTCCTATATGAAATATGTTTTTTGCTCTTATATATGGTAATTGGAGTTGGAAAGACAAAATTGCCCCTCACAAGATCATGATCCATCCAAAAAATGGGGGGAAAAATAATAAGAAAAGAAAAGAAAAGAACATATCATGAGAAAGAGTATATTGGCATATCCTTTTGATCATGTTGGGGATCTTTACTATATTCGGGCAAAGTGGTCAAATAACTATTTTAATATTTGTTTGTTGAGGTGTCTTCTATAAAAAGCAAACATACGACAGTTATAACACGATATTGAATAAGTGATTAGAAGCTCTTCCAAGCAATAGAAAATTGAAGTTGGTGATGCACAATTACCAGAATGCCTAGTTGCGTTTTATGGTTATGCACCCTGTGGTTCAGATTTAACCGTGTATTTTATGTATTTTATTAAAAATTTAATACATAACACGTGATTAAATTTGAACTGCAAAGTATATACACCCGATTCATAAAAAAATTTTCCGAATTTCATCCATAATGGTAGGTAATGTCTTCCACGTTGCCTTTGATCATCTTTTTCCTTCGAAAAAATACCTTTATGGATAATAAAGTGTTTTGACAAAAATAGTTATAATAAATGAAGTGCTTACCACAAACTCAGGAGGTGTTTGAAATCACATTTAAAAAAAAAGATATTTTTCTACTTCTTAAAAAAAATGGACATGGAGTTTGATTGGATAGATTTAAAAAAAAAATTCTCGAATTGTATTATTTATAATACAATTTTTTTAAAGTTAAACAATTTACGTTTGAATATAATAATTAAAAACACTTTAAAAAATAATTTTATTTGAAACTACTCTTGATAGCTTCTAAAACAAAATTACTTTTTCCCTTTTTTCAAAAAATAAAAAAAAACCCATTCAATCATAAATTTTTTGCTCTGACTTTTTGTTTTCTCTCAAAAAATAAATATTTTTCCTTTTAAAAAAAATTCATCCAACCAAGCTCACTGATTAGTTTGTTTTTCTACCTCTGCTTTAAAAAAATAAAATAAACAATAAGCTACAAGTCAGAATCATGTTTGCTTTTATTTTTAATTTAGTTATTTTTTCAAAATTACTACTTTTATTTATTTATTTATTTTCAAACACTATCTACTTTTACCATTCAACTTTTTCTACAACTTCTAGTTTTTGAAAAGCTGAAATATTTGCAACACCCCTTCCGCGGGGAAAGTGCAAAAAGAGCTAAGACTTCAAGAATGATGAAGAGTAGAAGATTTCTTTATTCCAAACAGACTCAACCTTAACTAGTCAACACACTTGTTCTTCCAACAAAACTGCCAAACCTTAAACCTCAAAACTCCCTCTCAAATGAGTCAAAATAAGAACATCAACATGAAATAATAAAAGAAGCTGATGCAACAGACAAAATCAGAACATCTAAATGAACAAAGACCATATAAAGAATTCTATTCATATGCTAAACTGCAAAGCTTTGTACTTGTCTGAAAACTTCACCATTTAGCACATGAACTCAATACCATATTCTTTTACCATTACTCAATAAGAAGCCATGCCTGACCCTGCTGGAGCCGCCATCATCATCATCTGAGGCACAACTGCATTGGGAACCGTACCTGTACCCGACTCGAACAAACCGAGCTTCTCAATAAGCCTTTCCACCAATTCACCAGCAGCATACGAAACGCCCGAGACCATGAACCCCAAAACAACAAATGTAGCAACCGATTGCAAGTAAGACTTCGGGGGTCTCCTCACGTGGGCCCTACCGATAGCCAGCATGACTATGCAGAAAAGGGAAGCGGCTGCCACCACCAGAAGCTTGAACTGTCTGTCATCAGTCTTGTGAAACGAGAAACCATAGACGACCGGAGGGACTAACCCGAATACGATGTATGATATTATGGCAACAATCGCATGGAGAATGAAGTTGTGTCTCCGGCCCAGGAGTTCTTTGTAGCGGTCTCTTTGTTCAGTTGCTTCATCGGAGACTTGGGTGGTGATTTGCTCTACAATGCCCTCAGACTTTAGGTCCCAAAGCTGTAATGTATATATACGCGAGTTTGTGATGCATGGCAAATGAGTAATGAAGGGGAGATCAAGAATCTATGTGGGGATTGATATATGAATAATGGGAAGATCTTATATATAATATGTATATATATTTATATATCCATCTATCTAGTATATGCAAAATTCTTGGGTGAAATGGCTTCAATAACATGCTCTCTCTCTCTCTCTCTCCCTCTCTCTATATCTCTATCTGTGTGCGCGCGCTTTTCTTTTTTTTCTTTTTCCCATCTAAAGGACCGGGGGTACTGAAAGGGCTACATTTTCACCCTCATGAGATGCTATTTCTTTCATGCAATAAGAGGAAAAAAATACAAAATCTTGGTATTCAAAACACCATTTTACTTTTCTATGCTGATATTCCTAAGTGACATGAAGATGTTTAAAATGGATGCAGCTTAACACTAACACAACTTACATTGTGGCAAATGACAAAAAGTCCTCCAATGA
This sequence comes from Petrea volubilis, assembly GCA_026212405.1. NCBI lineage: Eukaryota > Viridiplantae > Streptophyta > Magnoliopsida > Lamiales > Verbenaceae > Petrea > Petrea volubilis. The sequence goes on along the minus strand of CM047883.1, from coordinate 23,174,419 downwards.
GATTGGCCATTCCCAGAGCCAAAATATTCACTGTGGATGAAACGGGACGAAAATTAGACAAAAACATAGAATAAAATAATCAAACCAACACAGATTTTAAATTGATACACAAAATAATTTACCAAGGAAATGACATTTTCAGTATACTTACATGTGGCGGCACCACCACCAGCTGCGGAGGACACAACACTTAGGCTAGTAATGGACTCTGCTAGCCCACCATATACTATGCTTTTAATAACTTCAATTTGAAGTTCGTTTCTTGCTTCGGTCCTTGCCCTATTAGCATTATTAATTTGATTTGCAGATTGTAATGCAGTTGTAGTAGCTTCAGCAGGATCGGTTATAGTTTGCACAGCTTGAGTTGACACAGCTGGCTGTGTATCTATGGTTATAACGGTATCCTTGCCTGCATGAAATTTTCAAGATAATCAACTTGAGCAACATGGGAAAACCAGAATTTTGTCTTTAAACTTATAGAACCTTGGGCAATTTGTTATGCTAAATAATCTACCTTGTGCAACTGAAGTACCATGTAGTGCTGAAATAGTGCCGAGTTTTAGTGGCTCACTCGAATGGACTTGAAATTCGGTTTTGGTAATTATATGCTGAGGTGCCTCAGCCAGATCGACTTGGCCTGTCAGTTCAACTGAACATTACCAATATACATATATAACCAAGACAATTAGGAAACATAAAGCATGTCAACAATATTAAGACACAAGAGCTTTAGAACAAGAATTTGATTTTAGAAAATCCAATTATATCCTTCTTTTTTTGTCAAGATTTTTGACTATGTCTCACCCATTTGACGATTTTAGGTTGAATATTCATGGAATGAACTGGCTAGAAGTCTTTTTTCAGATACTACAGCAATGAAAGAAGAAGAAAGAAAAGAAAAGTTTAGAATGAATAGATACCACCGTCGCTGCTTCCGAAATTTGCATTTTTATTTTCAAGAACAGATTGAGTAATAAGAGTGGCTCTAATGTCTTGCTCTTCATGAGGTATAGATACTGAAATGTTCAATTTGCCATCCACATCTGATGCTTTATGTACTGAAACTGGTTTTGTCAAGAGCTCTGTAGATGGATCATTCGAAATGCATGAATTACAAAGAAATGATATTTAGAAGTAACCTGTTGTTTCAAGCATGACTACTTAAATTTTTTTGGCTGGAGAAATATGAAAGCGGCCATTTAAAACTTCAAATTTTCTTGATTTCATATATATGAAAGTGGCCATTTAAAGTTTGAAACATTCAAACCTTCATCTGAATTCTCAAGAGTCTGAGATCCTTTATTGGATGAAAACAGCAACTTTAATCCATCTTGCTGTGAAAATGAGATAGCATCCTCTTTATACTCCCCATTAGTAACTTGAGTAATCTTAGGAAGTGTTGTCACTGACAGATTACGATCACGATCGACATCAACTTCTGTGATAGATTTTGAATCCTTCAATTGATCGCTCATATATGCATTCAACTGATCCATTGTAGCATCTGTAGCGCCAGAACCGAAAAAGTTAAACTAGGATTGAGCATTCATTTTCCAATAACATTGCAAGAATGTTGTCTGACATCGAATTCAATCTTACTCTAAACGAAAAGATATAATAAATTCAAATACTTTTACCTAATGTCGCGGTTGCTGTGGTATCTAAATTATCTCCATCATCATTTACTAATTGTCCATTTAACGA
>CM047883.1:23148453-23172215 GCA_026212405.1 Petrea volubilis | reverse complement strand
CGACGATACACGTTTTAAAACAAACAAGCTTGAATTTTATATGTTAGACTTTGATTTTAAGGAGCTAACAAAGTTGATTGATATTTAAAGTGAGAAATAATCTTAACTTATTGGACGCTCGACTAAGAATTAGCTGTTAAGAGTAGATTATTTGAATTTATTTATTAAGCGTAACAGAATTAGCTGTTAAGAGTATATATATATATATATATATATATATATATATATATATTATGCTCAATAATAATATTATTTGAAATTTAATTAGTTAATATATATATAAATATAATACATGCAGAAACATCGAAGTATTTAAGTTCAACTCATGTCCCATTCATAATTTTTATTTTTATTTTTATTTTTATTTTCTTATGTCCCATTGATAATTGACAACTTTAATAATTACAATGGATTTTTTTTTTCATAATTTCATATTTGACATACAAGAAGCTCAAACTTTGGTCCAAATCAAATGGCCACTTTTTCAATTCTTAAAAAAATAATAATAAAAAAAAAATCATTCTTTTTTTTTCCACTTTATTTTTGGTAAATAATAAAGTATTCGTTCTATAAAAACTAAAAAGCCTCTTACAACAAGTATGAAACTCATTAAACCCTCTTCCCCTACTCCTTGCTAGTCATTACCAAAAAAATGAACCCAACCATCAATGCATCGTCTTCCGCCGGACCAAACGCGCCCTCACGGCGGAGAGTGGCTGCGCCACCACCGGAGAGCGGCCACGAGGCCCTCCGGCGGAGGAACGAGGAGCTGGTGAAAGAGCTGAAGCAGAGCCTAGAAAGGGAGGAGAAGATGAAAAAAGAGTTGCAAAGAACGTCGGCGCGGCTGAGGGTGGCGGAGGAGGGGGAGGAGCGGCTGTGTCGGCAGCTCGGCGAGCTCGAGGCGGAGGCCTTCGAGCATGCAAGGGAGTATAGGGCTCATGTGATTTTTTTGCAAAAAGAGATTTGTGATGCACAAAAGGTTCTACATGAAAAATAATCCATCGATATTGTTTGATGCTAATTATTTTTTATTTTTCATTATCGGGTTTATTTAGTGGTGGGGTTTGGAACTGGTATTATTGGATTTTTTTTTTATATATATAAGTATTGTAAGTGGATTATATAAAGAAATAAATGTATATTTTTATTGTACAAATATATGGATATGAAATTATATATATATTTGTATATTTTTGAAATATATTGGCAGTGTCTGTGATCCATTTCATATTTTATTTCTGAGAAGATAATTTTTTACTAGGCAGCGATATTCTTTTACGTAAATTTTAATTTGATTGATGATTTCATGTCAAATTTTCATATCGCTACATGTTGTTAAGACAACATTATAGTAACTTAAAAAATAATGAAAAAATTTATAATAAATAAAATATTGCAGAATACTTTAGATCCAATTAAAAAAAAAATACTTCATTCATTAAAGAAAAATTTAGGGATAATTACTTTTATTTTTTCTGAATTTAGGTAAAATTATAAATAGATTTTTTTTATTTTTAAAATTATCAATATTTTTTAAATTTTGTTCCCTTATTATTAAATCAAACAAAAAGATTATAATATCTTTTTCTTTCTACATATTTGTAAGAAATAATTACCCCACCTTCTCTAAATTTTATCAAAATTATAAATAATTTCCTCTTATTTTGGATATAAATAATATCTCGTCTCGTCACCATATTACCATTATCTGAATGATAAAGCTACACATTAATTTTTTTTTCTCCTTAAACTCGTCAAAATCCCTCAATAAATATTTTATTAACACTATATTCATTTGGATTTAATTGAACAAAAATTATGTCAAATCCTAACTTGCCATTACATCTCTTCTGTCTAATTCTTTTGCCATTATTGACTTTATATCAAAATGGACTTCATCAATGTGTTGTGCATTGCAATTAGCTCAAAATCCTTCCAACTACCATCGAAAAAATCCATTGAAAAGCGGCCCTTCATTGCGTGCCTTTGTTTCAAAAATATTACAAACATACCTTTATGTAATTCGAAAATTATAATAAACACCCTTCAAGTTCTAAATTTTTATAATAAAAAAACATATTTCAGTCCTCAAAAAATGATGAAAAATTTGACAGAGAACATTTTTCGTAATTCACTAACGACAGGATGTTTTTTCTAAACGACGATATATGTCAAGGGGGTATTGGTAAATTTCGAAATAAGAGATGTTATTTGTAATTTTATCCAAAGTTAGGGAATGTGAGGGTAATTATTCCCAAAATTTATAATCGAAAGATTAATTATCTCACATGCTTAACGTATATGCGATGGATTATTAATAAAATTTAATTTAAACATAATAAAAAAAAATCAATAACAAGAAAGATTCATTATAAACTAAATCTATCACGAAAATTGGATTTATAATTGATTGATTTGTCACATGTTTATTGTCGATGTAGTCTTCTTTTTCTTTATTTTTTTATAGGAGAGGCTGTAGTAGTTTCTTTGATTACGAGTTCGATTTCTATTTATGTGGGTGTTCCGTTGTTCCTCTACTGTATGATAATTCATTATTATGTTGCAAAGTCGTTAATTTGTTTGTATTATTAAATTGTATTGATTATGATATATAATATATACTTGTTATCTTAAATATCTTTTGTACAATTAGTTACGTCAAAAGAGGATTCTTGGATTTTGTTAACTTGACCCCGTCTTCTAAGTTGCTGGACAACTTTATGGATGCTCACGCAACCATTGAAATTAAAAATCACATTTGACAAGACACATTGCTTAAGGTCGGCACACAGACACAAACATACAACTGACACATTCACGTCAAGCAACATTAACTTGGTTAATAAAAAGATTAATGCCCTTGAGCTTATGTAATTTTACTAAAGTTTTCAACTTGATGTAGGGTTATAAAAGTCGAAAAATAACCCATCTTACTTAACTATTATTGATGATTGATATATATTTGATGAGTTTTGTGTGAGAGATAGTCAATACGGGTACAATGGAAGGGCTTGTGAGCCTGTTTGAATGAATTTTTTAGAAAAAAAAATTATTTCAGAACACAAATATTGTATTCGGATAAGTTTTTTCAAAAGCTAAAAACCCAAAAAAAAAAACAAAATGATTTTTTTGGAAGCTGTCCTAAAATAATTTTATATAAAAATATATTTTAAAGCACATTTAATTATCATATCCAAACATAAAACTTTTTAGCTTAAAAAAAACTATAGTACAAAAAGCACAATTGGATAACACTTTTTTAAATCAATCCAAACAAATCCTATTATAAGTCGGAAATAATTAATCTCGCGTAAGTAATAATTATCAATGATTGGCATATATTTAATACATTTTATATGAAAATATTTTATTCATAGGAGCCCAATCAGAAATTCTTATTTTGGATTGAAATTAAAATTTTATAAAATAGCAAAAATATTTCAAATTATTTGGAATATATATTTTTTTAAAATATATATGTAAAATTTAACTCAATATGAATTTGTGGAGGACAATTGCACCCTTTAACACCTCCCCCCCCCCCCCCCCCCCCCCCCCAACGCCCGGTAAAAAAAAAACAAACTTTGCCAATGTTTTATAAGGTATCCTAAAAAATATGATGTTATGCCCAAATTTATAATATATATATATATATATATAGAGAGAGAGAGAGAGAGAGACCCCCTGACTTGCGACTTTAACCAACACACCATTAGAATATATGGCGTGTGAAATAGATGAGTTAGTTTCCCATTTGTAAAAGTCTAGTCAATTTTGGAGACTTTTCTATGATTGGATTAAATATTAGGGTGTAAAAAGTGTTTTGATTAATATCACAATAACCTGGAACAAAATATGTACACAATATTACAATTAATAATCGAGTCAAATTGAAAATAAACAATAATTATTAAATTTCTTATTTATTGAGTTGAATCGAGTTTGATGAGGGTGTTTCGGATTACTTTTATTTTTGGAGAAATTAGAGTTATTGAAAAAGTCAAAAAAAAAAATTGAGTAGTAAAAGTTGATAGTGTTTGAAAATAAAAGTGAAAATCAGTTAAAAGTTGATAATAAAAGTGTGGAATGTTTGAAAATAAAAATGAAAAACAGTTAAAAATTGGTAGATAATAGTTCAAAAAATTCAATTTACTTATGAAAATATCAATAAGCACTTTTAAGCTGTTATAAACAACTTATTCCCAACTTCTCAATTTTTTTTTTTTTCAACTTAGTTTAAATAGAAGTTGCAAAATCAAATATTTAATATAACTTTTTTGAAGCTAAATGCAGCAAATTACTTTTTGTAAGCTGTTGCAAACACCTCCGATGTATAACTCAAAGTCTAATTTTATTAATTATGCTGAGATTTAGTTATTTATATCAAATGGAACATCGATTACTTTGATTTATTGTTTATTTTTTTGCTTGAATGAAACCAGCCTTATCTTTCAACGAAAATCATCAAGACTTTATTATGATGTGGCCCTAAAATTAATTTGAAAATAATATTATTAGTTATTAGTCACATTGAATATCAGATGGTACGAACCAGTAATCAATCTCCAAAACTCATTATCAAAAATCAACTTGAAAAAGAGAAAACGGAAAAAAATAATAATAAAAGGATAAGAATTAATGCATTTATGGTGAAGAAAAAAGAGCAGGAAAACACTATTTCAGATAAAGAGTAGACATTGCCATAAGACGATTATAGATAATCATTTTATTTTAAGATGATCGATTATTTTATTTATTTATTTTTAAGAATACGAGAAACAAAAAAACATGGACGTAAAAGAAATTTCATGCTAAAATTCTCAAAACCCATTTCACATATGTAACTATTTTTTTTTATATAATATTCGTTGCAAATCAGAAAAAAGTGTGATTTCAATTAGTAATAAATATATCAAGACAAAAGTTATATAATTTATCTTTAAAATGAATTTGGCCCATACAAGTGTTCACGAATTTCTAACAATCGTCTCTTGAAATGCGACGAACTTTTCATAACATATCATCACTACAAATCTGAAAAATGGTTAAATTTAAATGTTTTAGAAGTCTCGAAACTAAATGAGATAAAAAAAAATCATAAAATAGTTATTTTTTTTGCTACATATCATTACGATGGAATGGGGGCTATTTCTAATAGTCCAAAAGTTATGACTTTTCGTAAAATAGACATGAATTTTATGGCTTGTTCATCGAATCTCTTTGTAGTTTCATTGAATTTAGATGCACCCGTTCAACATGTATATTCGCCGAATTCGTTGAGTTTGGACATACCATTTCAATAATTCGCACCCGTTCGTTTCAACAATTTAGAGCACCTAATATTTTGCAATTTCACATTGAGCTATTTTTAAATGATGGGCTATTGTTATTATGAATGGACTGTGATTTATTCAAATACATCATGTAAAGCGGACATGGATTAAAATTATTAATGTTCAACATTTGAAAAATGGCCATAGTCCTATTATTTGTGAAAGTGGTCCCTAATATAGCTAGGGCCTCTTGATTGAATATTTGACGTTCACATATGAAAAAAGTGGGACGACCATTTCTGTTTAACGCACTCGATGACGTTATCTAAGAAAGTTAAAGCCTAATGTTACGAAATCGCCCTTCAACTTTGGAAAAAAAAAATACCCTCCATATGCACCACAAATAATAATAATAATAATAATTATTATTATTATTATTATTAAATCGGAATCTCTCTCTCTCTCTCTCTCTCTATCTATCTATATATATATATATATATTACTTTTGATACACCTAATGTGTGTGTAAAATAATATATATAATTTAATTATGTTCTTAAGTTTGATTAATATAAAATTATATATTTATTATTATTTTTATATAAATATAACTTTGAACTATTTTAATATACTTATTAGTTAAATTAATGATAAGAGGAAATAGAGAGAAACAAATTTGAAAGATGAGAGACGACGAGAGATAAAATTCAAAAAATGATAATATATATATATATATATATATATATATAATTAAGAAATTATGAGACAATCCAAATAAACACATATATGAATAGTCTCATTTAATTATATTTTACTATATATGAAATTTAAACATTTTTTTATATGAATTTAAGTAAGTACGTCTGTCATTCATGTTTATTTAATAGAATCCAACAATTTTCAGGTATTTAAAATAAGATAGATTAAAATTTAATTAAGATAAAATAAAAATAATAATATTTTATCCACAATATTTTTCATTCACTTTAATAATAATTAAAAATTTTGATTTTACATAAATTTAGAACACTAGTGTATAAATAAAATATATAAAATTTTAATTCCGAATAAATAGAAACCTCAGAAGCAAAAAGACAAAAAAGCCCTCCAGATCCTCAACGACGGCGTAGCAGGTACATTGAACCTGGACACATACATCATTTCCCAATTTATATTTTTTCCCTATAAATCCCATCCCATGCATCATTTATTTTCGATATACTCGAAACCAAAATCTCCTACACGTACCACACACACACTAATCAATCGCCGACTAATATTCTCAATGGCGCCGAGCATTGCGATTCCCACGGCTGCGGCACCGCAGATGAAGGGCGGCGAGGAGGCGGCGCTGCGGCGGAGGAACGAGGAGTTGAAGAGGGAGCTGAAGAAGAGCCTGGAGAGAGAGGAGAGAATGAAGGAGGAGCTGACGAGAGCTTGGGGGCGGCTGAGGGTGGCGGAGGAGGCGGAGGAGCGGCTGTGCTGCCAGCTCGGAGAGCTCGAGGCGGAGGCGGTGGGCCAGGCCCGGGAATACAGGGCCCGAATTTTGGATCTGATGGAACAGCTCTCCGGCGCGAAGAAGCTTCTCGAATCGGCGAGTTCTTCGTTTTCCAGCAATGTTTCTCAATGACTCTTTGATTGAATTGTTTGTAATTTTTGTATGTTTTTGGTTTATTTATTATTTATTATTTATTTAGTTTTGTATCAGGTGATTGAACACCAGGAGTTTGTATATTTGATTTTGATTTTTGGATTTTTTTTTTTCCTGTAATAGATTTTGAGTTTAAATTTTCAAATCAAGAAAAATATAAATGCAAATTAATACCATTAACTTCGTGGACCCTCAGGCCTTAAATGGGTCAAGCCTTGCACCGAGTAATATTTATGATCCCATTTAATGTGTACTAATAACATTGAGACGGTGGATGCGTGTTTATAATTAAAAATAATACAATATAATGATGTATTATAATTTTGATAGAATGTATACCATCAAAATATTTTAATTATTTTTAGTAAATTTTATGAAATTAGTGATAAGTAAAAATAAAATAAATATTAAAAGTAGGGATGTGAGAAGTAAGAGATAAAAATAGAAATACAAATAGACATAATAACTTAATAATAAACAGAAAGAAGAAATTAATTTGAAATTCAATTTAATCAATTTACTTGAAAGAATCGGGTCAGTGCTTTATTTATAATCTATGTGTGTGCGTGTGTGCCCATCCAGAAGCTTTATTTATTGTCTATATATATATATATATATATATGTGCGTGCGTGTGTGCGCGCGCGTGTGAAGGTGTCCCCATGCCCATCCAATTGAAAAATATTGAAAAATTTGGGGCCTTACGATAGATATTTAAGTAGTAGCCCATCCAGCTGAAAAATATGAAAATTTGGAGCCGTGAAAATGGAAATTCAAGAATTAGTAACCATTACACAAAAAAAACATAAAAAACATTATCCTGTTCAAAAAATTATAATCCAAATTAATCTTGTGACAGTGTACGATACAATGAGATTACACTCAATAGTCAATTGTGGCCAAGACAATCAGACCGGAAAATACTTCTATACACTCGATGCTAAACATCTAAGGATGCAAATTAAATCATATCAACAATTCTTCTATACACTCGATGCTAAACATCCAAGGGTGCAAATTAAAACATATCAACAATAGATCCCACATTATAATAATATGCTTTCATCTATACTTTTGGGTGTTTGGCACTCCGGATGTGTTTGAACACTTTCCAGTCAAATCTGAGCAATGAAATGGACAACAAAATAATATGTGCTGTGTGAGATTAGTTATGCTACATTTGCCCAAAGACCAGATAATTAGCAAATCGAAAACAATCAATCATCAAAATTCAACACAATCTTGCATTTAAATTGCACCATAGATATTGAAAATATAATGGAGGACACCACATTAATATTCTTCATCAATTCCTCAGTTGTAGGTGTTATAACATATTGTACTACCATACAACAAAGCAATGAAACAAAATTTTAAGCAAGTATTGATTTCGCAGCCATACGTCAATGGAAGCCTCTTGGCCCTCTTCGTCTTGCTTTGATCTCAGGGTCCCTGTTGACATCAGAGCAAATCACTAGTTCAACATTTTCAACAAATCAGCAAAATAGTGTTCTCTCACTCTCTCTCTCTCTCATAGAAAGCATCACAGCAAATCACAAGAAGTTCAACATTTTCAAGAAAACAGCAAATAGTGTTCTGTGTGTGTGTGTGTGTGTGTGAGAGAGAGAGAGAGAGAGAGAGAGAGAGAGAGCTATATAGAACGTTTGAGAATGTTAATTTTACCTCTCTATATGATCAAGAATGAGCAACCTTGGACCAGGAGGTATGTTCACATCTCTTAGAGCACTGAAATTTTAACATGAAGAAGGAAGAACAAAATCGGTAAGAAGAGACTCAAGCTTTTACATTTTCAGACAATTTTAATGGTGCCTCGGGGTACTTACCTATCGTTTATCAAAGGTAAAGTGTTGTCTGTCAACAATCCTTTCTTGAAATTCTTCTCATAGTTCTGCAGGCCAAGGTTGCTCAACATCGATCTTGTCTTGACATAATACACATCTTCAGCTGGTGGCTGTGAAAACTTTTGTCCCAACTGCATTGACACGATAAATTTTCGAAGAACATTAGAAAAATCAAAATTAACCACTGCTAAACCCAATAACTAAAGTAGGGGTGGAAATTGAGATGAGATAAGCTCTGAGCTGAGTTGAGCCGAGCTGAGCCGTGATCTTTTCTTTAGGCTAGAGCTTGATAAACCAAGAAAAATATGGCTTGAGCTAGGCTTGACTCATTTCCCGGATATATGAACAAATCACATGGACGAGCTCGAGTTTGAGGTTGAATTTGCAAATATCAATTTGGTTTGACCTAAAAAATTAATATATTATTTGCAATTATACTTATATAATTATATATATATATATATTTGCATTATTCTATCTCTGGCCCAAATTTCAAGCCAACAAACTGGATTAAGACCATAGGTAATATAAAACCAACTGAAAGATTAAAGTACCCAATGACAAACGGTACTTTTTCTCATAGTAACTCTAGCGAGGATCGAGCAGCCATCACAAATGTATAGTTTTGTAGAACACAAGTCCAATCACCTGGAAAATTCCACCTTGAACAAGTGCAAAGAAAAGGCCAGAGGTAGCAGCATTTGCAGCCTGATTCGGCCCACCCAAACCACTAACTAATGAAAACATAGCCCCAGAACCAAAAGCTGCAACCATACTGCAATCACCAAAACCAGGCAATTAGCATTAATAGCACAGGAGAGCAAAGATAGACAGGAGGATTTATCCAGGAAATAATACAAATGATTGGCTGAGGCAGGAAAATCAACGAGAAAACTAGTTTCTATCAGGGACATAAAAGGGAAAACTAAAGTGGCTATCCTTAACAGACAACTGAAGGACATCTCGGTGCTGTAATGTCGGTCTTTTTGCTAAAGAGTTCAACTGCAACCACAATTGTGAAATTTAGCAGCTCTCTCAAAAGTTCTCTTTCTTAAAAACAGTACAAACATTTTGAAGTTTCAAGAAGTAAAATTTGTAATGGGGCACCCGCAACCATTCATCATCAGAAATGTGAAAAACCAACTTCAAAAATGCTCACGGAGTGCATACGGCTTCTAGAAGCAACGGGCGGGGGGGGGGGGGGGGCGCCCTTAAACACATAATGACAGGCTAACAAGGAGACAAAGATATACACGTTTTAGTGCCCAATATACACACAGCAGACATAACTCTTCCATTCGGCAACATGTCTAGTTCTGAGAACGGAGAGAATATGGGAAAAGAGCATGTTTCACTTCACACAAATAGTTTAGAATTGATGACTTGAAACCCGAACAACAATGGCTGAAAGCAAAATTCTCCAAGTCATTTCATTCCTTTTCTCGCGTTGCATCATCTATGCATACAAACTTAAAGGAGAGCAGTATGCTCCAGCAGCCATACCTAGATTGAACATCCTCCTTGCCTCTCAATCTTTTCATTACACAAGATATACCGGCATTGACACCCGTCATGACAGCGAAATTGCGTGCTTGTACTAAAGGACCTCCCGCAAGAGCCTGTAGACAAAAACAGATCATAAGCTTAACCCTTCATTCTCTTATGAAAGAATTATCAAGCATCGCCCGCCTACACATGAACTAATAGAGGTTCAATCACTTAAATTCTTATTGTTTCACTTGATATTCATCTTCAATGGATCATAGTTATCAAACTCTACTTTAACTACAAATACATAATAAGCCAAATGTGTGATAAAATAATAGTACACAATTAATCCAATTAGACAAACATAAAATACACCACGGATAATTTTCTGCTCCATTTCAAACCTAAACCAAAGTAAAGATAAGAAAACAATTCGTCCAAATCAAATAGAATGACATACATCAACTAACCAATGTAACAATCCATAAATTGAAGAGAGAGAGGAGTAGACCTGAGCTTGTTTCAGCGGCGCCATAGCTTCGGGATTGAAGTTAGCGGCGTTCGGCGGCGGCGTGACCAACGACGAAGCATCACCGGTGAGCGTCCCCATGAAAGCGCCAATAGCGGCCCCTTGGGCGGCGCTGGTGGCGGTGACGACAGCGGCCTCCACCGGCAACGACTGCTTCGCCAGCCACCCCTTAAACCTCGTCTCCACCTCCTTCAACTTCGCCTGCACCACCGCAACCGGATTTTGCTGGGCTTGTCCCGCCAAACCGCCGCCCTTCGCGGGAATTTGCACCGCCATTGCTCCTTGCTTGCTCTCGCCCATGGTTTTCAGTAAATTATACTAATTTGCTTTATCTGTTTTTTTCCTCTAACGGAGATTTTTGGGGGGCTGGCCAGAGAGCTTCTGTGAATGTGTAGGAATAATTGGATAACAGTGTGGAGTATTTTATTGAGAATTTCCATCTTTTTTACCCCTAAATTTGTTGAAATCTCAAAATTGAGGTTTTGCCAAGCGGTAAATTTGAGGTCTAAATATTGAATCTATATCTATATTTTGAAACTCAGCCCGGACCGGCCGGTTTCTCCGATCGATGCCACCCGATCCAAAAATGGTTCGGTCATACCATCAAAATCGAAAGATCCTCGAAATTGGTGTATTTTAACATAATCGGTAGACCTGACGGGTCAATAAAATCGGTTAAGTTTTATTATATTATAAATTAAATCCCACGCCAACCGAACCCTAATTTTTTTTTTCTCCTAATGTCGTTTCATCCGATGATTGACAGAGTTTTCCACTCTCAAATCACAAATTTTTTCAAGGACAATAGCAACTGAGTTCATTGATAGAATTATCTCAACTCAAATCACAATTTCCATCAATGATAGTTATTTTTTTTGTCTTGTAGCTGCAACTAGTGGTCTTTTTTATTTCCTCACAAATTCACATCTGCTCGCTTGCAATGTTTTGCTGTTGACTGATGTTGCTGTTATTTTTCTCTTGGTCCATGGACTCGCGTTACTTGTTGCTGACTTGCTGGTGTTTTACTTTTCTAAATCGTTGATGTTGTTGTTACTGTTGCTGTTGCTGTTATTTTTTCTCTTGAGAATTATTGTAGGGAAATTCATTTATATAATTGTTTACTCTTGAACCATGAACACTTTTGAGTGAAATATGAGAAGAGGCAGGGGAGACATGGATGGGAATCATTATTGATTTTGGAGCTTTGGGCTTTGAGAGAGAGAGAGAGAGAGAAGATAAATATGCGATAGAGAAGTAGTTCTGGATGGATTTACTTCATTCCAATCTGGTAATCCATGGTTAGTCATTAGTATCATTTTTTATCATTTATTTTAATATTTATTAACTTTTTATTTCATTGATGTTATAGTTATAGTTATAGTTATACCTTAATACAATTGATCAAGACCAAGTATAATAGAATATAATTAGATAAATATATGATTGAGTTTGTTGAAAAGTTAAAACAATATGTATGAAAATATTATTTTCAAGTTTATTTAATAGTAGAGCAAACTTTTAAATATGCAAGATTATTTTCATTATGCGGGTAAAGATGTCTTCTGGACAAAATACAAATGCCATTAGTTCTTCTCCTACATATACTCGATCACAAAGGGGCAAGACTGATATAACTTGGAATCATATAATAGACAAAATGGTCGATGGTAGAAAAGTTATATGTTGTTTGTATTGTGGAAATATGTCTTTAGATACGCTTGATCTAGGATAATTAAATTTTCTTGAGCAATTTTATTATTATTTTAATTTTGAATGTAACGTGTTTCTTTCTTTTTCACTTATAAACGGGATTGATCAGTAATTTATCTTTTTATTGTTCTCTATAATATTATTTGCATTTTTTGTTTAAAATAATAATTTTAAACAAGAAAAATACATGAGTTTTTTTTATTATTTATTATTTAGGGTAATTATTATATATTAAATATTATTTATGAAATAATTATGGCGTCACCGGTTTGACCACAGTTAACACAGCAGGAGGACCGGCGACCCTTAACCTAGTTGATTTTTTGGTTTGATGAACGGTCCGAGTTTTAAAACATTGATCTATACTATTACTACCATGTACCGACTATTAGTTGGTATAGCAAAATGAGGCCTTACATCCCTTAAATAACGTCAAAAGTTCAAATCATGATATTATGAATTGAACAAATGGGCTGGGATAGTTGCTCCCATAATGGCCTCTACCGTACCAGATTCGAAATGGCTAAAATCAATATATATTTTAATAATATTTTACTCATTTTAAAGTTCCTAATTATTGTTATTATTATTTAAAAGAAGCCTAGCCAATCAATTTTTTTAATTAAAACTTTAAAAAATCTGAAAGAAAAATCTATATGGTCACAATCAGTCAAATTGTAGCTAAATACCACTATAAAAAATATATAATTATAGATAGCTAGATAGATAACAATATTACAAAATATGTAAGAATAATAAGCACATTCCACTGTAGTTATAATAACATGTAATGAACATATAATAAACCACAAAATGATATGATAGAATCCAAAAGGAAACAAAAAGAAATGAATAAATAAACTTTAAATTTATCAATTGATGATTAATACCAAAAAAAAAAAAAAGAAGTTAAAGATACAACAGTACAAAATTTATATATAATAACCCACAAACTGACATAATAGAATCCAAAATAAAGCAAAGAGCAATAAATAAATAAAAATTAAATATGTCTACAGTTTAATACAAAAAAAGAAAAATTGAAGATAAAGATATTGAAGCAAACAAAGAAACACCAGAGAATAAAACTTTCATTCAACATTAAACCATTAAAATGAAATGATAGAGATAAAAAGATGCAGCATTATGTAATAGATAATATTGTATCAACATTTTAATTTTTTAATCTTTTAAGTTTATAATTTAATTTGGCGATATAACATATCACATTAAATACAATTTTCAAGTTTGAGTTATATAAATTTTATTTGAATGCCTTTTTTTTTCCTTCTATTTTTTGATGAGAAGTTTACCATAAATGTAATTGTGTTAACATTCATATTTCTAATATTTCCTAAAGTATAACTAATTTAATGGTGTTGCATAGTATTATAATTAAAATTTTCAAAAATTTGGGAAAATTCTATATGGTCAAAATTAACCAAATCGCAGTTAACAATCGCTGTCAAGTATATATAAACATAGATAAATAGATAGACAACAATTTTACAAAAATTGTAAGAATAATAAGCACATCCCCCTACAGTAATAATAATATGTAATGCACATTTTAAAATTTCACATATAATAAATCACAAAATGATATAATAGAATCCAAAAAAAAAAAAAAAAAAAAGCAAAGAACAATAAATAAATAAAATTTAAATTTTCGACAATTTAATACCACAAAAATTGAAGATAAAGATACAACAGTTAACAAAGGAAATTCGAATAATAGAACTTTCATATAGTGTTAAATTATATAAAATAAAGGATAGAGATAAAAAGATAAAAAATTATATTGTAGATAATATTGTGTCCATATTTTAATTTTTTAATCTTTTTTAAAATTAAAATTTAATTTGGTGATATGACATATCACATTAAATATATTTTTTGAAGTTTAAATTACGCAAGTTTTAATTGAATGCTTAAAAAAAAATTGAGGAAAAATTTACCACAAATTTCATTATATTGACATTCACATCCCTAATATTTCCAAATACTTTTTTCAAGAAATATTAGGAGAAACATTCCTAACATTTTACAAGTAGAAAAAAACAAAGAGAGAGAAAGAGAATCCAAATGAATAAATTATGCCAATAACATAAAGAAATAAAAGGGGAAAACTTACCAAAAAAAAAAAAAGAAGATATAAATAAATAAAAGGGGAACACATTAAACACCTAAAAATTCGGGTCAAATGGAGGGAAGTCCCTATTTTATTGAAAATTACACATTTCCCCCTTCACTTTATCCTTTTCTCTTTTGTTGCCCAAATCTTTTTCTCCTTTATTTGAAACTCCATTCACAAACCCAGACACTGCCACTGGAGCAAGGGGGTTTACTTTTCCAGCATTAGGGTTTCAGATTATCTTCATCAAGCTCACTAGCTATTGAGCTTCAAATGAGCGATTCTAGAGAAGAATCTCCCGATTGGCTGCGCTCTTTCCAGGTAATTTTGTTTTTTCTATTGCTTACTGTAAATTTTTGCAAGAATTTATGCAATTTAATATTTAGGGATTGCAAGTTGAATGCAATGTTACCATCTTCGTAATTTTGTTCAAATTTAATCAGCCTTGTGTTCTTACTGCATGAATTGAGTTCTGGTGAAGCTAAACCGGATGATTGATGCGTTTTTTTTTTTATTTTTTTATTTTTTCATATGCGGTTATTATTGTTATTTTTTTGCAATGTTATGATATATGGCACAGTTTGTTCTACAGGTGTGGTATTAAAGTTAACTGGTTTCATACTTTGTTGATTTATGAAATTATGAGTTATTGTGGTTAAACTTGAGCTTCCTGTGTTTTTGGCCTTTTGCAATGGTGAATTAGTCTTATGGTTAAGTTGATTGATACTTTTGAGATACTTATTCACCCATTTATTCATTTTTTGTGTGCTAATGCTAAGGTTTTTTTATTGTTTTAATAGCCGCCGGCACTATCTGCTATAGAATTGTCATCTGAGTCGGACCGTCCGGTAAGTGACGATGAGGATGGGATGAACCTGAGTAAGTTGTTTAAGAAAAAAGCGGCAGAGGTTTCTGATACTTATGAAAAGGAGGATGGAAGAGACTCTACAGTTGATAAGCCTGTCAAGGGGAAGTCTCCTAAGAAAAATGATAAAGTAAAACGGACTCCGCAGAGGAAGAGGAAGAATGAGGATGATGATGAGAGAGACGGTGATTTCCTTGTGTTTCAAGAATATACTTTATGTTTATCCATGAAAATTGAAAAACAGATCAGTCCATTCATGAGCATTTCTTGATATGAATTATTGGTGCAGGAAAGAGGGCTAGAGGAGAAGGTGTCAGTACAAGAAATACACCTGACAAGCGCGGAAAAACTCATGTATGTAGCCTCTACTTCTCACCTTTTAAGGGGTTAACAGAGGTTGCTGGGGTATTTTTTGTGTATATAAATCGCATTGAAAATGTATCTGTTGAAGGTTCATCTTCATTTGCCCCACCCAAAGTTCTGAAGCCATTTATTAAGCTTATAGGATCTCTATTTCTGCAAACTGCAAAGGCATAGTTTCAACTCTTGTCCTACTAGTGTTGCTATATACTGTAATGCCTATTGGTGAATATTTTTTTTAAATAGGAACAAAGTCATTCTGTTTGGTCGTTGCCATCGGATTCGAGTCTTCTCCAGATACCCAGCCTGTGAAAACAGATGAAGCCACAAAGGGGGAGTTACACGCCAATGAAGAAGATTTAATCAGAGAAAATACAAAAGAAGTTGATGATATTTCCATTGACAATGTTGAAAAATCTCCTAATAGTCGAGCCTTGAAGATGAACTCTACATCAAAAAATCTGGTACAAGAGGATGACAAAACCTCAAAGACGAAGAATATAAACAGCAGTGTAAATGGAGGTAAGGAGACAATTATTCGTCTTGATATTTTGCAAACGTCGAAATAGAGATAGGTTTATAAAGGCATTTTTGGAGTCTTAAACCATCCATCTAAAATCCTTTTCCTATTTCACTATTCAGAGAATGATACTAATGACAACTATGTGAAGGAAGAGATATCTGGGAAGCGTCCTGGGCCTCAGGTAACAAGCTATAATAGCCTATCTAACTTTATTTCTATTCATGGATAAGTAAAATACCGGTAAATCTCCTAATGCAGGTATCCTTGTCAAGGGTGCCACTGCTACTGTCAGAGAAAGTTCAACGCACAAAGGTTAGCCAACCATGACTTAGTAAATTGGTGGCTTATGTTGGTAACTTCTTTCTTTTCGAGATTTTATTGCAAGATTAACTGTTTCAAAATGGTTACACCCATGAATTAATTGTGTAGTTTTTCATGTGTTCCATTGTCATAGTTCTTACTAAGCTCGACACTAGTTTATATAGGTTGGATCCTTATGAAGGACCACGACTTTGCTGGAATTTCCTTGATTGTGGCTGGGACCAGTATGTACTGTTCATTTTTGTATTGAGGGTTTGTATGCATGGATGCTTATGTTTCCCTTGTTTCCTTCCCTACTTGCCTAATCATGTGACTTGTCTACATCAAGGAAAGTTTAGACTAGATATATGTGTTATGTATTTATCTTCTTTTTTTTTTTTTTTTTGTGCCTGCTTTAGTATTTTTGTGGCAAGTACACTCTCGATCAGGGTTCAACTCCATTATTTTTACAGGCGCTTGTTGAGTGTGAGGGTGATTCCATAGATTTGAGTGGTGATGTGGGTTCTGTTGGACGGATAGTAATTTCAGACGATCCCTCCAAAAACCATGAGATGTTATTGGATTTAAAAGGCACGTTTAGCCTTCCCACTTTTTCTGCTACTTTGTTTTGGTGGCGTTTTCATCTTCAATCCTAGTAATGGAATTGATTCTTGTATTTACAAGAATGCTTGACTGTTTTTTTGACTGTTCATCTGATCCAATCAAATATAATTTTGATTCCAGGAACAATATACAAGACAACCATAGTTCCATCAAGGACATTCTGTGTGGTATGTCATCCATCCATACCCCCCCCCCCCCCCCACACCCACCCACACACACACAACAACAACAAACCAATCCCTCTAAAACTTTAGTTGGGGTACGTATGTTACCATTTCTTTCGCTGACTGTTCCAAGATATTTTCCACTTTCAGGTTAGCTTCGGTCAATCAGAAGCAAAGGTTTGTTTATCCACCTCCAACGTTAATTTATGAGTATTATTATTTGCCTTCCTATCAACAATGACCTGAATGAAAACAAAATGTGGATGGGGTGCTTTTTGTTCTATGCAGAATTAATTTTTCATTTTTTGATCAGATAGAGGCTATTATGAATGACTACATTCAGTTGAAACCACTCTCTAATGTTTACGAGGCTGAAACTATGGTTGAAGGTTAGGAATTTATTTGAGATCTCATTATAGTTCATATATGGTAGCCATATGATTTCGTGTTTAAATTTAATTATTGAAAAGATTTATGAGCAATTGTCTGATTTACTTTGTTCTGCATGACTAGGAACACTAGATGGATTTTCATTTGATTCAGAAGATGAAGCTGACAAAGCCCCTGCTCAAGCTGATGAACATGAGCCCTATGAGGAACAACCTGATGGGAAAACCAAAAGAAAAGCCGACAAGCCATCAGTATGCTTATTTTTTTGCTTATTTGTATATATCGTGAAAGTTTTGTTATGGGTCTCTCATTTGAGGTCTCGATTCAGGGCGCGGGTAGGAAAAAGGCGAAGCTCACAGGAGGAAAGCAGCCCAAGAAAGCGAAAAAGAAACCTCAAGTTTCCAAAAAAGGAAAAACCAAGAAATGAGAAACAGGATTTTACTGCAGTGATACTTTCATCTTAATTGCTTCTATTTTAGTATTTACCCCCATGGAAAGCACTTCTCTTATCTTCATTCATGCGGCTGAGACAATGTTGACTAGCAACAGAATTATTAATAGAGGCTACAGAATTTGTATTTCTTGTACACTTTAGCTTTAGAGAGAGAGAGAGAGAGAGAGAGAGAGAGAGAGAATTTTGTAGTGCTATTTACTCTTATGGAAATAAAATTAAACTTTTCACACCTACTATGTCAAATTTTCGATGTACACGAGAGTTTGATTGGTTTGGTTTCGTCATGCATGTATCTGAGAGTTTAATTTGTTGGACAGTGCCTTTATCTTGGAAATTCATATTCTTATTACCGCGGGGGAATGCTTCCAGAAGTCAAGGATGGAATGTTAAAGAATAGAAATATTTCGTTATATGTCATCTTCTGAAAGTACAGGTGATATCCTTTCAATTATATATTTAATCCAACTTTTCGTTCTTTGGTAAATTCTTATTTTTCAGCATGTTCTTGATAAATATCCTTTTCCCTTTCTGCTGTCTTGATAAATAGCTTTCTCTGGTCGAGCAAAAGGTGATCTCTTGTCATGCCGCTTCACAAGACAAGGCTGTTGCACATATCAGGTCTGCCAAAAGCAGATTGTAAAGAGAACAACTATCCACATTGGGAAGGGTAATAAGACGGGTGAAGATGAAACCATCTCAGCAATCTGCCCAGTTCTACTTTCTCCCATTTCGGGTGCTTGTTGTCCACCATCTATTCTCCTCATCCTGCATTATAAAGGTGATTTCTACTTTGCTATTGTCTTGAATTGAAATGTAGGTATATCTTAGGGATGCAAATGAATCGAGTTTGCTCGCGAGCTTGGCGAGCCGGTTGCAATAAAGGTTCAAGCTCAAATTCGAATAATTCGAGCCGAGCCAAGCTCATATAAGTTTGGAGCCTAACACGAGCCAAGTATTTCTTGTTCGTAGGCTCGTGAGCCTATCTCTTTTTAATAAATATTTTAATTGTCTATATGACTATATATATAATTATAAATAATATATTAGTTCTCGAGCTTGGGCTTAAGTGTATAATTTATTCATAAATTCGAGCCAAACGAGCCGAGCCGAGCCCGAACAAGACTCAAGCTCGAGCTCGAACACCTTTTTACCTAGCTCGTCAGGCTCAAGCCCAAGTCTGAAGAAAGGCCAAAGCTTGGCTTGTCAGCTCGTTTTGCATCCCTATATCTTGTTTAGCAAAAGAGAGTTTGGAAACTGAGACATTACCCACTGTTAGGGCAGAATATTATGTCGTACTCCGAGGCCTTGCATGTGAAAGTGCTGGTTCCATCATCAAATGCATAGCTATAAGCTCTTGGGCAGGCTCTCTTGAAGATTCCTGAATAAAAAGATGGCCTGCACATTGTCGGGTTAGCAAACTCTCCACTGCAGCAATACTGGTCTAGCCCGAATGCCTCACATGCACTTTTGCACGCTACGACTCCCCCTTCACCTTCATCACTCCCTATCACCTGAAGTTCTTTAGGACAACCTGTTTGATTTCAACACATATTATCATTGTCTATCAATGTGTTTGTGTGTGATGATATTTACAACGGCCTTCCCTATAATCATGTGCCGATTACACAATCTCCCTCTTGATTTCAAAATTACACATAACCCCTTGTACCTTATCTCTATGTTACAATGAATCCCCTTAAGTCATGACATTTTCAAAATTTAATAAATTTCCCAACTTGTCTTGCATGTCCCATCCAAGTTTTTTGATAGATTTTATTAGAGGTCACAAGGGTCATTACAATTTTGAAATCAAAAGGGAAAAAAAAAAAAAACATATTGTAGTGCTAAATCTTAGACAATCTTTTACATTACCCATGTTGATATCTGCTACACAGCCAGTGGCATTGCATTCACCATAAACTACTTTTGGTGCAGCAACTAATGGCAGATTGTACCCATCAACAATGCTAACATCATAGAAATCCTTCTGATCTTCGGTTCCGAGAGTTATCTCAAAAAGCGACGCCGGTGGCGTGGCGCCCATGCCACTACATTCCAGCTTCCCACCACAATCTCCCGTTTGGCACATGCCAGCACCCGTTGCATCAAACGTGCAACCAGTCCTAGCCCAGATCCGGCCTGACCACCTGGGCATGCTGGGAATCGCGATGCTTTGGCCTGAATCCAATTGGAACCCTGTTGTCGGAAGCTGCGGTGTGCCCGCACCGGCCAGCGTCCCGGGCCATATCGTGTAGGGGCAATTGTTGGTGATTGTGAATGTGCATGCAAATGAGTTGGTGCAGAAGGATAAGAGGATTAATGAAATGGGGAGTTTCGAAAATGCCATGAGTAGAGAGGAAAATGTAGGCTTTGCAGGCTCTGCATATTTGTATATTGGGATTGCTTTGCAAAAAAATCATCAGCCGCAAGATTGTGAATTTGGGTTTAGCATTTCTTTGATCTTGGATGGCCTCAATGAGAAGCAATTCTTTTCTTTAGCAGCTATATTGTGTTTGATTGAAAAGTGGGATTTTTGAGAGATTATAGAATTGCTAATGCAGAATCAAAAGGGAATCCTTGGAAGCCATCTTTAGAATTATTTGAAGTTTTCTAGGATTGAATCAATTATTTAGGAATGTATAGGGAATGATACCTTCGGAAAAAGGGATAGCCTAAGATTCCTAGTAAGATTTTGGCCCATTTGAATGGATTTAAAAAATTAAAAAAAAGTGATATTTGAATTGTACTTTTTATGGTAGAGATTTTTTTTTCTTTTAAGCCAAATAATTTTGCAGTTGAATATAGTAATTAAAAGTGCCTTAAAAGATGATTTTATTTAAAACTACTTTGAATAGGATTAAAAAAAAATCACTTTTTGGCTCTTTTTTTTTAGGCTATTATTTTTTTATAACGATGATATTAAAATATGCAAATGTAATTCAGAAATTATATTTGAATTTCAGCAATTATAACATATCAGATCCAAACAAATTTAGAACAAAGAAATTGTAAAACCTAAATATGAAGAACACAGTCTTTGTATAGCATCGAATTTGAAGACTATTGCTAACCATTTTCTTTTTAATATTTTTTTCTTTTTCCTTGGGTGGTTGGGGATGGGGGCATATGGTGGAGGAGTTGGTTTCCACCAACTCCGTAAAATTTTGTCTTCTAATATAATTTACTACCTTTGAATTTAATTTACAATACTCAAATAAGATATTACCCTTGAATTTAATCTAGCAGTTTTGGCACACTCGACATGTATATATTAGAAAAAAAAAGTATATAGAAAAAGGGGAGCGGGAAAAAAAAAAACAGATTAAAATGAGAGAGATTAGAAGTGATTATTAAAGAGTAATTTCTCATTATAATAATATAGATAATATAAATATTTGAGTAATAAAATATTACACAACATATTAAATTCAGCCCATATGCCAGTCCAAAATATTAAAAATGACTGCACAAAGTCAGTGGAGACTCAGTCCACATAAAAAAACACGTTAGGAAGAGATAAAAGAGTTGAATATCTAATGTCGTTGGCCATGTGAGGTCATAATGAATAGGTTAAGGTTAGGGTTTTTCTATAGTGAACAAGTGAAATACACCTCACACCTTTTACACCAATGGCATGAGAGACATTTTGGATTAGGAATGTATACAATCGAGCTTGACCAACGAGCTCGATAAAGGTCCAAGCTCAAATTTGAATAATTGAACCAAAACAAAAGTTCGAGTTCGAATTCAAATAGTTTGAGCCAAACTCGGAGCCAAATAATTATTGTTTGTAAACTTGCACACTTTCTTCTCCTTTGTTTAATATTTATTTTAATTTTTATATAACTATATGCATAGTTATAAATGATATATTGATTTTTAAATTCAAATTTGCGGCTCAAATATAATAAAATAATTGCAAATTTTTTGAACTCAAACTCGATTCATTTGAGAGCTTGAAATAAAAAAGGCCGAAAGTTCAAATCGACCCAGTTTGCATCCTTACTCTAGTTTCTCTTTCAACTTCTGTCTGCTTTCTTGTAAGCACGATAATTATAAAAGATCTACATTCATCTTGCATAGGAGCAGGAACAGAGCCAGATAGGAGGACAACCCCTCAAGTTTATATCAGACGAAAACGTATTCAAAGTTTCAAGTTCTGTGCACCTAATTACTAAAAATACCTTAATACTTCTAGAAATTTAATCTCACTTTCCGCAAACAATTTTTTGTTTTTCTTTTTGACTCCACCCTGACACACAGGGTGGGTGTTCCACCTAACTCCCTGTTCATCCAAACGACATTTGCATAATATGCAGGGAAAGGGGTGGTGGGTGGTGGGTAAATTGATTCCAGCACATGCAGTATCACAAACGAGACAAGGACAACATTTAGAGATGATTAAGATTTTCTTGAATAGATTATCAAGAGTCAAACATAATATTGTGTGTATATATACAATGTTCTCGTCTGTAAACGACAAAATATAAGAAGTCAACAGGATCTTACAAGAATGGTTCCCTATGGATAATCGGCTAAGTTAGTACAACAATCAAAATATTAATTATTAATCAATTCTAGGAAGCCACCTAACGATATGAAACACCCAAAAATTGCAAGAGACTCCCAAGCAAACATGAAAATCTTGCAAATATGGACTTCGATCCAGGCCAAGAACAGATGTACAAGACCCCTTTAGGATAGGACATCGTAGCACGAACAGCGAGCCAAAGCAGGGGTTCACACAAACAACGAGCCGAAGCAAGGTTTCATGTTATGCCTGCCAGCCTTGAGTCGAAGCTAATCAATATTCAACACCTAAAGAGAATTGATATATTGTTTTTATTCCATGTGGTATCTGATTGAACTGTCCCGGCTAGCTCTATCTCATAGTTGAGCAAAGAGCATAAGCTCAAAATAAGAGTAAAACCATCATGGCCACGGAGGGGCGACGGGTATCTTCACCACAAAGTTGATGATATATTCAGCGGGCTAATTACAACCAGACCTCCAAAATTTGGCCGATTCATAGAAAAACACCTCTAGTTTGGAAAATACCTCAAGGAGTGTGGTTGTAATTCAGACCATATTCGGCTAGCACGAATTCATCAATCACCCCCTGTAATTGAGCTCCATCTGTTTGCTAAAGTCCCGGATGAATTGAAAGGTCCAAAATATTGAGTCAATGGCACCATCGAGTGGCGGATCCCTAAGCTCCACTTGATGCAATAACATTCTTTTCCTCTGCATGCAAAAGAACAAAGTATGTCGTGTTAGAGGCCTACTCGAGATCCAAAACAGATTACCAGTATTTGAATCATTCATCAATGCAACAAACAATATTTGAAAACTCTCCTGAATGGCATATGCTTCAGCTCCTGCCAAAAAAACAACATTAACCAGAATATAAGTGTAAAGTTTAAATAAGAAATGAAGC
>CM047883.1:23121715-23147953 GCA_026212405.1 Petrea volubilis | reverse complement strand
GTAGCACTAAAAGCTGGAGCGAAGGAATTAACTAGTCTATCTAGACTCTCAGCTAGTAGCCTGTCAAGTGGAAGGACGTTACGAAACACGAGAAGAAGAATGATTCATACCTAAAAAAGATTGAGGCTTTGAGAAAACAATTAGTCACATTAAGAATTCACCAAGTACCCAGAGAAGAGAATGAGAAGGCAGACCATTTAGCTAAGCTAGCTAGCTCAATGGAAGGTTGTCAACAAGGAAGATACGATCTTGCATTACCAAAAGGATTGGCCTGAAGAGGAAGTACTAGCAACAACCCTCTATAGAAGATTGGAGGAGGGAAGAGGTAGACTACTTGAGGAATGACATGCTTCCGAATGATGGAAAAGAAGCATCAGGGAAAGATACAAGCGTTGAGTTTGATAATGGTAGGAGAGGTACTATACAATAGAGCGTTTGCTACCCCTTTACAACGTGTAGGTCACTTGAAGAGGGCCAATACATACTGAAGGAGATACATGAAGGATGTTGCGGTTACCACACAGGATGGGTGACTCTAGCAGGGAAGGCTGCCCGAGCAGGGTATTTCTGGCCAACCATGAAGAAAGACGCTCGAAGTTTGGTCACAAGATGTGAGAAATGCCAAAAGCATGCCCCCCTGATCCACCAGCCAGGGGAGCATCTGACAACCATGAGTGCGCCATGTCCGTTCGCCAGATGGGGAATAGACATCGTGGGACCTTTTCCCTTGGCAACTGGACAACGAAAATTTCTAATCGTAGCAGTAGACTATTTCAGTAAATGGATAGAGCCCGAAGCAGTAGCTAAAATTTCAGAAAATGAAGTGATGAAGTTCCTATGGAGAAACAATATGTGTCGTTTCGGAGTACCTCGAGAGCTAATATCAGATAATGGCCGACAATTTCAAGGGGCTAAGATACAAGCATGGTGCAGAGAGATGAAAATAAAGCAGCGTTTCACCTCGGTATCACACCCCCAAGCCAATGGTCAAGTGGAGGTTATGAATCGATTAATAATCCAAGGACTAAAAATGAGGCTAGAGCGAGTTGGGGGTACCTGGGTAGACGAGCTCTCAACGGTGCTCTGGGCGCATCGAACGACGCCCAACGGAACCACAGGAGAAACACCTTTCAACTTAGTGTACGGTGTTGAAGCAGTGATCCCTGCCGAGATAGGGGGAGAATCTCACAGGATTCAGACTTATCAAGCAAGACAAAACGAGGATCTACTGAGAGAAAGTTTGGATATGATCGAGGAGGATAGAGAAAAAGCCCTTATAAGGACGGCCCGATATAAAAGCAGGATAGTTGAGGCATACAATTGAGGGGTAAGACTGCGAGAATTCCAAGTGGGGGATTTAGTCCTTCGAAGGGCGGACGCCCTAAAACAGGTAGGAAAGCTGGAGCCTAACTGGGAAGGACCTTTCAAGGTGATCCGCATTGTTGGAAGGGGAGCCTACGAGCTCGAGAATGAGCAAGGGAAAAAATTACCCCGTCCTTGGAACATACAGAACTTGAAAAAATTCTACTCTTAAAAGGGTAACGATTCCCAATGAAATAATTGGACAAGCCGGGCACGGCACTGTCGGAAGGGTGCCCCTCTCCTACAAGCCGATAAAAAGGGGGAGGAGGGGCATATTGCCAGAACTCCACCCTGAAAGAAAACAGGAAGGGTGAGAGGTATATGCTATACACAAAGTAAGACCTAAAAAGGAAGGATGAAAAACTTTGGGGATTTGCAGCGCAAGCCAGCCTGAAAAACCCATTGAGGAACGGAACACATCCTCCCACGAGACGGAAGGAGGTATCAAGACCAAAGAGGGGGTAAAACCACCCCAGAATAACCCCGGAGGAAGGGTTTCGCAATATGAAAAAAAAAAATTCAAGACTTTGGCCCGACAATTTATGGCCTTAGTCTAGAAAATGATCCATGAGGACTATTGTCCTAAAATCAAAGTGGAGATCTTCCCGGAGTAGGAAGAGATTCTCCCTACATCAAAAGCTATACTCGAAACTTGCACCTTCAAACGATGAGGCATGCAAAATTGCGAGTGAAACTGCTTAGTGTACCATGTTATTTTACAAAATAAGTTAACGTCTTTTCTTAGTTTTGGTTTGTGATTACACAGGAGGGGCAACTAATGAAGGGGTGCCCCAAAAGGAAAGCACACAAAGATCAAAGGAAGACGGAAGCATAAAAATACGATATTATTCTCCATATCAGCTTAATAGAAAAAAAGAGATAGTCCATCGAGGATGTAAGGACAAAACGTAGATAATCCCCTACGAAGGTAGGGAAGGAAAAGTGCTCGCATAAGAGCATTACATCTCAGAAGGAATCAAAGGAAATATTAATAATGCTAATAAAGCAGGATAGTAGGGGAGGGGCGATCCTATGTGGGGGTATCAGTCCTTCCTCGGCCCCTGTTCAGGGGGGGTGGAGTCATCGGGAGTAGAACCGTCCGGAGTCGTGCCATAAGGGGGGGTAGAACTATCAGGAGGACTCTCCACCATAGAAGCAGCAATGCCTTCCGTCCTAGAGGAAGTAACGCCCTGCAAACCTTGGTCAGCCTGCATCTCCTGGAGGGTGGACGACCCCCCACTTCCTACAAAGGGAACAACAAATGACTATCACACAAGAGGAGTATAGAATAAATAGACAAAGCAAGAAGTAAGTAAGGTGAGCGATGATTACCCCCACCGAGAGCAATGGTAGAAGCGGTAGCAAGAGGGGCGTCAGTGGTTCCATCTTCAACAACAGTAACAGGAGGGTCGCCATCCTCTGTAGCTATAACAGGAGGGTTTCCTCTGGCCTTCCCACGACGGGATGCGTTCCTCCTACCTCCAAGAGGGGCGATAGCCGGTGAACCCAGCTCACGATCACCCTCTTCAGCATGAGGAGGGGCGTCAGCAAATTCTGGCGGCACGTGAAGGGACATATCATCCAGGGAGGCGTCATCTAGGGCGGCTACCACATCAAGAAAAGAGACGTCTCCTCCAGGAGGAAATCCACGGGAGCGAAACTGTTTGACACAAGCATAGAAGCCCTGGAAGAAGTAAGATGTGGCTTTATCAGCCAGAAGTACGTCAAAATCCGGAGACTCAAGGAAAGCGGTTTTCTTCTCATCCCAATACGAAGACAGGAATGCCTTCCCTTCCTCCGTACGGGAGTACTCCAGAAAAGCCTTCTGGCGGGTGACCTTGCGGGCTTCCTCCACCACTTTAGGGTGGTCGGTCTTCAAAGTATTGATGCGTTGCCTCAGCTTGTCCTTGTCTTTGGAGAGCTTCTCAACTTGGGCCGCACATCCCTCTTTCGCCTGGCGCTCCTTGTCTAACTCTGTTTGCAAGGATGCCACGGTCCCCTCCAACTCTTGGACCCTTTTTCCTAATTTCTCAGAGGGAGAAGGGGCGCAATGCTCCAAGAAATGTCCTAACAACGCTCCAGCCTATGGAAAAAATAGGGGAGGGAGGAGCGTTAAGTAAAAATATATATGTATACATACAAATAAACAAATAAATCATACCTGAGAAAAATGAGAAGTTAGCCGGCCCTTCACATACTCCAAAGATAGCCCCTCCAAGTAGCGCTTGTCTGAGGGTAATATCGAGCCCCGAAGTAATTTGAGTCCTAAGATAGGATCTCCATCAGGAAAGATAGAATCAGCATCAGTTACATCCCACCTCGGAGTATACCGCAGATGGCGATGCCCCTCATCAACAAAATAAGGAGGAGGGGAGAGCCGGGAGGACGCCCTGGTGGAAGGACAATGGTCAGAGGAAGGACCAACGCCCTTCGCTCTCTTAGAGGGTGGAAGGGCCGGCTCCACAAGACGTTTACCTCTGGTCTTGTCTGGACCCCTCTCAGGAGACCGCCTAAGAGGCTCAATTAGGAGAGGTGAAGCGGTCCTAGGAAGAAGGACAGGAGCAGGCGTATCCGAAGACCGGTTGCCTTGGCTCATGGCACGCAAGCGCTCTTTCATCAAGGAATGCAACATCTTTGGATCTGAAAAAGAACAAAGAAAGGGTCGTGAAAAAAAAAAAGGATTAACATGTACCAGTGCAAAGAAAGTATATATGTGCGAGAAATACCGGGGGATATTGCTAAATCCTCCCGAGGAAGGCATAGGTCAAGCAACTCATTAGTAATCAAAAGCTTTGCATCACATGTCCTAGCATTCAATTTACGTAGTAAATCCCGATATTGCTCGGGACGTTTACGGATGTTATATTTCTCGAGTTTGGGAACATCATCTACCCAAGAGGAAGGAAAACCCCACGGTCCAGGAGGGGAGATAAAAAAAGAAATGTGACTTCCACCTTCTAGGAGAGTCAGGAATTTTCAAGAAGTCCACATCCCATCTAGGAGTAAAATAAAATAAACCGGGCTCGATCATCTTAAGTTGGAAGAATGAGTGGAACTGAGTAGCTGAAGGGACCTCCCCGACATAATAAGCAAGGATGGCATGGCTAGCAAGAATACGAAAAGAATTCGGTGTCAATTGGTTAAGAGGGACTTTAAAGAAACGTGATACATCCTTATAAAAGGCAGGGACTGGAAATCTCATCCCACACAACACCTGCGAAGTATAAAAGCATAAATAGCTAGGGGGAGGATGGCGAGGTAGATGTTGTGTACTCAGAGGGTGGATAAGGAAATTAGGAGGGATGCACAAAGTCTGACGAATGCGGGTGATGCTGGCGTCCTCAAGTGGCAACTCAGGAAAGGCTTCACCACTCGAAGAAGCCTCATCCTCATCTGAACACCCCCGAATGGACTCATCAGCAAAGGAGGAGGGGCTCGAAGGAGGGGAGGAATGACTCGATGAAAAAGTAGAGGAGGAGGAACGATCCCCCATTCCTTTAAGAATGTCAAGACTCCCAAATATCCTACAAGAGCCACGGTCGGAGGACATCCTTTAATAAGGATGGGGAAGCTGGAATAGGAAGATGCACCTGCACAAATAAACAAAGAAAAACAAAAGCCAAAGTGTCCCTATCATAATGAGACGTATGAAATGATACACTTATAATCCAACAAAAAACTCAACAATACATGACTCAAGAGGCAAATCTCAAACTCAATATCCACAATGCTAAAGTCATCCACAAATATGTCAAGATTCTCAACAATAAAGTGTGAAATTCCAGATTCTCAACAACGAAACTCCAATTCGAAGTTCACAACAACAAAGCCTAAATTCAAGACTTGCAACAACAAGGCTCACAATAATCGGGTTATACGTCAAGAGGCAAGTCTCAAGGCTCACAATAATCACATCATACATCAAGAAGCATGTTTCAAAGACCCAAGGCTCAAGACCCACAATGATAAAATTCAACACAAACATGAGGGCCAAGAAATTATGAAGCCCGTAGCTCTAAATCAACGAAATTCAGGCCAAATGACGAAAATGGCAGAAAAATCCCTAAAAAATCGAAGAAAATCGAAGGAGGGGAAGAAGGGGAAATACCTTGGGGTTTCTTGAGTTTGGGATCGGGAGAGAGGAGGAGGAGAGCAGCGACTTCTCGGTGGTGGCGCGTTCACGGCAGCGGCGCGTCCCCAGCAGCGGCGGCAACTCGCCCAGGCGAACAGCAGCAGCAGCGACTTCTCAGAGGCGGCGCGTCCAGGTGAGCGGCGGCGACGCGTTCCAGCAGCGGCGGATTCACGCAGGTGTTGTAGCAGGGGAGGCGGTGGCGCGACGGTTGACCGGCACGAACGAGCTCCGGTGGAATCGAAGGAGAGAGGGTATGTTTCTTTTGAAAGAAGATCTGAAAAAGTAACAGGGAAAAAAGGGAGAGAGAGAGCTGGAAATTTTGAAGAAAGAAGAAGAAAAGGAACGTCTCGGGAAATGGAGCTGCTAAGGCTTCTAAAATCCTTATTTATTTTTCAGATTGGAGGTGTTTGAGTGAGGTAGGAGATTCAAGAGTCCTATGTTCAAAGAAATTTGGGATAAATATAAAGTCGGAAGAATACTTATCCCATGAAGATGTACATGATTATCCAAAACTCATGAATCTAGAAAGAACATGGAAAATTCACATTTTTGCAGGAGAAGAGAGTCCCTCGCTAGTGTTTTAGGGGGGTTTGTATTTGCGACAGTCCTAAAGAAAGATTGAAGGGGCGGCAAGATAGATTGGTCAAAATCGGGATGAAGGCTCTTTCGCCTACTCTCACAGTTGAGCCACCTCAACTACGAGAGTGGGGGGGAGTGATGATATGGCCTTATTTTTATTATTGGGTTTTCCTCTTAATTGTTATGAAGTAATTATTAATAAAAGTCTGAGAACGGTCGTGGACCAAAGCCCAGGGAGGGTGCGAGCCCAAGCCCAGGAGAGGACAGATCATTCCTACAGCCCAGCACCAACTCTGGATCAAAGTCCAGGAAGTGTACGCCCCTAGGCCCAAAACCAGGAAGGAAGGCCCAGGTCTTAAGCCCACCTATCACCTAGCTAGCCCTAGACTCCAGTCAAAAGGCACGTGGGATAAGGAGGTGCGGATACAACAACCGAATCGAGAGGGATCGTAACCAACGCGCCCTTAAACGCCCCTATTTTAGCGGAGCACGCCCTGATTCTCGGGACAGGTCAGTTACGCCCCTGGCTCTATATAAGGGCCAGGGGCGTACAGAGGAAAAAGACGATTTTTGAAGCACAAAATTACTCTCTCACTTCTAAAAGATTTTTCAGGAGCTCCATAGGCCATTCTTGAACATTTTCAAGCATAATTCCAACGATTTCGAGCATCTTTTATGTTTATGCTGTCTTTTCTTACATACTTTTCCTTATTCTCAAACGGATACTGACTTAATTCAGTGGAGTGCTAACTCCTTTTTTGCAGGTTCTTTTCTCATCGAAACGATTAAACTCACAACAAGCCAAGCTCCTTTCCCGCGTTACAAATTCTTGGTGCTCGGAGAACAAAGAAGCATCAATGTGCATTACATATTATTATTACTAAAGGGGAATGTGCTTATTATTCTTACAATTTTTGTAAAATTGTTGTCTATCTATTTATCTATGTTTATATATATTTGACAGCGGTTTTTAACTACGATTTGGTTAATTTTGACCATATAGAATTTTCCCAAATTTTTGAAATTTGTAATTATAATACTATGCAACACCATTAAATTAGTTATACTTTAGGAAATATTAGAAATATGAATGTTAACACAATTACATTTATGGTAAACTTCTCATCAAAAAATAGAAGAAGAAAAAAAAGGCATTCAAATAAAATTTATATAACTCAAACTTGAAGATTGTATTTAATGTGATATGTTATATCGCCAAATTAAATTATAAACTTAAAAGATTAAAAAATTAAAATGTTGATACAATATTATCTATTACATAATTCTACATCTATTTATCTCTATCTTTTCATTTTATATGGTTTAATGTTGAATGAAAGTTTTATTCTCTAGTGTTTCTTTGTTAGCTTCTATATCTTTATCTTCAATTTTTCTTTTTTTGTATTAAACTGTCGACATATTTAATTTTTATTTATTTATTGCTCTTTGCTTCATTTTGGATTCTATTATATCATTTTGTGGGTTATTATATATAAATTTTGTGCTGTTGTATCTTTAACTCCTTTTTTTTTTTTTTGGTATTAATCATCAATTGATAATTTTAAAGTTTATTTATTTATTTCTTTTTGTTTCCTCTTGGATTCTATCATATTTTTTGTGGTTTATTATATGTTCATTACATGTTATTATAACTACAATGGAATGTGCTTATTATTCTTACATTTTTTGTAATATTGTTATCTATCTAGCTATCTATAATTATATATTTTTTATAGTGGTATTTGGCTACAATTTGATTGATTCTGACCATATAGATTTTTTTTCAGATTTTTTAAAGTTTTAATTAAAAAATTTGTTTGGCTAGGCTTCTTTTAAATAATGATAACAATAATTAGAAACTTTAAAATGAGTAAAATATTATTAAAATATATATTGATTTTAGCCATTCCGGATCTGTTATGGCAGAGACCATTATGGGAGCGACTATCCCAACCCATTTGCTCAATTCATAATATCATGATTTGAATTCTTGACGTTATTTAAGGGATGTAATGCCTCATTTTGCTATACCAACTAATGGTCGGTACATAGTAGTCATAGTATAGATCAATGTTTTAAAATCCAAACCGTTCATCAAACTGAAAAATCAACTGGGTTAAGGGTCATGCGGTCTGACTGCCATGTTAACTGTGGTCAAACCGGTGACGTTATAATTATTTCATAAATAATATTTAATATATAATAATTACCCAACATAATAAATAAAAAAAAACTCATGTATTTTTCTTGTTTAAAATTATTATTTTAAACAAAAAATGCAAATAATATTATAGAGAACAATAAAAAGATAAATTAATGGTCAATCCAGTTTATAAGTGAAAAAGAAAGAAACACATTACATTCAAAATTAAAATAATAAAAAAAATGATCAAGAATATTTAATTATCCTAAATCAAGCATATCTAAAGACATATTTCCACAATACAAACAACATATAACTTTTCTACCATCGACCATTTTGTCTATCATATGATTCCAAGTTATATCAGTCTTGCCCCTTTGTGATCGAGTATATGTAGGAGAAGAACTAACGACATCTGTATTTTGTCCAGAAAACATCTTTACCGGCATAATGAAAATAATATTGCATTTAAAAGTTTGCTCTACTATTAAATAAACTTGAAAACAATATTTTCATACACATTGTTTTAACTTTTCAACAAACATAATCATATATTTATCTAATTATATTCTATTATACTTGGTCTTGATCAATTGTATTAAGGTATAAGTATAAGTATAACTATAACATGAATGAAACAAAAAATTAATAAAAATTAAAATAAATGATAAAAAATGATACTAATGACTAACCATGAATTACCAGGTTGGAATGAAGAAGTAATTCCATCAATAACTAATTTTCTATCGCATATTTATCTTTTCTCTTTCTCTCTCAAAGCCCAAAGCCCCAAAATCAATAATGATTCCCATTCATGTCTCCCCTGCCTCTTCTCATTTTTCACCCAAAAAGTGTTCATGGTTCAAGAGTAAACAATTATATAAATGAATTCCCCTACAATAATTCTTAAGAGAAAAAATAACAGCAACAGTAACAGTAACAGTAACAACAACATCAACGGTTTAGAAAAGAAAAACACCAGCAAGTCAGCAACAAGTAACGCGAGTCCATGGACCAAGAGAAAAATAACAGCAACATCAGTCAACAGCAAAACAC
Organism: Petrea volubilis; assembly: GCA_026212405.1. NCBI lineage: Eukaryota > Viridiplantae > Streptophyta > Magnoliopsida > Lamiales > Verbenaceae > Petrea > Petrea volubilis. The sequence continues at coordinate 23,138,681 of CM047883.1, read as the reverse complement.
TGCAAGCGAGCAGATGTGAATTTGTGATGAAAAAAAAAAAAGACCACTAGTCGCAGCTATAAGACAAGAAAAATAACTATCTTGGAAATTGTGATTTGAGATAAGATAATTCTATCAATGAACTCAGTTGCTATTGATCCTTGAAAGAATTTGTGATTTGAGAGCGGAAAACTCTATCAATCATCGGATGAAACGACATTAGGAGAAAAAAAAATTAGGGTTTGATTGGTGTGGAATTTAATTTATAACATAATAAGACTTAATCGATTTTATTAACCCGTCACCAATTCGATTGGGTCATCGATTAAACAGTTGGGTCTACCGATTTTGAGGATCTTTTGATTTTGGTGGTATGATTGAGCCATTTTTTGGATCGGGTGGCATCAATCGGTGAAACCGGTCGGTCCGGGTTGAGTTTCAAAATATAGATATAGACTCAATATTTAGACCTCAAATTTACCGTTTAGCAAAACCTCAATTTTGAAATTTCAACAAATTTAGGGGTCAAAAAATGGAAATTCTCAATAAAATACTCCACACTGTTATCCAATTATTCCTACACATTCACAGAAGCTCTCTGGCCAGCCCCCCAAAAATCTCCATTAGAGTTTAAAAAACAGATAAAGCAAATTAGTATAATTTACTGAAAACCATGGGCGAGAGCAAGCAAGGAGCAATGGCGGTGCAAATTCCCGCGAAGGGCGGCGGTTTGGTGGGACAAGCCCAACAAAATCCGGTTGCGGTGGTGCAGGCGAAGCTGAAGGAGGTGGAGACGAGGTTTAAGGGGTGGCTGGCGAAGCAGTCGTTGCCGGTGGAGGCCGCCGTCGTCACCGCCACCAGCGCCGCCCAAGGGGCCGCTATTGGCGCTTTCATGGGGACGCTCACCGGTGATGCTTCGTCGTTGGTCACGCCGCCGCCGAACGCCGCTAACTTCAATCCCGAAGCTATGGGGTCGCTGAAACAAGCTCAGGTCTACTCCTCTCTCTCTTCAATTTATGGATTGTTACATTGGTTAGTTGATGTATGTCATTCTATTTGATTTGGACGAATTGTTTTCTTATCTTTACTTTGGTTTAGGTTTGATGGAGCAGAAATTATCCGTGGTGTATTTTATGTTTGTCTGATTGGATTAATTGTGTACTATTGTTTTATCCCGCATTTGGCTTATTATGTATTTGTAGTTAAAGTAGAGTTTGATAACTATGATCCATTGAAGATGAATATCAAGCGAAACAATAAGAATGTTTTGAGCCATGGATTTTGAATCCATTATGCTTTAGAGAATTCAAGTGATCGAACCTCTACTAGTTCATGTGTAGGCGGGCGATGCTTGATAATTCTTTCATAAGAGCAATGAAGGGTTAAGCTTATGGTCTGTTTTTGCCTACAGGCTCTTGCGGGAGGTCCTTTAGTACAAGCACGCAATTTCGCTGTCATGACGGGTGTCAATGCCGGTATATCTTGTGTAATGAAAAGATTGAGAGGCAAGGAGGATGTTCAATCTAGGTATGGCTGCTGGAGCATTCTGCTCTCCTTTAAGTTTTGTATGCATAGATGATGCAACACAAGAAAAGGAATGAAATGACTTGGAGAATTTTGCTTTCAGTCATTGTTGTTCGGGTTTCAAGTCATCAATTCTACACTATTTGTGTGAAGTGAAACATGCTCTTTTCCCATATTCTCTCCGTTCTCAGAACTAGACATGTTGCCGAATGCAAGAGTTACGTCTGCTGTGTGTATATTGGGCACTAAAACGTGTATATTTTTGTCTCCTTGTTAGCCTGTCATTATGTGTTTAAGGGCGCCCCCCCTCCCCCGCCCATTGCTTCTAGAAGTCGTATGCATTCCATGAGCATTTTTGAAGTTGGTTTTTAACATTTCTGATGATGAATGGTTGTGGGTGGCCCATTACAAATTTTACTTCTTGAAACTTCAAAATGTTTGTACTGTTTTTAGGAAAGAGAACTTTTGAGAGAGCTGCTAAATTTCACAATAGTGGTTGGAGTTGAACTCTTTAGCAAAAAGACCGACATTACAGAACTTAGATGTCCTTCAGTTGTCTCTTAAGGATAGCCACTTTGGTTTTCCCTTTTATGTCCCCGATAGAAACTAGTTTTCTCGTTGATTTTCCTGCCTCAGCCAATCATTTGTATTATTTCCTGGATAAATCCTCCTGTCTATCTTTGCTCTCCTGTGCTATTAATGCTAATTGCCTGGTTTTGGTGATTGCAGTATGGTTGCAGCTTTTGGTTCTGGGGCTATGTTTTCATTAGTTAGTGGTTTGGGCGGGCCGAATCAGGCTGTAAATGCTGTTACCTCTGGCCTTTTCTTTGCACTTGTTCAAGGTGGAATTTTCCAGGTGATTGGATTTGTGTTCTACAAAACTATACATTTGTGATGGCTACTTGATCCTCGCTAGAGTTACTATGAGAAAAAGTACCGTTCGTCATTGGGTACTTTAATCTTTCAGTTGGTTTTATATTACCTATGGTCTTAATCCAGTTTGTTGGCTTGAAATTTGGGCCAGAGATAGAAATAATGCAAATATATATATATATATATATATATAATTATATAAGTATAATTGCAAATAATATATTAATTTTTTAGGTCAAACCAAATTGATATTTGCAAATTCAACCTCAAACTCGAGCTCGTCCATGTGATTTGTTCATATATCCGGGAAATGAGTCAAGCCTAGCTCAAGCCATATTTTTCTTGGTTTATCAAGCTCGAGCCTAAAGAAAAGATCACGGCTCAGCTCGGCTCAACTCAGCTCAGAGCTTATCTCATCTCAATTTCCACCCCTACTTTAGTTATTGGGTTTAGCAGTGGTTAATTTTGATGTTTCTAATTTTCTTCGAAAATTTATTGTGTCAATGCAGTTGGGACAAAAGTTTTCACAGCCACCAGCTGAAGATGTGTATTATGTCAAGACAAGATCGATGTTGAGCAACCTTGGCCTGCAGAACTATGAGAAGAATTTCAAGAAAGGATTGTTGACAGACAACACTTTACCTTTGATAAATGATAGGTAAGTACCCCAAGGCACCATTAAAATTGTCTGAAAATGTAAAAGCTTGAGTCTCTTCTTACCGATTTTGTTCTTCCTTCTTCATGTTAAAATTTCAGTGCTCTAAGAGATGTGAACATACCTCCTGGTCCAAGGTTGCTCATTCTTGATCATATAGAGAGGTAAAATTAACATTCTCAAACGTTCTATATAGCTCTCTCTCTCTCTCTCTCTCTCTCTCTCTCTCTCTCACACACACACACACACACACAGAACACTATTTGCTGTTTTCTTGAAAATGTTGAACTTCTTGTGATTTGCTGTGATGCTTTCTATGAGAGAGAGAGAGAGTGAGAGAACACTATTTTGCTGATTTCTTGAAAATGTTGAACTAGTGATTTGCTCTGATGTCAACAGGGACCCTGAGATCAAAGCAAGACGAAGAGGGCCAAGAGGCTCCCATTGACGTATGGCTGCGAAATCAATACTTGCTTAAAATTTTGTTTCATTGCTTTGTTGTATGGTAGTACAATATGTTATAACACCTACAACTGAGGAATTGATGAAGAATATTAATGTGGTGTCCTCCATTATATTTTCTATATGTATGGTGCAATTTAAATGCAAGATTGTGTTGAATTTTGATGATTGATTGTTTTCGATTTGCTAATTATCTGGTCTTTGGGCAAATGTAGCATAACTAATCTCACACAGCACATATTATTTTGTTGTCCATTTCATTGCTCAGATTTGACTGGAAAATGTTCAAATACATCCGGAGTGCCAAACACCCAAAAGTATAGATGAAAACATGTTATTATAATGTGAGATCCATTGTTGATATGTTTTAATTTGCACCCTTGGATGTTTAGCATCGAGTGTATAGAAGTATTTTTCGGTCTGATTGTCTTGGCCACAATTGACTGTTGAGTGTAATCTCATTGTATCCTACACTGTCACAAGATTAATTTGGACTATATTTTTTTGAACAGGATAATGTTTTTTATGTTTTTTTTTTATGTAATGGTCACTAATTCTTGAATTTGCATTTTCACGGCTCTAAATTTTCACATTTTTCAGCTGGATGGGCTACTACTTAAATATCTATCGTAAGGCCCCAAATTTTTCAATATTTTTCAATTGGATGGGCATGGGGACACCCTCACACGCGCGCACACACACACGCATATATATATATAGAGAGAGAGAGAGACTATAAATAAAGCTTCTGGATGGGCACACACGCACACACATAGATTATAAATAAAGCACTGACCCGATTCTTTCAAGTAAATTGATTATATTGAATTTCAAATTAATTTCTTCTTTCTGTTTATTATTAAGTTATTAAGTCTATTTCTATTTCTGTTTTTATCTCTTACTTCTCACATCCCTAGTTTTAATATTTATTTTATTTTTACTCATCACTAATTTCATAAAATTTACTAAAAATAATTAAAATATTTTGATGGTATACATTCTATCAAAATTATAATACATCATTAAATTATATTATTTTTAATTATAAACACGCATCCACCGTCTCAATGTTATTAGTACACATTAACTGGGATCATAAATATTACTCAGTGCAAGGCTTGACCCATTTAAGGCCAGAGGGTCCACGAAGTTAATGGTATTTACTTGCATTTATATTTTTCTTGATTTGAAAATTTCAACTCAAAATCTATTACAGAAAAAAAAAACAAAAAAAAATCCAAACATCAAAATCAAATATACAAACTCCTGGTGTTCAAGAATCTGATACAAAACTAAATAAATAATAAATAAACCAAAAACATACAAAAATTACAAACAATTCAATCAAAGAGTCATTGAGAAACATTGCTGGAAAACGAAGAACTCGCCGATTCGAGAAGCTTCTTCGCGCCGGAGAGCTGTTCCATCAGATCCAAAATTCGGGCCCTGTATTCCCGGGCATGGCCCACCGCCTCCGCCTCGAGCTCTCCGAGCTGGCAGCACAGCCGCTCCTCCGCCTCCTCCGCCACCCTCAGCCGCCCCCAAGCTCTCGTCAGCTCCTCCTTCATTCTCTCCTCTCTCTCCAGGCTCTTCTTCAGCTCCCTCTCCAACTCCTCGTTCCTCCGCCGCAGCGCCGCCTCCTCGCTTCCCTTCATCTGCGGTGCCGCAGCCGTGGGAATCGCAATGCTCGGCGCCATTGAGAATATTAGTCTGCGATTGATTAGTTTTTGTGTGGTATGTGTAGGAGATTTTGGTTTCGAGTATATCGAAAATAAATGATGCATGGGATGGGATTTATAGGGAAAAAATAAAATTTGGGAAATGATGAATGTGTCCAGGTTCAATGTATCTGCTACGCCGTCGTTGAGGATCTGGAGGGCTTTTTTGTCTTTTTGCTTCTGAGGTTTCTATTTATTCGGAATTAAAATTTTATATATTTTATTTATACACTAGTGTTTTAAATTTATGTAAAATCAAAAATTTTAATTATTATTAAAGTGAATGAAAAATATTGTGGATAAAATATTATTATTTTTATCTTATCTTACTGACTTAAATAATTATTATTTTTAATCTATTAAATAAACATGAATCACAGACATACTTACTTAAATTCATATAAAAAATATTTAAATTTCATATATAACAAAATATAATTCAATGAGACTATTCATATAGGTGTTTACTTTGATTGTCTCATGATTTCTTAATTATACATATATATATATATATATATATATCTTAATTATTATTTTTTTAACTTTATCTCTCGTCCTCTCTCATCTTTCAGATATGTTTCTCTCTCTTTCCTCTTATCATTAATTTAACTAATAAGTATATTAAAATAGTTCAAAGTTATATTTATATAAAAATAATAATGAATATATAATTTTATATTAATCAAACTTAAGAGCATAATTAAATTATATATACATTATTTTACACACACATTAGGTGTATCAAAATTAATATATATATATATATAGAGAGAGAGAGAGAGAGAGAGATTGATTCCGATTTAATAATAATAATAATAATAATAATAATAATAATTTGTGGTGCATATGGTGGGTATTTTTTTCCAAAGTTGAAGGGCGATTTCGCAACATTAGACTTAACTTTCTTAGATAACGTCATCGAGTGCGTTAATAGAAATGGTCGTCCCACTTTTTTAATATGTGAACGTCAAATGTTCATCAAGAGGTCCTAGCTATGTTAGGGACCACTTTCACAAATAATAGGACTATGGCCATTTTTCAAATGTTGAACTTTAATAATTTTAATCCATGTCTGCTTTACATGATGTATTTGAATAATCAAAATCCATTCAAAATAACAATAGCCCATCATATAAAAATAGCTCAATGTGAAATTGCAAAATATTAAGTGTTCTAAATTGTTGAAATAAACGGGTGCGACTTATTGAAACAGTATGTCCAAATTCAACAAATTCGGCGAATATACATGTTGAATGGGTGCGTCTCAATTCAATGAATCTACAAAGAAATTCAATGAATAAGTTGTAAAATTCATGTCTATTTTACGAAAAGTTATAACTTTTGGACTATTAGAAATAACCCTCATTCCATTGTAATGATATGCAACAAAAAAAACTATTTTATGAATTTTTTTTATCTCATTTAATTTCGAGACTTCTAAAACATTTAAATTTGACCATTTTTCAAATTTGTAGTGATGATATCTTACGAAAAGTTCGTTGCATTTCAAGAGACGATTGCTAGAAATTCGTGAACACTTATATGGGGCAAATTCATTTTAAAGCTAAACTATATAACTTTTGTCTTGATATATTTATTACTAATTGAAATCACGCCTTTTCTGATTTGCAACGAATATTATATAAAAAAATTAGTTACATATGTGAAATGGGTTTTGAGAATTTTAGCATGAAATTTCTTTAACGTCTATGTTTTTTGTTTCTCATATTCTAAAAAATAAATAAATAAAATAATCTATCATCTTAAAATAAAATGATTATCTATAATCGTCTTATGGCAATGTCTACTCTTTATCTGAAATAGTATTTTCTTGCTCTTTTTTCTTCACCATAAATGCCTCAATTCGTATCCTTTTATTATTTTTTTTCCGTTTTCTCTTTTTCAAGTTGATTTTTGATAATGAGTTTTGGAGATTGATTATTGGTTCGTACCATCTGATTTTCAATGTGACTAATAACTAATAATATTATTTTCAAATTAATTTTAGGGTCACATCATAATAAAGTCTTGATAATGTTCGTTGAAATATTGGGATAATTTCATTCAAGCAAAAAAATAAACAATAAATCAAAGTAATCGATGTTCGATTTGAACAATATTGATATAAATAACTAAATATCAGCATAATTAATAAATGAGATTTTGAGTTATACATCGGAGGTATTTGCAACAACTTAAAAAAAGCAATTTGTAGTATTTAGCTTCAAAAAAGGTTATATTAAGTATTTGATTTTACAACTTCTATTTAAATTAAGTTGAAAAAAAAAATTGAAAATTCGGGAGGAAGCTGTTTCTAGCAGCTTAAAAATATCTATTGATATTTTCGTAAATAAATTGAATTTTTTGAACTATTATCTACCAACTTTTAACTATTTTTTATTTTTATTTTCAAACACTCCATATTTTTATTATCAATCTTTAACTGATTTTTACTTTTATTTTCAAACATTACCAACTTTTACTACTCAAATTTTTTTGATTTTTTCAACAAATCTAATTTTTTCAAAAGTAAAAGTAATCCGAAACACCCTTATCAAACTCGATTCAACTCAATAAATAAGAAATTTAATAATTATTGTTTATTTTCAATTTGACTCGATTATCAATTGTAATATTGTGTACATATTTTGTTCTAGGTTATTGTGATAGTAATCATAAGTTCATAACACTTTTTACACCCTAATATTTAATCCAATAATAGAAAAGTCTCCAAAATTGACTAGACTTTGACAATTGGGAAACTAACTCATCTCTTTCACACGCCATATATTCTAATGGTTTGTTGGTTGAAGTCGCAAGTGAGTGGGTCTCTCTCTCTCTCTCTCTCTCTCTCTCTATATATATATATATATATATATATTATAAATTTGGGCATAACGTCATTTTTTTAGGACACCTTATGAAACATTGGCAAAGTTAGTTTTTTTTTTTTCCGGGGCCCGGGGGGGTTGGGGTTTAAAGAGTGCAGTCCTCCACAAATTTATATTGAGTTAAATTTTATATATATTTTTTAAAAAAATTATACTCCAAATAATTTGAAATATTTTTTGTATTTTATAAAATTTTAATTTCAATCCCAAATAAGAATTTCTAATTGGGCTCCTATGAATAAAATATTTTCATATAAAATGTATTAAATATATGCCAATCACTGATAATTATTACTTACGCAAGATTAATTATTTCCGGGTTATAACAGGATCCGTTTGGATTGATTTAAAAAAGTGCTATTCAATCGTGCTTTTTGTACTATAATTTTTTTTTAAGCTAAAAAATTTTATGTTTGGATATGATAATTAAATTAAGTGTGCTTTAAAGTATGTTTTTATATAAAACTACTTTAGGATAGCTTTAAAAAAAATCGTTTTGATTTTTTTTTTAGCTTTTATTTTTTAAAAAAATTCATCCAAATACAATATTTATACTCTGAATTTTTTTTTTTCTCTAAAAAAATTCATTCAAATGGGCTCACAAGCCCTTCCATTGTACCCCTATTGACTATCTCTCACACAAAACTCATCAAACATATATCAATCATCAATAATAGTTAAGTAAGATGGGTTATTTTTCGACTTTTATAACCCTACATCAAGTTGAAAACTTAAATAAAAGGGATAATTACATCTACTACCCCTTGGAAGATTGGAAACTATAATTGGTCCCCCAAAAATTTTCAATATTACAACCACATTCCCTAAGGAATTTGAAAATTACCAAAACCCCCCTCATCAGCCGGTTCCCGGTCATTTTTGGATGACGTCAGCCAAAATATGAATGAAAATTCAAATTTACCCTTTGTAATTAAATTATACATATAGGGTGTTTTTTGTAATATTGATTTTAATAAGGGGGATAATTGTAATTTTTTGTTCAAATTTTATGGACTTAGAAAGACTAGCCATTGGCATTTAAAAATAGTCGTTGCTCTTTCTTCATTTTGATTGTTACTCACTTCTCTCTCTCTATATATATATATATATATATGTGTTGCTAAATTATATTTTTTCACCACATCTTTACTACATATGTGAAATGACTTATTCTAGTGGTTCCTCTAGTGTTTTGAGTTTAAAGTATAGGAAAGAAAATTGCAAGCAATCAAATTATGGTAGAAAAACAACTATCAAGATTGCAGAGACGACGAGAAATGCAAACAATTGTTTTATTGGTGCTCAATACACGGGTTCTCACATTGGTGCCTTCCTTACTCGATCGAAGAAGAGAATGAAGACATGGAAGGTCGAAATAGGCAATTTGAGCAATAAGCAACAAGTTCAATGCCCACAAACATTGCACCAAGAAGCTCAATTCCAACAAACTTTGCACGTGGTGAAATTGAGCATTGCGGCATTGTTTATAAACTTATAGCTTTGAATCTTAATTATTTTACTTTTTTTTTTGGTTATGGAATCTTATTTTACTTGCTGTGTATTTGCTAGCACAAATTTTATCTACTTTAGGAAAGTGAGATATCAAATTAAACCCCTGGCTGACGAGGGGGGGTTTTGGTAATTTTCAAATTCCTTAGGGAATGTGGTTGTAATATTGAAAATTTTGGGGGACCAATTGTAGTTTTCAATCTTTTGAGGGGTAGTATATGTAATTATTCCTTAAAATTTTTTTAGGTTTTTTTAATTTAATTTTAATAATTAATAAAGCAGGGGTAAAATCGGAACTTTTTTAAAAAATGATCGGGAACTGGCTGACGATGGGGGTTTTGGTAATTTTCAAATTTCTTAGGAAATGTGGTTATAATATTGAAAATTTTTGGGGGATCAATTGTAATTTTTAATCTTTCGAGGGATAGTAGATGTAATTATCCCTAAATAAAATTACATAAGCATTAATCTTTTTATTAACCAAATTAATGTTGCTTGATGTGAATGTGTCAGTTGTATGTTTGTGTCCGTGTGCCGACTATAAGCAATGTGTCTTGTCAAATGTGATTTTAATTTCAATGGTTGCGTGAGCATCCATAAAGTTGTCCAGCAACTTAGAAGACGTGGCCAAGTTAACAAAATCCAAGAATCTTCTTTTGACGTAACTAATTGCACAAAAGATATTTAAGATAACAAGTATATATTATATATCATAATCAATACAATTTAATAATACAAATAAACTAACTACTTTGCAACATGATAATGAATTATCATACAACAGAGGAACAACGGAACACCCACATGAATAGAAATCGAACTCGTAATCAAAGAAACTACGACGGCCTCCCCAATAAAAAAAAATAAAGAAAAAGAAAACTACATTGACAATAAACATCACTTAGTGACAAATCAATCAATTATAAATTCAATTTTCGTGATAGATTTTGTTTATACCGAATCTTTCTTGTTATTGATTTTTTTTATTCTGTTTAAATTAAATTTTGTTAATAATCCATCGCATATACGTTAAGCATGTGAGATAATTAATCTTTTGATTATAATTTTTGGGGATAATTATCCGCACCTTCCCTAACTTTGCATAAAATTACAAATAATTCTCTTTTGTTTCGAAAATTACCAATACCCCCTTGACATATATCGTCGTTTATAAAAACACCATGTCGTTAGTGAATTACGAAAAATGCCCTCGGTCAATTTTTTCATCATTTTTTGAGGACTGGAATATGCTTTTTTATTGTAAGATTTTAAAACTTGAAGGGTGTTTATTGTAATTTTTCGAATTACATAAGGGTATATCTGTAATATTTTTAAAACAAAGGCACGCAATGAAGGGCCGCGCTTTTCAATGGATTTTTTCGACGGTAGTTGGAAGGGCTTTGAGCTAATTGCAATACGCAACACATTGGCGAAATCCATTTTAGGATAGAGCCAATAATGGCAACGGTATTAGACGGAAGAGATGTGATAGCAAGTTAGGGTTTGACATAATTTTTGTTCAATTAAATCCAAACAAATAGAATTTTAATAAAATATTTATTGAGGGGTTTTGACGGGATTTTTAGAAGAAGAAAAAATTAGTGTGTAACTTTACCATTCAGATAATTGCGATATGGTGACAAGACGAGATATTATTTATATTCAAAACAAGAGAGAATTATTTGTAATTTTGACAAAATTTAGGGAAGGTAAGGATAATTATTCCTTACAAATATTTAGGAAAAAAATGATATTATAATCTTTTTGTTTGATTTAATAATAAGGGAACAAAATTTAAAAAATATTGATAATTTTTAAAATAAGAAAGACTTATTTATAATTTCACCTAAATTCAAAAAAAATGAAAGTAATTATTCCTAAATTTTTCTTTAATGAATAAAGTATTTTTTTAAAAATTGGATATAGAGTATTCTGCAATATTTTATTTATTATAAATTTTTTCATTATTTTTTTTGTTACTATAATATTGTCTTGACAACATGTAGCGATATGAAAATTTGACATTTGACATGAAATCATCAATCAAATTAAAATTTACGTAAAAGAATATCACTGCCTAGTAAAAAATTATCTTCTCAGAAATAAAATATGAAATGGATAGCAGACACTGCCAATATATTTCAAAAATATACAAAAATATATATAATTTCATATCGATATATTTGTACAATAAAAATATACATTTATTTCTTTATATAATCCACTTAGAATACTTATAAATATCAACCGCAACACCACGTACACATACTCATCCAAAGGGCATAAAAAAGTAAAAAGACAAAAAAATTCCAATAATACTAATTTCAAACCCCACCACTAAACAAACCCGATAATAAAAAATAATTAGCATCAAACAATATCGATGGATTATTTTTCTTGTAGAAGCTTTTGTGCATCACAAATCTCTTGGTGCAAAAAAATCACATGAGCCCTATACTCCCTTGCATGCTCGACGGCCTCCGCCTCATGCTCGCCGAGCTGCCGACACAGCCGCTCCTCCCCCTCCTCCGCCACCCTCAGCCGCGCCGACGTTGTTTGCAACTCTTTTTTCATCTTCTCCTCCCTTTCTAGGCTCTGCTTCAGCTCTTTCTCCAGCTCCTCGTTCCTCCGCCGGAGGGCCTCGTGGCCGCTCTCCGGTGATGGCGCCGCCACTCTCCACCGTGAGGGTGGGTTTGGTCCGGCGGAAGACGGTGCATTGATGGTTGGGTTCATTTTTTTGGTAATGAATAGCGAGGAGTAGGGGAAGAGGGTTTAATGAGTTTCATACTTGTTGTAAGAGGCTTTTTAGTTTTTATAGAACGAATACTTTATTATTTACCAAAAATAAAGTGGAAAAAAAAAAAGAATGATTTTTTTATTATTATTATTTTTTTAAGAATTGAAAAAGTGGCCATTTGATTTCGACCAAAGTTTGAGCTTCTTGTATGTCAAATATGAAATTATGAAAAAAAAAATCCATTGTAATTATTAAAGTTGTCAATTATCAATGGGACATAAGAAAATAAAAATAAAAATAAAAATAAAAATAAAAATTATGAATGGGACATGAGTTGAACTTAAATACTTCGATGTTTCTGCATGTATTATATTTATATATATATTAACTAATTAAATTTCAAATAATATTATTATTGAGCATAATATATATATATATATATATATATATATATATACTCTTAACAGCTACTTCTGTTACGCTTAATAAATAAATTCAAATAATCTACTCTTAACAGCTAATTCTTAGTCGAGCGTCCAATAAGTTAAGATTATTTCTCACTTTAAATATCAATCAACTTTGTTAGCTCCTTAAAATCAAAGTCTAACATATAAAATTCAAGCTTGTTTGTTTTAAAACGTGTATCGTCGACGGGTATGTAGATTTTAGACTAATCGATTAATATGAACTTGACTTTCCAACAGAAAAAAGAAAAAGTCACAATCTCCTAGATTATCAACTTATTTGAAATCTTTTAGAAGCTTCAAACTTTTTCCAATAAGCTATTATTGAATCCCAGTAGAATAGGGGCGCCACGTTTCAACTACGCGGATGACATATAATATTTGACCTTGGGCAAAAAGACAATGGACTTTGGGACCTATATGAAAAATCATCGAAAATAACGCGTGGAGAATTATGCTGCACGAACACAGATACAATAACCATATAAATACACCGATATAAAATTTTATATACATATATAGAGTTTTAAATAAAAATATCTTTTGGTAATGAATTAGAAAAATGCATATAGGATAAAAGTATGTTTAATTTTATTTTAAAAATAGATAAATTTTACTGTAAATATATTTTCATAATAGTTTTTGTCTTGTTGATGGAACCGTTGGGAGGTCTTCGTCAGCATGTTATGAAGCTCCACAATTAGGCGGGTTACCGACACTTGACTTAAAAATATATATTTATATGAAAATAATGCTTGAGAGGTATAAATATATCTATTTTTGAGTGATATGATGATTTGAAGCGTTTCTGATTTTTTAAGAAAAAGAAATATGAATTTTGGATAAATGTTTGATGTTGCCTGGAGATTTGAAAATTATTCCTAAAAATAAAACAAACACCACCTACAAATTTAAAGTAGTTGTTTTATATTGATGAAATTATTGTTTACACCGCTTATAAAGCAGCTTGAATCTTTTATTGTGTAACAGTGTTATACTTTTTTTAAATACTTAGTAATACATGCAAAATGTATTAATTGATATATATAAAACAATAGAGACTTTTTAGAATAATAAATGAGTCGATATTTTTATTTTTTCTTTTGATATTCGTCGCTCAATTTCGATTCATTGGCCGATTAATTCAAATCAGGTGCTGCAGATGCCCATTATGGGGGTGACTCTCCCAACTCAATTGTTCAATTCACAATACCAGGTGATGTACCACAAACCACTTCTGCCAGACATGTCATCGTTTTGGTAAGATGGTTAAAAAAATTACAAGTGTAAGGACCGATATCGTCAAAGAAACTTATTGTCCTAGAGAGAGTGTCCGCATGAAATGAGGGGGAGCTTCGGAGTGCAAGATGCGAGAGGGGGAATACCCCCAAGCTTACCCCATGATAAGTCTGTGGCTTCTGAGCCACGAGGGGCCTTTTTGAGCCCTCGAAATCTCTTATGCAGGGCAAACAAAATGAGGGAACAGGTGGTTGTAAGGCCCAAAGTGCCATCGAACGCTGTTGTATAGAGGGCATGAGCCTTTGACGTGGCCTTTGCCAAGTTTGACTGCCAATGGGTGAATCTTAGATGGCATAATTGACAAACCATGTATCTACCGCCACCAAACATACGCCTGTTGCACATGTATCTATCTCATTAGTCCCAGGTGCATTTAATGCTTTATCATAAATACAATTATTAGCCATAAATACTCGATATATGCATTAAATGAAATGTTAAAGACCCATTAGTAAAATGTAATGTCAGCCGCCTTTTGAAAGTCCAAAAAGTGACAGAAAACATGTTCATTAGTATTCCATGTGTTGGATTTGCTGACCAACCCCATCAACTACATCACATCAATAGACCTCTCTCATATAAATAATAAAAAGGCTCTCCCGCAAAGAGGTATCAAACACTTTACACGCTATACGTGCAATATAGCATTATTACTATTCATCTTATTCTCCAAAAAATACCCTTTAGCTAATTTGAGCGCCGGATAGCCTTGCCGTGGCAAAAATAGACTAGTCTCAAGTGCGTTCCTCCCTCTTTGACGGGTGGAACACCAGCATTTTAATCGGCCGGAATGTGTCAAACTCCGCCAAGTGGTAGACCAAAAAGATCCCGCATCACTATAATTTGAACTCTGGACATTGTTTATATATATATATATATATATAAATGGGTCCATTCACGAGTCCATCAAGTTAATGGGTCACGTATCCATTAAGTAGCCCAAATAATGATCGTTACTTTTCAATGTTCAACTAAGAGGCCTATTTGTGTAAATGGGATGATAGCTAACATATCATCACTTATTCACTTAGCCCACATTGTGAATCTTATGTACAATTGACCTATAATTATAAAAAAGAAAAAAAAAAAGTGATGAATAAAATGGTATGGTCAAGAGGCCCATAACTCCCATGGTGAACCCAATCCATCAGTTAAACAATTATATAAAATAAAGTTATAAAAGTAAATGGATGTGGTTTGTGATTAGTGACGAACTCATAGCACATGCTTATCCATATCATTATTAGTGTAATTTATAGGATTTATTAAGTTTACTGTTTATAAATTCTTGTTATGTTTGACATGCTCTCTCTCTCTCACTCTCTCTCTAAAGGTTAATGAGCGAATAATTTTGATAACGTCTAGATACATTCTTTAAAGAGCAAGTATGGTTCATATTCATGCACATTGTTCTTGTTCTTGTTTTTGTTTTTGTTTTTGTTTTTGTTTTTGCTTTATTATTATTATTTGTTTTTGCTCATTGTTTTTGTGATAAAAGGGTGGAGCCACAATATGAAACATGGCTACAATGATTAAATAAAGTTAAAAAATCACCAAATTGTTTTTTATTTGTAGTTCTTTCTGATGTGAGGATATATTTGAGTTAGGTGTTGGATTCAAACAAATACCAAATTCAAATAGTTTAATATTATAATGGATATTTTTATTATCTCACTCATATAAATTGATCTTGATGAATTGAATTTCAATACTTAAATGTTTGAACTTTGAACCCCAACGATCACAATTAATAATGAACAATTATTTTTAAATAACCATCTCAAAACTTTTTTTTATCAATTTATTTTATGATATACCCAAATGGGTATCTGCCCTTTGAAAATCATTAAATAAACACGTAAAAGTGTAATAAAATAAAATGTATAAACATAATCATATACTCCCTCTATCCCATAATATTAGCCGTCATATGTTTTTTTACACAAACCAATTACCCTAATAAATAATCTTCTTTTTAGCTAAATTTAAAATGATTTGATAAAATTATCCTTATTATGCCTCATCATATTCCATTAAAAATAATAAATGAGGGTCAATTTGGGGGGAAAAAATTAATGCTCTCTTGAAATCTTCAAAGTGACAAATATTATAGGACAAAAAAAAAAATCTCTAAAACGACTAATATTATGAGATAAAGGTAATATAATTAAAAGATTTATAGCTGATTGAGTAACATCAAGGCCGACTATTAATAAATTTTCCATCTTTCTTTTCAAGGTGGAATACTATTTAATTACTTATTATTAAAAAAAAATATTTAATTTTCATTTATTTTCTTTTTCTTTAATGGTGTAACTATTAATAAACTCTACCTCTTCTTTTTTTTTTTTTATTAATGAAATGTTAAAGAAGAATAATAATAATTTAGGATGGTTAGGGGCCCGTTTAGATACATGTAAAAAAATTATTTCTCAAATCGTGATTTTTTATACTGATCTTACTTTTAGATACAGTAATTAAAAATGTTTCAAAATATATTTTTATTATAAACTATTACAGATAGTTTCCAAAAAAAATACTTTTGACTTTTTCTATTGCTTCTTTAAAAAAAAAAAAGAGTTTAACCAAACATAATTCTTTTCAATTCAAAATGATTTTTTTTAAAGATAAATGCTTCTCTTCTTAAAAAAAAAATGAAAATGAAGTTTATAGCTTCTAAGTTTTAATTTCCATTTCTTGTGTATCTATCTCATACAATTTATTATTAGGCTGTGTATATTGGGCCCACTTGGCCTAATCCTCGTATGCCGTAATAATGTTTATACGGCTAATAAGGTCCGATTAAACATAAAGGAGAAAGGTTTTTTTTTTTTTTTTTTTTTAAATAATCCAAT